>VXAX01004289.1:922903-1117666 GCA_013399835.1 Leptocoma aspasia | reverse complement strand
TTTTTTTTTTTTTTTTAACTGAGAAAGCAGATATGGATGCCCTGCCATATTCTGCTTTAGAGTCAAAGCAAGCAGGGGAGGCATTGGATGCCTTTCTTTCTGCCTTCATAGTCAGGTTAAAGAAAAATAGGAACTAGCTCTTTAGGAGTCAGCTACAAAATCACTGGACCTTTAAGGGGAGGCTTTAAAGAGCTTTCCCTTGACTTCAGGCAGTTGTGGTGCTGTCCTTAGCAAGTTCCCATCCTTCAGATCTGGCAGCAAGTCAACTTTCCAGAGGTGTATCAGTGCTGATAAAAAGTACCCCAAGGCATGTATGAGGAATGGAAGGGTCAGCATTATCCTCATAAATCCAGCTGAACTCTCATGGTTGGGTTGGACTGGATTGATTACTGATAGGAAGGGAATTTAGGTTGAAGGGGCAAAAAGAATCTTGGTAGCTAGTTTGAAGATCGCCACGTTCAAGGAGAAATGGGACCAGCCATGAATGTCTGTGAAATGCCCCTGAAAGGGGAACACAGATTTAAGAAAGAAAGAAGTAGTAAGCACTTCAAAGCACTCCTTCTCAAAGTGCATTTTCTTATTAGTAACTAAGCTAAATCAAGAGAGTTGGGTTGTGAAAAAATCGAGAATAGAAGTGTTGATTTCTTTCAGGTGAGTCCACCAGGTGTGCAAAAGTAAAGGTTGATAAAATGAAAAACTTTCTGGGACAAAATCCCAAAAGAGTTTCAGCTCAGCTTTTATTCAGATAAATGAATAAAAACTAGCCCAAACTCCCACCTCTGAAGCTGGTGGGAGTTTGGGCTAGAGGCTTCAGGAGTGAGTCTGCAGTGGATTGCCGTTTTTCCTGGAAGAAATTGCATTTTGCCAGCGAGGGGCTTTTTGACCTCCTGGTTTGTGTCTGAAGCATCCAAAAAGAATATACAAATTGTAAGCTGGAACCAATGGTGAATATCCATATGAATTTAAGTTGCAATATCTGCTTACATTTTTATGTTGAAAAGATTATTTAGATTATTTTTTTAAGGGTGTGCTCATGATTGGAGGGCAAAGGAGACAACAAAGGCTTAGGTGAACAAGATGTGTCCAAGAAAACAATGTCATGATTGTTCTCTGTAACAGGATTTCTTCACTGTAAATAGGATTTTTCCTTGATTAAAATATGCTGAGAGGAAGCAGGACTTAAGGGAAGTTTCACTGAAATAGGAGATTCAGTTTGAAAAGACTGGCACTGAAGAGGCAAACCGGCTGTTTCATGTTACGTAGCTCCTCGGGTCTGTTTTCACAAAGTACCACCTGCTTGAGACTCAAAAGGGAGGGGGGGAAAAAAGCAAAGAAACATCAGAGCTGAAAAGTATAGAAGTTATACACTGCTCATGACAGAAGATGGGAAAACCAGCTGCCTTTATACCAGTTTGAGCTCGCTTACTGGGGTGCCATTCATGCTTCCCTCAAATAGCTGGAATAAATTAACACAACCACTGGAGAGATGAGGCATTAGGCAGCTCTGCAGTTCTTTTTCATCTGCTGATGTTTGGGACAGAGACAGGGGAAGGGCTGTCTAAGCTGCAGGCAGAGAGAAAAAGCAAAGGCAACGTCAAGTATAGACATGCCAGCAGAGATGAAGTCCCTACCCCACTCCTAAGATCTTTCCAACCTACCATGTGAAGAAAAGCTTTTGTGAGCCCCCATGTACTGGCCTTCAGTTGCTCCTCTGTGTTAAATTATTCCCTCTACCCGAGGCATGCTTGGAGGATACTGTGGCTCACTAAGGTCGATCAGCCTGGATTCATGTGATGCTTTGCACTCTTGTACTGCCAAATTAAGCAAATGACTGGTGATGTTAATGTGAACACGGAGGCTCTAGGAGGAGGGAAATACTGAGGGAAAACTGCATGAAGAAGGAAAAAAAAAGGAAATTTTTTTCCTTCTTCTTCTTTTTTTGTTTTTCTTTTTTTTTTCCTTTTTTTTTTTTTTTGATGGAGGGATAATAAAATATATTTGCTTGATAGGAGCATATTGAGTACCTTGGTAGCATTAACAGCAGCGAATATTTCTGGCCTTCTCCTCCTAAGTGCTTGCTTTTCTCACTGGACAGTAACTGCCAAGTATTTTCTTGATGCAATATTGAGTGTGTTACAAGTTATTCACAAGAAATATCCTTGGAATGACTGGAACAGATTTTATTGATGAAAGCGTTGTGCTCTTCTCCATGACAAGTTTCAGCTGAGTGAAGGATGCCGTCACCCAAAAAACCAAGCCAAAGTGGAGACTGCTCTGGCAAGTTTCTGGTTGATTTGTACAGTTTAAGGTGAATATTCATCCAACATTCTGTTGGGAGAGGTGCCTGTGGCTGGTGCCTTGCTTGTAAATGTAAGCCCTCTTTATGGGTAAATCAAGCCTCCTCCTGAGCTTGGTGGGGAGTAAATGAAGCTTTTGGGTAGCCTAAAACTGCATGGTCAGAACACAGTGTTGTGTAAGGCTGCTGTAATGTGTTTTTTTCATAGAAATGAGTTCAAATTGACTCTGGTATGAGGAGTAGAACAGAGAATTAAATTAGATTAATAGATTTTTTAAGACCAGAAGGGACCATTAGCTCATTTAGTCTGACCTCTGTAATGCATTCGATTGGATTTCATCCACTTCCTCTTCTGCTGAGCCTAATGACTTGACTTTAACTGAAGTGTACCTTCCAGAAAGGCACCCAGACAATCACTGCCTCACTTCACTGAGTGCTTTTCTTGGTTGGATATTCTCTCCCTCAGTTAAGAGGTAAAATAACATTCGCATTATAAATGTTTTGATTTTGCCTAGTTGCATCATCCATAAAAAGGTAAAAATGTGTTTCTAGAGTTGTGCTCTTTGGACCTTGCTCAGACAGTGCTCTGGAGGTTGCCTTCTTTGGGAGTTAATGGTAGGTCTGATTTTTTTTTTTTTTTTAAGATCTTAGAAACTTGTTACTGCAGTGGGAAATTCCCTAATAGACCAAAATAGCAAATAATTCACTAGCAATGAGAAAATAGCTTTCTGGGCACTAAAATCAAGAAAGGCTTTACTTTCAGATGTGTACTTTATGATGAGTGCCATTAAATGTGTGTAAACTCTGTTTTCTAAGTAAAAGAAATTACCAGTCTGCAGAGCTTGCATACTGCTCTCTTAATGCCGCTTCCATTTATATTTGAACCAGCGTGCTAGGGAGTGACATTTAAACTTTGGAGTTTGTCATCAAGTTCTAATTTTCTTCTTGATGACAACATCTGTCCATGGGAAAGGGAAAAAACTTGTTCCAGCAGTTTTTGCATAAGGTATTGAATGATTTAATTACAAATGGGTGTTCGGATTGTTGGCTTGTCTTTTTTTTCTGCTTTTGTTTCCCATACTCTTCTTAAAGGAGTGTCCTGGGTAAAAAGAGATGATGTTGATGATGCAAGGAAATGAACGGTAGAGGATACAAGAAGAAATTGGGTGATTAATTAATTGTGTTTAGAGTAACACTAGATTTTTCATGGTAAATTATACTGGCAAATTCTGGTGGAAAGAGGTTGTGATTTTCTGAATATGCAAATACAAATTTCCTGCACTCCTAAGTGCCTTGATTCAAATTGAAATAATTTTTTTCCTTCAAACACCATGTTTTTCAGTACTTTGGATAAACTTCACCTTCAGGCATTTCTTTGTGGTTTGTAACCACCTGAGAGAGGCTTTATCAAGGCTGTGGCTTGGTTAAATTGAGCAGTGTGAGGGTAGGCATGTATCCCCCTCTTTTCATTGGAGAGAGGAACCCTTTAAATGGGCATGTATCCAGGAAAACTAGGGAAGTCCTCTCTTTTCCTTTACAGCAGAATTTGTGACCATAATGGTCCTGTGCATGTTTGGAAGTCATTGCCACAATGTTCTTGGCAGAGTAAACATCAGCTGTAACCAAAGAAAAATAATTGGAATTAGCCAAAATTCCTCCAAAATCTCGTTGGGGCTAGCTGGTATAAGGCAGTGCCAGTGGGAGTTTTGGGCTGTGGATTTCCTGGCAACCTGATTTGTACATTGAACGTGGCAAGCATCACCTTGCTGAACCATCGCCCCTATGTGTTTCATTAAGTCTTCTCCTTGTGATATCTTCTAGGGTAGGGGGAAGTGATGTGAAGTTTCCTTCTGCAGTTGGTGAACACTCAGCAGTGAGGAATGTCTTTTCTCTAGTGAGTAAAGCCAGAGCTGTAAAAGCAGGTCCTCTCCCGATGAAGCTCTTGTTACAGTGACCAGGCTGTCCTCTTCCTACTCCAGTTTGAAAGCTGATTTTAATATGCCAAAGGAAAAATCATAAAAAATATTACATGCATCAGTGCATTTCTCTAATTCATCTTCCCTGAAAACCTTTGGACCCTTTTCTGATAGGTAATATGTAAGGAAAGATGACATCGAGGGAAGAGGAGGGCTAAGGCAGCCTTTCTTACCACTTGGAATCCACAGAAAACAAACCGATATTTTTGCCTGAAATTAGAAGAAATGAGAGGTGGTGACGTTTTAGGAAATCCTTTAATTTGTGAGGCAGAGACTCTGGCCAGTTACTAAAGGTGATATTTCCCATAGATGGCATTACTGATTGAAATGACATCTCTGAGGCATTTAGTAAAAGTTTTTGTTTGCTTAGAAACCTGTAACAAAGTTCCTTGAATGTTTCCTGATGTGGTGTCGATGTTTTCTTGTCCCCTCAGTATCTTCATAGACTTCAGTTGTTGATTATAAAAATCTGTTTTACCTGTGCAGGGTTTGTCACTCTTCTACTGCAAGACATTGATTATTGATTTTTTTAAATTATTATTTTTCTTGCATATTTAACAATAAAACTAAGTCATGTTCTATTCCCAGCTGAGTCTCCAAGGAATGCAACTGTTTCTCATTATAAAGGGGGGGGAAAAGTAATTAAATTTTGATTATTTTTCCCTTTTGCCCAAATATCTTCACACAGTGCAAATTAAATAAAATTATTTAACCATGACAAGCACTTCTGCCAATTAATCCCTGAGAAGTGAAGCTGGAAAATGTATGCCACACGCAAGCAGGCAGTCACACATGGATGCCTGGAAAAAAAGAAACCCAGAGGAGTCTAAGACAAGCATGAGTTAATCAGCCCAACAGAGCCATGAATGGGAGTTTAAGTGATGGTGACGTCCCTACCAAAGCTGATATGAGCTCTTTGAAGCTTTTTTTTCCCCTTTTTTTCTTTTTTTTTTTTTCTCTCTTCCTGGTACTCTGAAGAATCTTTTTCCCTTCTGGCTTAATTGCTAGAGATTAATTGAAGTTCAAGAGCTCAGTATTTCTAGTAGCCTTTATACTGAAATTTAAGATGGGTAATTTAACTTTGAATTGATTTTTTTTTCTCTTCAATTTGAGCTTTTAGTATGTGCATATTTTTATCTTGGCTACACTTGGGTTTCATGAATTACAGGCAAGCTTACCAAGAGATATCATTAGACAAATGTGTTTATTAACAACATAAAATTTGTTGTACTGAATGCTTGAAAACTGGATCCCATTATTAAAAAAGAAAATATTTAAGGAATTCCAGAGCATTAAAGAAAAAAATTGATCTTGTCTACCTGGATTTTTATATCCCTGGTTTCATTACCTATTGAAAAACACTGGTGCTTTTTGCATGGGCTTCAAGGTCAAGTTTAGCCCTGCTCCTCAATTTTAGCAGATTAAAAGCCCAATTTGAAGTCAGTGGCTACGTCCCCAGGAAGCAACTCTTGCCCAGAAAAACCTTGCCTCACTTGTCTGGGGAGGTTCTCAGGCATCTGGAGGGCCTGAGAGGTGGCTGCTGACTGGTAAAAGCCATGCCAGCATCTCTGAGATGTTTATTTAGGCCTGTTTGCTGTTCATCTCCTTGTATCTGAAATCAAACATTGAGTGCAGACTTGTCTGAAGCTACTGCTGCAGGGAGCACTATTGACAGTAGTGCTGTGCACGCTTTAGATGCATAGATAGATAGATACTTGTGTGTTGATGAGATGTATTTGAAAAAGTAGGATTTTCACGCTAAATACACATTTGTTCTCGCGAAAGACAGGGACAGAGGAGGGTTTTTTCTCCTTGGATGAAGCTGTCCCAAGCAATTGACGTAGATATAAACATTTGATAGGCTTCCCTGACTCAAGGCATCAAGATATTATGCAGGCCTAATTAATTTGATTTTGCACATCACTCCAAATGCAATATAAGGAATTGATGTATTTCTATCCCTTTATCTATTTTCTGTCTTTTCCTCTTTTCTAGACAGGACTGCTTAGGCTTTGGCAGAGCAGTGAAGGTCCTTGGCTCTGTCAGCATCAGCTGGCCAATACCAAGCTTAACAGGAGAGGAAAAAAGGCCTAGACCAGACCAAAGCGGGGCAGCAAGATTGTGAGGGAATGGAGAGGTTCCAGAATTAGCAAAAATTCCTATAGTTTTTAGTGAAGCAAAGACTCAGCTCTAACTCTGACACAGGCTGTCTGGATTTGTTAGGCAATAGTTTGCAGCCTCTGATGTTTCCAAGTACAGACATGGCTTTGAAGAGGGAAGAGCATCAGCCTGATGGAAATTCAGAGACAGATTTTCGCAGGCTGGAGAGGAGTTGGCCAGGTGGCAGATAGGGTGGCAAATAGTTGGGGCATTGCTGCTCTCAGCCTTCTCCTCCTCTATTAAGGTTGAAGGCTTTTTATACCACCCTGGTGGTTAGATGTAGAAAACTGTACATTTGAACATAGAACATTTTAGTATTACCCAAGGGAAAAAAAAAATAAAAGGCAGATGGAAGTGAAAAGTTTGATGGCCCTTGAGTCAATATCGTTTGAAAGTCACAATACTTTATAAATTTCAGTCTTTTCTTCCAGGTCATAATAAAAATAGATCCTTGCACATCATAATTTCCTTTGGTGAGCAGGTTTTTCTGACCTGCCTTTTTTTCTGGTATGGACTGACATTATGGCCCCTCAGCCTTTCCAGAAGAATGTGCTCTTGGTCTGAGCTTGTATCCTCGACTCATTGAATTTTTAGACAGAGCAGGGAAACTGTAGATTATCTACCTAGAGGGCATGTAACAAGGAATATTCACTGCTTTTATAGCTAGCCTTAAAGCTATGTCATGTCTGTTTCATACTCTGCCCTTTCCCGTAGCTCATAACTTTCATCTGCAAGTGGGAAATTTTGGAAGGACTGGGCAGTGCTTGCTGAACTGCCCAAGGAGTCTTAGGCTTGCTGACCACTGGGTAATAAGATGAATCACACATCCTGCATTTTGCCTTGGGAGAAAAAGGAGCAAGCGTGCCAAGCAAATTACTGGGTGATTTACTTATTTGAAATTCTGGGAGGGAGTCTTTATCTCCATAAATCTCATGTTAGGATACATTTTGTAGCTGTGCCCAGTGGTGATATATTTGTCTATATAAAAATCAGTGCCTTAGCTGTGCATAGGGAGCAGATCTCTGTGCTTCACCCTGGCTGTGTTTGATATCCAGAGTTAACTAGGATTGCCCAGTGTTTATTTATCTGTTGAGATGAAGCTCTGTGTTTCATCTGTGTTGCTAGATGCACGGGCTGAGATTCAGCTCCTGGCTGGAATGGAGGGGTTGGCATTTAGCAGGGAGTGCATCATGTGCCAGGTTTTCTGATGGTCGGGTGCTTTGCGCTAAGAGCAAACCAGCGAAGGGAGCTGAAACACGCAGGAAAATGTCACATACCAGGAGCAGAGGGATGACAGAGAGGTGGCCAGTGGAGTTAACTGTCAGCACAGCCTTTTTTTGAGAGCTAAGCACAGAGGACTTCAGTTAAAAATCGCCCTTGGTGCCTTTCCAGGGTATCTCTCTGAATAAGAGACAGGAATGGATCCAGGCCCTGAATCTTCTTGATCTGGGCTGAATTTCTTTCTGAATTTTCTGCCATTCTCAGAGCTTGCTTTTCTACTTCATATTGTGGGGTCCTCCTCCTCCAAGCACAGTCTCCAAGTCTGAGTGCTTGGATGCTCGCTGTTATCCAGTCATCTAAGTCATCTTCAGACAATCATGGTATTTTCTCATTTCATTGCACCCCACAGTAAGGTTATCACCTGCTTTTCTCTGTGCATATTAGTGCTGCATTCATAGTATTTTAAATTGAATTCTGGACCTTTGGTCTGAAACTAGATGCCAACCAGAGCACAAAGGTTTTGCTGATATCAAAGTTTGTCTACACAATCACTGCCAGCAGCCTATCCTTTGGTTAAACATACTGATCAGTTCTGATGTTTCCAGTGCATTAATTTGTCTCTGACAATTTTCTTAGCCAAAATTTAAGCAGCAAGACTGCTGACCTAAAATGACTCCTAAGTTCTTCATCTTGGAGGCCTCCTATTCAATGAGATTATGATAGATGGCCATTGACTTGGGGAGATTGCAACAGAATTGTTAAGTTCTCCTTTGTCCTGTGCCCATTGAAAATGTAAGATGCATCAGTTCACTGAAAAGTATTATAGTAGTTCAGAAAAGGTTCTGATCACAAATGGGCTAAACTTTATAAACAGACTTGAAGACCCTTGCCAAGCTGGTGGGCAGAGGGTAGCACCAGGTATCTGCTTGGCTACCTGTTTGCCCAGCTGCCCCTAGTAAAAGAGTCCACCAACAGCTTGAGAGAGGAAGCCAAAACCTCCCCATAAAAGTGAGGCAAGGTTTTTATGGGCAAGAGTTACTTCCTGGGGACATGGCCACTGACTTCAAGTTGGGCTTTTAATCTGCTAAAATTGAGGAACAGGGCTAACATTGACCTTGACAGAAGATGGGTGCTGCTGGTGGCCCATTGCTGTGTTGCAAATCCCTGTAAAATGTCAGTTTTTGCCTCCCTGCACTATGGCTTCTTCCCAGCTGAATGCAGCTCACTACTATTTATATCACAGTCCTATCTGAGGCTGGAGAAGGCTGGCTTCACAGCTCACCTGGAAAAGTGCAGCCCTGCTGAAGGCAGCAAAGTTGCAGCCATTTGCACCACCAAAGGAATTGGTCTTTTGTCATCTCTGCAGCCTCAGGGCGTGCTGCTCCTTGCTTGCTTAACTACCAGTTTAATCAAAACCTGACTCGCTGTTTCAAATATGATTTCTCCCGCTGAACACCTCAAGCTGTCTCAGCAGCTCTGTGTGTGTGTGTCCTGTGCACACCACGAGCAGCTAAAATGTATAACGGATTTTCAGTTCCCTTGGAAGGTGTAAAGTCATCTTGCATTTTTAAGTGGAAAGAGAAGCTTTAAAGTATAGGTCCTGAAGACTTTGAGGCACAGCAAAGAAAAGCCTAAATCCGTAATATTTATTATTTCTTGTGGGTTTTATTTTCCTTTGGTTTAAAAGTCCTAGGATGTAATCGCTGAATTTAGGGGTGCCGCTCCTGACTTGTATGTGCCTGAGATTGAATGTGAAATGTCTTCCCAGCACTGACTTGTGAGGAATGTCATTTCAAACATCTGAAAAATGAGATTTTTTCACAGGTGGTTTTTTTCTTAGCTGTCCTGGGTGCTCTAAGCTTGTTCCAGTCATTTGTAACCTTTGTAATCAGCTTGACTGGGTACCTGGGGACAACCTGCAGCCCTGCTCATCCATCTTATGAAGCAGAAAGTGCCCTCAAGCCACAGCACAGATACTTTGTTGCCCTCTACTTTTTCTTTCTTCTTTTGTTCCCACACACAATGAAAATGTTTCAGTGTTTTCTAAACCTCTGCTTATCCTGAGCAGAAAGCCACCTTTGTGTCAAGTGACAGGCAGCTTCCAATCTGGCTTCTCATCTTTATGAAACTAATTGGAGATTTTTGTCTGGCGTCTTGCAAAGGAAAAGCTTTCAGAGGACTTGCTCCCTGGCCATAGGGATGCAGGATTGGATGCCAAGGTCTCCAACCTGCTGTGAAGGTGTTCGTGTCCTTTTTGTGGATGCATCGGATGCATGTGGATGCATGCTCCCTTTCTTCCCCGTGCCCCCTTCCCCCCGCATCCCCTGGACCTTTTTCCCACTTCTATTCCTCCCTTCTGTCCATCTTTGCTCCTGTTTGATTTGTCTGGAAATAACAACAGCATGATTCCTCAAATCCAGTAACTTGAGAAGGAAACTCCGTCTCTAGTTAGGACATCCCTGGAGGGAAAGCACAATGGAAGCTTGAACTCCTGCACGAAGAAATCACCTGTACCAAGGAGCTTTAACACACTTTGAAATGGCAGACTGGCATAGGGAGCAGCACAGCCACCTTCCTCAGTGGCATTCCCCTCCATCCAAAGGGGCTGGGGAAGGGAGGTGAACTTCTGGCTGATGCTTGCCCAGTATTCAGCTGGCTTGCTTGAGGACTTACAGCTAGATTTAGAAAGCTGAATTTATACTGTTCTGAAGGTGTCACTGCCATGGTGGGATCACAAGTACTTCCACCCTGGAAATTTTCTGTCTTTATTTTTTCTGTTTCTTTTCTTTAAGCAGATTATGCTGCATAAGAATCCCTCTGCAGCAAGTGGGCTTGTTTGTAATGCAAGTTACTGAAAGCAAAATATTATTTTATCAGATGCTTGTGTACACACAATTCTTGCTGTAGCGTCACCGAGCCATTCAACCAATGTTACTTGAAACTCTCATGTCAATCAGAGCTGGAATGGCTGATATTACTGGGACTGCATTCAGTTCCAAGGTGCCAGCCCAGAAATCATACCTCCCTCTGAATGTCCCCAAAGCCACTGAGTGCTATTAGATATAACCCTACAAAAGAAGGATTAAACAGGGTTGCTCTATCCTTTCTCTGATCCAGGTAAAAAAAAAAAAGCATGTATCCGTCCTGGGCTCCTAAACAATGGGGTGGTCATTACTGGGGCGCAGTGTGAAGCTAATTCTGTAGAAATTAGAATCCCACATAGGTCAGATTTCTAACCACAAATATGGGGGTTCTTCCTTTCTTGCTTAGGTCACAAGAGGGTGAAGAAAGAGCTTCATGTCCCTGATAAGAGGCCAGGTTGTCCAGATAACTGAAGCTTGGATTTGTCAGTTCTTCAGTCAAGAGATCATTTAAGAAACCTAAATGCAAAGTTAAGGGTTAGCCTGTTAGAGGAAGTTTAGCTTGAAGTGGTGGTCAGGGCTAATATATATGAATATGTAAATCTGTACATTAATTAAAGCAACTAAAGGGTTGTAGTCTAAAGGGAAGAAAATATTTCTCTTGCATTGAGATATTGGGTGATTGTGTTTCACAGGAGATGGAATGTATGACTAAGGACAATTTGAATCTTGTCTGTTGTAAAGGAAAATACTCCAAACTAAAGCTGTCTATTAAGTTTATAGCAGCATATTTTACCGCAAAGAACAGGAGCCTGAAGCAGAACAAGCTGAAAGAGTTTTCAGCTGTGCTGAAACACACAACATTTTGGGTGTACTTTTCAGACTCTGTGGTCTCATTTTCAGTCATGCTGTATGCTTCCTGTAGTCTTCTGGGGGGGTCTAACAGGCACATCAGAAGCAATGTAGGGTAACAGCCTCTTCCCCTGCACGTATGCAGCTAGATCCTTGGGATCAGGAAATCTGGCAGTGCCTCGGGACCCTTGCCCCAGTGCTGGCAGACAGAGCAGTGCCCCAGCAGACCTGTCTGCTGCCCTTGCAGAGGGCAGGCGTCCTGCATGATTCATACAGGGCGAAGGAGGCTGAGGCGAGAATTAATTTGTATTATTCAAGGAGTACCAATCAGGATCTTATTGTTCTAGGCAGTGTGCAAACTTTTATAATCAAAACTGTCATCCAAAGGCCTACAGTAACATCATGGGAACTAAGATAAGAATCATCCTGAGACATGCTTGAAGGGCCTTAAGGAATGTACGTCCCAAATACAGAATATATGATGCTAAAAAATTGTATTTGGCCTTGTATGAAACATCTGGTCTGTAGATGTTGGCTGGTATGAACCTGTGTTCTGTGCACAGTTATTCAGAAGTCTGTGAGCTGGTGCAGTTTCTGACCCATTGCAAACTTCTCATTCCCTGGCCATGAGGAAATAAATAAGTGTAGAATGACAGCATGAAGGGAACAGACAGTAAAATCTTCTATGTCATTCCTGACTTTGTGAAGCAATGAAAAGGGACACAATGAAGTTTCTGAAGTCCATAGTTGACTTCACCAGGAGTAAAATTCATAAGCTACAGACTTCAAATCTCTTTGAATCTATAAACCAGCAATTCTGCTTCACAGGTCTTAAAAAAAATAAAATCAGCCACATTGAGCATGGGTTTCCTCAGGTGCGTAAAGAGGAGAAATAAACATCATAATGTTTTGATAATTGGCTCAAAAAACTGGATAAAGACCCTATAAGCACAACAGCTGTCACCAAGTTATAAAACTGTGTTATATGCAAAGGTGAAAAGAGTGCAAAAACAACAAAGGACCAAATTGTCTTTGCAAAGCACTTTTGGGCTGCTTGGCATTGCTTCACTTTAGAGGACTGGAGATTTTTGGAGTTCCCCACCGAGGTGATAGAAGGAGATGCTCTTTTACTGACTATGACAGGAGCATGCTTAATCTTTGCTATAAAGTGGTAAGAGTGCTCCCAGGATTTGGCCATCAAAAATTGTATTCAGAATTGTCACTGATGCAGAAAGGTTACAGATATATTCACAGCTAGGGACAAGGTTTAAAAGTGCTTTGATTTCATTTTCTTTGGGCTGAGGAAGGGGAAGATGATTCTTAATGATTATTAAAAAAAAAATCCAGTAAGGCTTTCTTTGGACGGCTGATGCAGCAGTTTGCCTGGTATTGGCATTGGAGATAAACTCAGGCCTGTAAGCTCAGCTTCCTGTGCTGTTCGTGTGTGCACCCAAACTGTATTGACTCTGTCCTCAGTGGCAGTCAGAAAGTCCATATGCAGTTACTATATGTGAATTAGGGAAACTGTTGTGTTCAGACCCTGTATCTGTGTGCAGTGGGGAGATGCAAGAGGCTTCTGAGACCTTCCTCTTCCTCTCACAGCTTTCTCCATCCAGCTAGGTTAATGACGAACAGTGCAGCAAAAGCAGACCATCTCCCCTCTTCTCCCGCTTTCCCTGACATTGAACTGGAAACATGGATTCTTTAGGAGGCTTTTGATTGAGAGAGAAAACATGAAAACAGAGAGGAAGTCTGTCAGAGTTGGATCAATTTGCCCAAACAGCTCAGTTTTTCAGCTGACAGCATTTTAGCACTCAGAGGGGAGTTGTCAAAATCTCTCTACAGGCAGTCATGTCCTTCCTGCTGAGAAATACCTTATATTATCTTGAAAGATAAGAAAGAAGAAAAGGAAAAAAAAAACCAACAAAAGACAAGATGGCTTAGATTCCTGTTCTTTTAGGTCACAGAGAAAATACCCACTCTTGTTTCATTTCTTCATCAAATCATGTCGTGTTAATCTCGTTTGCTGCTTGATCACTCACTTTGAGATGGAGTCTGTGCCCTCTTGCAGTGTCCCGCTGCACCACTGCTGAGGCTTGGCAGCAGGCAGGAATGCAGCGCCAGGCAGGCAGCACTGCCTGTCTCAGGGCTCCTGATGCAGATCAAAAGAAGTGATTAATGCAGTTAGGGTGCACTGACCCACTCAGAAAGCAGATCACTCCTCTCTTTGCACTTCCTTAAAGAGAGCAGTTTTATAAAAATACCTGTAATGAAGAAGATGCTTTTATGCTTTATTGTCTGACAGCCCTTTCTGGGCTGCAGTCGCAGTCAGGAATAGTCACAGAAACCCATGGGAAATAAGCTTTAAGGTTTGCATGGTGTATTGGCCTCATAGCAATGGAAGATGGAGCTGATGAAGCTGGACAGCAGGATGCAGGTGGAGAGCAGCAGGATGGGGGCTCAGAGCAGAAGTACAGGCAGTACCGGGGAGGTACGGTGGGGGAATGGAGGTCGTGCTACACATGCAGAGATAGAAAGGTTGGGAAATAAAGACAAAATTGGAGGGGACATCTGCTATAGGCTATCACAAATGGAGGCAGGCGAGAGTGACAAATTCTTGGACCACATCACACAGTAGCTGAAACCACGAGACACTTCAATTACTGTCTCCAGGCTGGTGACTCGCAGATCTACCTGTCTGCTCTGGATGTGTCTCCCACCTCATAATCCAGCATCTCGGCCGATTTCTCTGACAAACCCCCTGGATGCTTTGCCACTGAAATTAAAGCTCAGCATGGCAAGAGCTACTGCCTGATTTCTTCTTCTCCCCCACTGCCCCCCTTTCTGCAGGAACAAGAGTGACATAAGTAAGAGAATGACAGGGCTGTGTCCCAAGCTCTACCTGTGAGGAGTTGTGTGCTGTAAGGCGTTTGGCTTTCATTAAACCCTTTGACCTGGAGTTGCTCTTTAAATTATGCTGGCAGGTGAATTTAAAGCTGTCTGAAAGGCAGTGAAGGAAGGTTGCAATTGGTGGGAGTCTCCCTGGGGCAAGGAGAGAGTCTGGTGTGGGGGTGGAGGGGTCCTCCAGATACAATGCCACTATTGTTCCCAGGTGTGGCTTTATGTTATGGTTAAACTGATAGCTGTCCCCATCCCACCCCTGGCTCTTTTATTCTTGCCCTTTCCTTTGCTTCAGGTCTGGCATTGCTGCCACAGCTCATTGAGCCAGTGGAAAACTAGTAATTACTGTTTTCAGTGGGGCATTTTCTATCAGATCAGCTCTACCTCGCTCTGTGCTTGCGTTAATTGCCAGATCTGCTCCAAGAGAGGAGATGGGAATGCCTGGCCATGTCACAGGGGAGAGGAGACTGCTGTGAAATAGTTCAGCTCTAACATGAGGCTGCAGCCTTGGTTAAGAGCTGCACCCAGCTAAAAGAGATGGGGGAGAAAAGAAATAGTCAGCAATATTCCTTCCCCCCAAAGAAAGGGAAAACTAAAGCAAAATCTTCTGATTATGACATCTGCTGCTCAGCATCTGATAGCGTGAGTTGGACACCCCCAAGGAGATACCTTTCAAAGCAGTATAAGGAATGATTTTGCCTTCACAGGAGACAGACTGGATGGCTTTGGCTGGGTTTTCCCTAACCTTCTCCATCCCAAGTGTTTTCAGGCACACCTGAGGTGGAACTTAACCCACTAAGGAGGCTGGAAACATCCTGTTTGACTTTTGGGGCAAGAACAGAGTAAGGACAGCAAGAGCTGGCACAGAGCTCTTCATATCAGATTCAGAGGTGGCTAAAAAAATCTGACTGTGTTTTGCTGTATTCACCATTACTAAACCCACTCTGGGTGGTTTGTGACCAATATTTGTCATCTGCTTCAGGGCTCATGAGGAATGCTCCAAATCCCTCTGTTTCCTCTGCACCAAAATCCTTCTCCTCCTTTCCCATGTTTTTCAGTACAGGTGACTGATAAATTGTATTTCATAGCACAGCGACCACATCTAGGAGGAGAGGAAAAATTAAAATGTCGTGTTTCTTTAGACTGCTGGGCGAGCCTTTGTGGAGACTCAAAAAATGTGCAGCCCTGGAGGTCAGGTCCCTGCTTGGGCACTGGGGAAAGCCAGGCCTGGATCAGCCTTCCTGCATGTGCTGCCATATGGCAGGGGGGGCAGAGAAGACAGGAGATCTTTAACACAGTTTAATTATCATGGCACATGTGAAATATTTCCCAGTTTTTTTAGTTCTTCTTCCTTCCCAGCCTTTATACCAGGCTCTCCTACCACAGTGTAGATTTTGGGATGTGCACTGCAGGATGCAGATCATCACTGGAGCCAAGGTACTGCTAAATCAAATGTTTTGAAGTCCTTAACAGAGGGCTGAGGTTCCTCTAAAGACACAAATTACAATAATCGCACATCAAACCAAGGAATCCTGATGTGACTTGAAGAAACTCATTCACCTCTGATTTTAGCTGGAACATGAGTTTCTGAGTCCTAAATACTTCATGGAAGATACACATCTGCCACTAGTGAAAAGCTTCCAGTTGTTTTACCTGATATAATACTCAGTTTTTAACCTATTCCTTTGGCATTATTTTTGTCCTTATTTTCTTCTATAGCTCAAACCTAGCCTTGGTCCTCTCAGGTAATGGCTGAAAAGGGTTTTTTTGCTGTCCTTCCTCTCATGGTTAGGGCTGTTTGTTGTGACAAATTAAAAACAGGAATAGTACCACCTCAGAAAAATCTAGACCAACCTCTGCTCACGCAGGCACACTGCCAGATGCTGCTTTTGGATTTGCATTTACTCTAAAACGTGAGATGCATGTGTGGCAGGGACTTAGCCAAACATCTTCCCAGTTTACCCCTTTCTGCATTCTTCATTGAACTTCTTTCCTCGCATCCAAGGTCTTCTTTGCATTTACCAGCTGCCTTGACTGAGCTTGAAGTTTGCTTTAGTACTGGGAAACTTGGCCATAGCCCATTGAGGCTGCTGGTGTTGGTACCTTCTGTTTTCAACAGGCAGACGTGACCAGGAGCCAGATGTCCCTCATGGAAGCCACGCTGCAGGTACCCTACTTTTTCCTGCTGCAGTGGATTTAAGCTTGTGATAGTTCCCGGTATGAAATACAAGAGGCAAAATGGCAAGGGAGCAGAGATAATGTAGTTAGAGAGTTCCTCTTGGAAAAGAGGGTTTTCTTGTGCTCAGAAGCATCCACGGCTTCGAGGGAAGGACAGGGAAATGACCGTGGGAGCGAGGGAAGAAGAGGGAGTGCGTGAGTTGCTGCTACCCTAAGGAGTTAAAAGGGCATTGAGAGATGAAAGAGAGATGTACAGATGAAAGAGAGACACTCCATAAAAGGCCATGAATAAATGAAGCAGTGGACAGAATCCGTGCTAACTGTAACATGTTTGAGGAAGAGAATGGCTTTATAAAAGCTTTATTTAAAAAGAAAGCTTTTAATGCAAAATGGAAAAGGGTGGGCAGTGAGGGAATGGTGTTTTGTAAATGAAAGGCAGACAAAAAGGCTGCCAGGAGAAGTCTGAATATAGGCAGAGTAATAGGTCTGAATTAAATTTGTTTAATGGCATGTCAAAAGAGTTTGTTAACAAGCCCACCAGCTTTTTAATTTCCCTTTTCATATGTTTTTATATATGCCTACATATTATGGGATTCAAAAAGACTCATGAGGGGACAAGAAAAAAATTAACTAGTTTTGAAAATGAAAGAGGATGACAGTGATGAGCCTAAAAGCTGCACTCCAACAAAGTGAATGTAGTCTTTTGCTAGATAATAAATTGGATTTTTTAAAAAATCATGTTAACATTTACAGAATTACATAAATGTGCCCAGAAAGTAATGTTGTATTTTATAGACCAGATCATCACAGACAAACTGGACTGCTGTTAAAAATTATTATTTTCAGTTACATGGCAAAAAAAAGCCACAGCATGTAAAGAATATTTTATCTGTACAGATATTAGTAAAATTGCCATTATGTTTTCCAAGACCTTTCCTCAAAATATGTATTTTGCAGACCTAGTATGTGTCCATCCTATTGTTACTAAAAAAAAAAAGGTAAAAATATGTGAAGAACTGAAATCAAAGGCTCAGGAATAGATGTGTGGTTTCATGGGTATTAATTAATTAATGATCCAAGCAAATGGACTAACAGATGAGGGATTAAATCCATGGAGGTGCCTGCATTCAGAGGTGCAGACAAGAGGGGGTGTAGGAGAGGCAGTACTTGGGAACACGGGTCATCAGAGATAGCAGCATGAAATTAAATTAAATTAAATCTGCTGCATGAAATGCTGACTAGGTTGTCTAAAAAGGATCTTGGGAGCTGGTGAACCTGTGGAAGACAAAAGAATGCTAAAATAGGCTGGAAAATGGGTGGAAATCTGAGTAATCTGACATGACAGCAAAAAAAAAAATGTGTTGCAGTGATCACCTCTGGATAAGGACAGCAAAGAAAAGAGACTCTCATCCCTTGAGAACAAAGAGTCTGAAGCATGTTTGTTTTAAAAAATGTATCTCCTGGTGGCTTCTCACTGCTGCTGGATCTGAGTCAGGTGTGGGGCAGAACTGCAGTTCAGGTGCACGACTGTCCATCCCCACCATGGGCACGGAGCACAGGGGCAGCAGGGAGAAGGGAAAGCCATTCATTCAGGTGACTGTGGTTATCTTCATGGCATCACCAGGGCTTTAGGAGACAAGTCATCAAATGTTTTAAAAAGCCTTATTTTTAGCCTGGTAAATGTTGCTGGCTTTTTCCTTTGCTTTTGGGGGTTTGAATCTTTCAGTCTTACATTTTCTGTTCAGGTTTTTTCTTTGATAGCGCACTGGAAAATCTCAGGTAGAAAATGAGCAGGGGCCAGGCAGAAAAGTTTGCCGTGTGCACACATGACAATAGGCATTGTACTCTAAAAAAATCAAATGCCACCAGCACTGGAAATTTGGCCCAGGATCAGGACGAAGGCCTTCCTTCTCAGGTGCTACTACAAACAGTGGGTATGCTTCCAAAAAGGATCAGGAGGAAGTGGTTTTAATAGATACACAGATGGGACTTCTTTGTTGCTACTTTTCTTGGTCAGTCCATGCATTTGCAGATTTTTCCTGTAGTTTTGTATCATTGCATCTGTAGATGACTAAATCACTTAGGGGCAGATTTTTGAAGATGTGTGGATGTTTATTTTCTGTCTATGAGCATCCAGATCCTTTCCTTAAAAAAACAGTAAAAAAAAAAAAATCCCTTAGGCCAAGCTATTATGTTTCCTTCAGTCTTCGCAAAACATTATCTTTGTTCTTCTAAGTTATTGGCTTTTTAAAATGCGTTGTATCTCTCGTGTGTCAGACCTGAAAATAATGGCCAGTCAAGCACTTATTTCTAAGTCACAAACGTCTTTCTCATTTCTCCTACCTGAGGAAGGCATGTCACCAGATAGACTTTCAAGGTCATATCCATATTGTTGCTCCCCAAATTGTTTCTACCAAACATGGGGGTTTTTTTCACATTGTCACAGCACATGCAGGTGGCCTGGCTGCTATGAAGATTGCTGGTTTGTGGCTACCTGTGCCACACCTGCTGTTTGCCCTGTCTCACTTGGGATGGTTGATATTTAGGCAGGGTTGGCCACACCTGCATCCCTGTGTTGTGATGCAAGAAAAGCAGGTCATGGATGATCCACAGCTGTCTTCCAGCATTAGCCCTCACAGGGAGCCATGGACACAGCCCTCTCCAGGCATGAGGGATAAAGGAAACAGAACACAACCTGAGCTGGTAGGTACAAAATTGGCAGCTTCATCAAACATTACTTCGATGATTACATTTGATTGCTGTTTACTTTTTTACCTGGGAGCTGGCTGCAGAAAGAGCAGATGATTGTAGTCAGGGTGGGATTGGTCAATTGGTGATTGGTGCCTCTGTTCCAATACGAGGCACACTCAACTTCCCATCAGCAACAGAGACATCTTGACCTTTGGTATTTTGTAAGAAGTCTTCTTTCTTTTTCCTGCACCACTGTCAGCTCAGACTCAATGTGCAGAGAAAACAGCTGAAGGGTTGGAGAGACAGGTGTGGAGTGCTGGAGTGTTTCTGCCTTTTATTTTTTTTTTAAGATGCTCACATCCATCTTTTAAAGTGCTTTTCTACAGCAGTTGGAACTGAAGAGAGGGAGTCCCTCATTCCTAGGGCTGGGGCTTGCAGTAAGCATCTGAAACTGCAAAACTCACTCCACAGGGACTGGGAGTCGGCCTCACTTGGGAAAGCTCTCTGTCAGTCTTCGAGATCAATTTGAACTCTACCAGTGATATCAGTCCCAAAACCTTTCATAGGTCCATTGGGTAAAATTTTGGTTTTTAATTGAGTGGGTGGCAGCACTTTTAATGCCATTAAAGCCAAGAAGACCATGTGCTTGTGTACCAGCCCCATTGCCAGGCTTTGCTTCAGACTCCTCCCCTTCCCTCTACTATCTCAAGGGTCACCACTGGCAATAATGGTAAAATCAAAGCAAAAATGTGATTCTGTTGATTAAAAAGATTTATAATGTAATAGTGGAGACCATTTTTTTCTCCAGTTTGAGCACTCTGATGAGTCTGAAGAACAAGTGAGCTGGCATTCATGCCCAGAAAATGAATCACAACAGTTGTTTGCATTGCTTTTTTTGGAGAAGGAATATTAAAACCCAAAGTTTGATTTATTAGCATTGTGAGAAGTGTGCAGCCTAACAGAAGTCTGCTTTATTTAGTTGTAGCACATAGTAGTAGTAGTAACAGAAGTTTGATTTTTTTCTTTTTTGGAAGTACTGTGTTTTGCACAAGCAGCAAACAGATAAAAGCCTTCTGCAACTTGTTTCATTTATCACTAGAGAGCATTTGGTGCTACTGCTTCCTCCATATAAAGTGTAAGCCTTAATAAAGCAATAATAAGGTTCCATAGTTATTACTCAATCGTAATGAATGTCTAAACAAACTCATAGATGTTTTTTAGTCTTTCATGTAATGTGGGTGTATCTTCTTTACTCCAGCGTAGCCCTTTAAGCCTCTAGAATCATTCTTTCTTTTTGTTTGCTCCCAGGAAGACCAGGTGATTAAAAAAAAACCCAACCAAAAAAAAAAAAAAACACCACCAAAAAACATATGTCAGCAGTGTGCCCAGAGCAAGTCCAGCAAAGGGCCATAATGATGATAAAGGGATTGAAGCATCTCTTTGTGGGGATGGGCTGAAAGTATCCTGGACTAGGTCATCCAGGGGATTTTACTGATGTGTATAAGTACATGATGACAGGGAATAAAGAAGATGGAGCCAGGCTCTTCTTAGAGGCAGCTAGTGGAAAGGCTTTTCTGTTTTTTCTTTTCCTATGAGGGTGGCAAAGCACTGGTACAGATTGCCCAGAGAGATTGTGGAGTCTCCATCCTTAGAAATATTGGAAATCAGATTGGACACTTGCTATGGGCTCTTGCTGCCCTTGAGCTGGGCTAGGTGATTTCCAGAGTTTCCTGCCAAGCTCAGCTGTTTTACATTTCAGTGGTATCTTTCATGCAGCAAATGAGGAGACTGTTCTGTGGTTATAAAGGACACTGATCATCCTGCACATTAAGCAGCTTCGAGTGAGAGAAGACCATTTGCTTTTTTCTTCTGCAGAACCAAGCAGCTATTAAATTATGACTTTTGCTCAGTAATGACATCAAATGGGTTTTTAACATGTAAACGAGAAGAGGAAAGCAGAGTAACTTGTTGTTTGCTATGGGTTTGCCTGAAGCAGATTTTCCACGTTAAAGCACTTAAAAGCAAATACAGAATTTATGATGTGTCGGTAGATTTTAAACCTGAATTACGTTCAGTTGTTGTAATGGCTAATAATGCAAATTATCTGAGTCATCCTCAGTGTAAAGCAGTAAATATAACCTGCACATTCAGACACATTTCTTTTTTTTTTTCCTCTCCCCTTTCTCATTAATACTTTTATCTCCCTGAAGAGATGTTTTCAACATATTATGTGCACCAGCATACTGTGCTTGTGGTATTCCTAGATGTCATTACAAAGAAGCCTGAAGACTGTATCACTGCTCCTCTGCCTGTGATGCTAGGTTGGAAATTGCTTGGAGCAACAACAGCAAGTGTCAACAGGGAGCTGTATTAATTATTTGGAATGTGTCTCTTAAGAGGAATCAACTGCTTTTATTGCAGAACGAATATTACTTGAAATGGGAAGGTTACTCTAACTGTTATCATAATCTATGTGTCATTAACTTTCCATGTTTAGAAGAAGAAATTAACAACCCTGTAAATTGGTACAGTAAATAGATGAATTATAAAAAAATGTTTTTATTATAAATAGAAGTTTCTAGATATAGTTACCTCCAAATTGTGGCAGAAGGATTGAGTCTTTAGCAACTGAAAAACTGCATGATGGTGTTGGGAACCAAAAAATCTTCCACTCATGTGAAAGCAATGCTGAGCTCTGAAAAATTATATGTGTGTCTCCTGCAGGTGAGACAAACAGGTGGGATTGTGCTTCATACCACGCTTCCTTCAGAAATGCCTGTGACATAGGAACGCTTGTTTCCCTCTTAAAGTGAGATTAACAGATTGAATGGGCTTGTGTGAAATTGGGTTCTCTTCCAAAGCACATATATATATAGAGAGAGGATGGGTTTCAAAAGAACATGGTGTAAAGTACATGTAGTTGTGGTAAAGCAGGTGTAACTAAAGCTCACCAGAGTACCCAGGTCTGCAAGGAAAAAGTGAGGGATGGAAGTGGTTTCAGCTTGTCACCGGGTGCCTCCACAAAATGGAAGTTCATTGTGAAAAACACACGGAACAAAATACTTGCAAACCTGTTTTTAATCCAAATGCTATGTATTTGACTGTAGCCCTGATAGATCTCTGTAGGAAACAGCAGAACTAAACCACTTATTTGTCCACAGGGCAGGCTCACCATGGGCAGGTTTCCTACATTGCCCCACCGATCCACCTGGATTCAGATCTGGAGAGACCGCCATCCAAGGGTGAGTCAGTGGGACAGTCTCCATTCACCTGCATTCCAAGCCAGCCACAGGTGTGGGTGGATATCACTCACTTGTTCACTGAGCCTCCATGGCCAAGCTGTCACCCTCCATCCAAGGACACTCTGGGAGCAAATTATTTCCTGCAGGAGAGATGTATGTGAGATGACCCTGTCCAATGTGTCCCATTACATAGCTTTGAACATCCCATCACTTCACGGGGTGGTTTGCTGTCCCCACTAGTTTACTCCTGCAGGGACAGGGGCACCTTAGGTCCTGCCCTCTGTCTTGCACCTTTCCTTCCTAATGGCAGTGCAAAGGCACAGGGAGCTGATGACAGAATGCAAAAGGGCAGATTCCAGCTGCCCTTTGGGTGAGTAGAGGGTGCAGAACAGGTTGTGCAGTGGTTCAAGCCTGGATTCAGTTCTCATTGCTGTTGCTTGAGGGGTTTTTTCCTAGACTTGGTGAGATGTTCATTATAGAGGACTAATCAAATTTGAGGTGGGCTGATTGCCCTTGGGAGCGATGCTAGTAGCCAGTATGTACAGAGTAAGTCCAGAATAGCCCTGCTAAGACAGGTACCTGTCTTGAATGGTGCAAATGAAGCAATATGAATGCGAGCACTTGATTTCTCTGCCCCATTTGGAGGATCATTCCCGAGTGCTGAGCCCCCAGTGTTTGCCCCTGAGGCCTGGGGAAATGAGCTTGTCCCCAAAGCAAGCATATGTGGTGGTGCAGACTTCTTACACCTCCTTTTGTTTAGGCTAGTCAATATTTGGGTACAATATTGAAGTAAATATCATGTTGTTCTTGGAATAGATAATAGCAAAGCGAAAATCATACAGGAATATGAAGGGATTTATTGGTCAATTCTGCAAGTGGATATTAACATCAAACCCAGGGAATGTTGTGGGAGAAGAGAAGGGGGAGGAAGAGGACAGCCAAAATGTAATAGCATGGAGATATTCTAAAGCTTAGGTTTGGGTTTTTTCCCTTTTTCCCCACTCTTCAAAGGGTGCTACAGTGGCAGAAAGAGTACCAAATTGACCTGTGTGGTATTGTCACCACTCTGCCACAGCACTTTAAGGCTGTTGGTGTGTGTTTGTGTTTCACATGTTTCTCTAACTGCTCTTAATTCAAAAATGCAAGGTGGAACCATGTGCTGGGTGGTGTGAGGATGCCAGATTCTCAGTCCTCTCTCCAACACGGGTCAGGCTGGTTGTTTACAATCTCCTGGCAGTCCACAACCTCCATTCAGCTTTAAGTGAACTACCCTGGGATTTGGCATGTGCATTTGAGATCATCAGCTTCTTCTAAGTAATTTGAAAACCTCCAGTTCTGTGGTAAAATTTACTACCTTGCTTTTATAGCAGAGCACTCTAGTGAGGCACAGACAGTTATGACTTGCAGGACCTTCTTGCTCTAGTCTGTCATTGAGGTGATGAATCAGAGCTTACTTAGAATAGGTCAGTGTAAATCCATGCCTTGGCATCTGAACAGACTATAGAAGTTTGAAGGATGCTGGAACAGCAGCAGGAACAGAGAACCTGTGCCTTGCTTTCTCCAAGCTGAAAGAGCTAAAGACTAACAAAACTCTTCAGTGATCTGCTGTTCATGAGGGCAGAGCTACCTCCACAAGATAAATGGCAGTGCCACCAGGAGCAGGGCAAAGTGGGTCAGGCAGAACAGTTGCAGTGCTTGCAGAGAGGGTAAAATAGAGTTTATCCAACATAAACTGCTACACTGACAGCTTTCACCAGGGCCTCCACTCCCCCAGTTGAGAGATCTTAAAGAAGGAGCTGCTCATGGTGGAAGGACTGATATTACTGCCACTGTGTGCTGGTAAAAGGACTTGAATACTCTTGTGTAACTTAACAGGAGAGGGCCAGAGAGAAAGCCAGCTCTGGAGGCATCAATCTATTAGCTGGTGACTAGGGGTTGTTAAAAACGTAGTGATGGGCACTGTCTCCTGGGGGAAGAGAAAGGCTTTCCTCTGGCCCTGGGATGTGGGATGTGTAGCTCTGCTGCTGCCTCGTTTCTAGTCTCAGCATCCAAAATCCAGTAGAGTAATTGTTTTTTCCCCGTAAGTATATTAGGCTTATGATACCTTTTTGTTTGTCTGCTTTTTCTGACACCTTAGGACACGCTTGGGTCATGTTCCAAGCTTCATCTCGTAACCAGAAGAGCTGTTCTGAACAAAGGAGTCAAAAACACCTGTCCTTAAGCTTGCATTCCTCCACTTTTCCTTTAGCTGGATCTCTAAAACCAGAGCAGCATTATGACAGTCAGCATAAGCCACTAATGCTTCTGGCTACTCCTTTGATCCTCTTCATTTCCCCTCCATGCTTACCCTTGCACTAAGCTGAACTCCAGGTGCAGGCCAACTTTGCACTCAGAGTGGCAAAAAGAAGCAGCCACCATACAGTTTTAATTGTAATAAATGGAAATAGAGCCTGGGTAGGATGCTTTAAGAGAAGCATCTTTCCTTCCTGTATTCTCAAAAAAAAAGATACAGCTTTAGTGCTCCTGTGGGTCCATGCAGTTGCAATTCTCAGCTGACAGATTTATTTGTAACTGCCTTTTCCTTCTCCTTTTTAAAAATTTTATCACTGGTGACATTTACACACATTGTTTATGCATGCAGGGGATTTTACCTGCCTTTCAGAGTCCTGACACTGGTGGTGAATAGAGTATAAACTGCAGTAGTTTACTAGTACATTAGTGTCACTGTGCATTACAGGGTAATTACTCTGAGCCACTGCTCTGTGCAGCCACCCAGTAATGACACTGTACATCACTGAATAGGAATGAAGCCTTGAATCAGCATTTCTCATCAAGCCACTTCTTAGTCCCCACCCGCTTTTTAATTTGAGGCTGTTGTAAAATTAGTTCCGTATATGAAGCACTGTTAACTATCATTTTTACACCTCCTTTCAGTCCAACAATTTGGATGTGACTACATGATTTTTATGCAAGTGTTTACACCTTCTTTGTACAGAATGATTCCAGGCATAGCTGAGACCTTAGGTTGTGATATCGTAGACTGAAGATTAAACCAGTGTTTAAAAATGGATCGCTGGTTACTGACAATAGCAAGGAGTGCCACAGATGAGAGTCACACTGATACTGTGGCTTAGAAAGGGATTTTATAGAATTACCATATCTAGCAATAAATTAAATTAAATGTTTATACTCAAATTCTGCCAGGTACTAAAACACAGTAAAGAAGTGAATTAAACACACCAAATATGTGCACTAAAATGATTTATAAAGCTGTCTAGAAGCAGATTTTAATGTATATGTAGAATCATATTAAATCTGAAATGTATGCCTGGCATTTAAAGCTAGGCAGCCTGAGAAACTCACCTGCCCTGTTGAGCTGATGTTTTGTAAAGGTTTCCTTCTAAGCTGAAGTCCAGAGAGTAGTTATCTTGAAGATTGATATGCTTGAAGTCAGTACATTTCCTAAACATTAACTGATAAGCAAAACTCTGGACTGGTCCCCAGTTCTAGAAATAAATAGCAAATAAAGGAGGCACAGGAAGTTCTTACCCTTCTGTGCAGATTTCTCTAGCCAGGGAGGTTGTTATGGCACCGTGTTAAGGCACAGTGGGAGGTTTTCCTGTAAGCCTCAGTTATCAGGTTCATATTCCATAAACACAGAATCTGCCCCTACTCCTTAGACAGCACGTCAGGGAGCCAGAGGTTTTGCTGGGTTTGCACCTTTCTTTTCCATCTTAGTGGAAGATGTCCCTTTGTGCTTTCTTTCTTCAAAACCTGGATCCATTCTGCCATTTTCCCCCCTTTGCTTTTGCAGTCTCTGAGGGGGAACCTCTCCTGAACAGCAGAAGCACAGTGAAATCTTATAACCAAAAATAGAATAGGCTTTCTGTAAGTATGCATCCTGGGTTTTATTTATTTTTTCCCTCCCAAAGGTCCCGAGAGGGTCGATGGCTTTGCAGATGATGTAGGAGGATCTGACAGCTGGGCTTATTGCACAGCCCCAGTCCTCCTTCCCAGGTCCAGAGAAAGGGGAGTGCTGGGCAGCGAGGCCCAGTGGCACTCCTTGCCTTAATTCAAGCTGACACGTGGGGTCACGTATCGCGTGCTCACCAGGCCCTGAGACACCAGCTTGCCTGCCTCTCCCTCCTCAGGTCCAGCACTATGAGAGAAGTGCTGTCCAGGACTCCCTGCTGTGAGCCAGTGGTGGCCAGGCACCTTCTGTTTCCAGGCTTTTTCATTTTCTGCTGGAGTCCCCCTGGGGAAGGCATTCTCTCAGCTCAGGAGTTCTTTACAGGGTCCCTCTGCTGCTCTCGGAGGTCCTGCTTTTACTCATCCTGCTCCTTCTGAATTAGCTGTGTATGTTCCCAGCTTCTTAAGGCAATATTATTCTCCTCACATCATTCAGGTGGATGAGTCCAGGGGAGAGGCTAATTTGATGCCTTTAAACCAAGAAAGGATCATGCAGTGAATGCTGTTTGGGGTCTCCTGTGCTCAGGACCCTCATTCACTTTTTCCTATGCAATTCTGGGATGCTATATTATGTCCTGCTCCTTCGTGGTCACGTACTTTGGTTTTGCTCAGCCTTTTTTCAAGGATGACATCTCTCAGTGCTTCCCCTTTGTGGCTGCCCTGAGCCCATTAGAGCATCCCCCTCATTCCAGCATGGGGTGTGAGTGCTCATTGCAGCAAGCCAGCACCATCCTGTTATCCCATGTGGCTTTTAGGAAAGCAGTGTGTAAGAGGCATGCAGGTAACTGGTGTTGCACCAACTGGGTGAAAGAGGGGTGACTGTCACCACACCTGCACCATCAGTGGAAAGGTTTTGCAATGACTGTAAGCCTCATGTGTACTGTGAATTTGCAGCTGCCTTGTTTCAAAGTCTGTTCTTGAATCTGTCTACAGAGATTTGTTTGTTGTGTTCCCTTGCTGTTTGTTTGGTTTTCATTTGAGTTCTAGGTTTGGGTGGATTTTTGCTTGCTTGTTTGTTGTTTTTGTGTTTGTTTTTTGGGGATTTTTTGGGAATTTTTTTTTTGTTTTTCCCTTGTGATAGGCAGCCTCATTCAAGGCTGGATATCCATCTTCAAACAGATCAACATTGCAATGAGGTGGGCTTTGAGCAGGGTGGTATGTGTGGATGCAGGAATCTGCTGCCAGGTGGAGCTTGTTTGGGTCCTGAAAATGGTGAAGGGATAGATGAGCTCTCATACAATATTTTTCTCTGTTTTATGCAGAGCTCTCAGAAAATCTCCCATTGTGGCTCAGGTCTGTACTGTAATGTCCACCAGTGTAGGACTACACTGGTGTTCCTAGGGCAGGCAGCACCTTTGAACATGGGCCATGCTCCATATTTATTAATTTCTCATTAGGTAGCATGGATGGGGCTAACTCGTATCACAACCAGAGCAGCCACAGCTCCTGGAAATCTTGCAGCCAGCCCGTTGTCCTCCTGTTTGCTTGTTACCATCAGTGAAATCTCACCTTGCATCCTGTAGCTTTGCACAATCAGAAAGTTAATTGCTTGCTGCCCACCGTTTGGGTTTTCACTGTGGTGCTGAACTGTTGCTCTGATTTCTCTGGAATGTGTGTTTTCACTGCACAGGAGCACCTTGGGGCATTGCTGTTTATTTGTAAGATAACAGCATTTGCTCTAGCAGAAAGCTGGAGCTAACAAAGTCTCTCAAGGAGGAGTGCTGACTCTTGTGTGCTGGTGGAAACTGTTCAGAGTATTTACTCTTGAAAATATTTAAGGATTTTGGGGAAGGGGGGAAGAACAGTCTGAGTGATATTTAACACCTTTTCCATTATTTTTAGGCATCTGAAAAAAAAATTTAAAGAGCATTTTTTAAGAAGCGTCTTTTTACCAGCTAGCTACTGCCTTGTAAAGGGGTTTTGCTATGGAGATCAGCCTGAGCTGTGATTTAAAGATGCCTTGGAATGTTACTCTTTGTAGGCCATTTGAAGCCACTGTATGACCTGATAAGCTCAAAATGGATGTGAGAAACAGAGCTCACTCCTTGAGTGATTTTTTTTAAAGTTTAATAAGGGATAAAAAGAGACAAATATCCAGCGCTGGGGTGTTTTTGTAGATCGGCAAAAAAACACATCCTTAGTTTAAAACAATGTTTTCTATATACTGTTACATTACAGGGGTACATGCATATTCATAAGAGTTTATACATATTCAAATATCCCTGTGAGTTTAGGTGTTCCATGAATTCTTTTGCTTGGTTTTAACCTTTGACTTGTCTGCATGCCATCCTTCAGATTAAATCAATATATTCTATTTCTTCTTGCAGCTCCATCCTGTTGTTTTTACACTCCCTGAAGAGTCAATAAATTCTCGTGGTGTTCTGGTTTTTGTCACTGTTATCTTATCATAAGATAGTCCACAAATGTGAGGAACCACCTAATTATCTTACACCATTCTCTGAGTTAGTTACATGAATAAAAGCATTCTAACATCACATAGTGTCTATTCTAATATTATGCTATGGCCTAAGATTTAATATATTTATCAAACTATTATTTATATAAGCTATATGGTGCATACATAAACTGACAGATTATACTGTACCAAAAAGCAGTTAAAAGGACATATAAATTGTACCATATCAAAATCTTTGTGATTAATAATGATATGCAAAAGCTAATACATAAAATGCGAAAGCCAATATTATATTGTCATTTATAACAATGGACTTGGACATGAACCCAAGAGATTATTTTGACAGTGGCTTTTGTTTTCCACTGCACTGAGTTTTGCTAGTCGCCATCAGTGGTGGAAGTTTTCACCCACCTGACAGTGGCAACAGCTGGAAAGTAGAGTCAGCTGTGGTGGTGCACCCTCAAGCATCACTAATCTAAAGTGAATGTCCTATTACCAGCTTGACAAAAAGCTGTTGAACCAGTTCAATGTAAAAAAAAGAGTGTAGTGCTGCATACAGCATCAGACCCTTTCTCAAACTTTCTTTTTTTTTCCTTTTCTGCCAGACTAATTTTTGGCTACACTTCTCTTCCTGAAATATTTATAGGGCAAATAACTGTTTTAAATGAGCAGATGGGGGAGACATAAGACAAGCTGTTAAATTAATAAACATGTGTGGTGCTTTATCAGTAAGGGAGCCCATGTTGGCATTTCTTCTGGATGATTTGTATGGCCTATCACCATTGCACCTGGTGCAGGGACAAGAAATGGGCACTTAATAACCAAACAATGTGCAAACTCCTTCCATTATAACTTCATTATGTCAGATATAATCGTCTATAACTAGATGTCAAATACATAATTTATGTCCAGCTCCCCTGTGGAATAGTGGGCATATGAATGAATGGCCCCATTAATGGGAAGGAGCTTTTACTGTAACTTTTCCCTTCTTGGTACATGGTCCATTTTGTCATCTGGTATTAATTCTGAATCATTTCAGGGCTGCAGAAAAATGCCTGTTATATTTATATTTGTGTAATGGGAGAAGATGGCAAATAAATCATAGGAGAGATCAAATTTCAGGTTCACTGATTTCCTAAGCCGCATGCCTGTGTGAAAGAGACTAGGATTGGTCTGCAGTGCTTTGATTGAGAGGCATAACTGGCCTTCATTTTACACATCCAGAGATGTTAAAAAGGCACATGATGTGAGGTAGCACTTCCTGTGGGAGCCCTCTGGCATAAGGAGCTTAGCCCCTGGAAAGCCAGGATTTGCCACTGCAGCCGTGCATCCTTTGCTGTGTGTTGTGTCTCTGGCACTGTGTCACGTGGGGCTATCTAGGGAAGGGCTCCATGACATTACTGAAGTGTGCCATCACCACCTGGAAGGATGGAGGATATGAAAACCCTGTTTTTCTAGAGGATTCTTCTAGAAACATATTGGTGTGTTGGAGTGGGACATGGGATACCAGTTGTTCAGTGGAGGGCTTGTGTATATTCACAAACAGGTACAAATTCAAAGGATCAGGTTGGTGAAATTGCCTTCTATACATTTTTATTATTAATATTATAATATGCAATACTGTTATAATGTGTTACAGTGTATCATGATCAGGGGTCTGAAGCACCTCTCCTATGAAAGCAGCCTGAGAGTTGGCATTGTTCAGCATGGAGAAGAGAAGGCCCCCAGAAGGTGCCTGCAAGAAAGATGGGGACAAACATTTTTGCAGGACTTGTTGCAACTGGACAAGGGATAATGGCTGTAAACTGAAAGAGATATTAGAAACAAATTCTTTCTTGTGAGTGTGCTGAGGCACTTGTACAGGTCGCCCAGAGAAGCTGTGGATGCCCAATCCCTGGAAGTATTCAAGGGCAGGTTGGATGGGGCTCTGAGCAGCCTTGTCTAGTGGAAGGTGTCCCTGCCCGTGGCAGGAGGGTTGGAACCAGATGGTCTTTAAGGTCCCTTCCAACCCAAATTGTTCTATGAGTCTGTGATTTTCCGTTGCTGTTATTTTTCACTATGTGTATGATGTATTCACAGAAAACAAATCACCCTTACAAAAGAAATGTTAAAAATGTAAAAAATGTTCTAGTTAATGACAAGTTAGGAGCAGTAACTTCTAAAGACCTGGGCTATGCAGTGGTGTAGTCTGTGTCTTCCGGCAAAATGTAGAAATACACTTTACCATGTTCTTGTAGAAGTTTATCAGCAGTGCTATAGAAAGGCAGGCAGATGATTTCTCATACAAGCAAATCATGTTAGGCTCAGACATACTACTCTTGACAGCATTGAGTCAAAGAGTTTTGTGTTTGTTTGATGGCTTTTCAGCTGTGCAGTGGGATTTTCTGTAGGTAAGCGGGTTTTTTTAACAGCACTTGGCTCTTAGAATCATCTTTGGCTGAATAAGATATTGTTAGAAATGAGAGATTTCCACCAGAGACAGTGGTCTGATGCTTTGTAAAATGTCTGGATTTTGAGCCTGTTTTGGCCCCTGGATTTCCTCAAAGTCGATTGTTGAATTTTGATTATTTTCTTTGTGTCTTGTTTGTTGCAGGAAATCCTGGTGATGTGACATAATCCATTCAGGGGGAAAGTTATACCTGTGAATTGTGTACCTCACTATTAAAAAGTGCTTTTGGAAATCCCAGGCTTAATAAATGCTTACTAAATACTGATTTACTGATTATGGAACACCATGCTAAGATTGTAAGTTGGCTCCCTCACGAGAGTCCTCATATTTTATGACTTTCAGCCAAGTAAATTTGGCTTGAAAACCGCAGTGTTTGCTCAGAAGAGAAGGACTGATATCCTCTAGCTCCAAATGGTTTGTTGCTGCCTTCAGATTGGCTTGATGTAGGTTTTTTCTCCTTGAAAACTCACAAGAAGCAGTATTTGAAAGATCTTACTGCCTGTAAGAACAGATACTAAGGTTGATTAGCTGTAATTCTAAGGGTTAGAGGGCCAGCATGCATGAGAGTGCAGCAGCCATGGGGCTGTTGGCCAAGGAGCTTTCAGGGATGGAGAGAAACAGCTGGACTTGGGGCAAGAAGATGACTTTGCCCTTACCCAGACAGGGATGCTGGTGTTTTTGCAGATAGGTACAGGGAAAGGCTTATAGATTAATCATTCTAATTAGTAGTAATTCACTACAGCTGTTTGGTTTTTTTGTTTTGGTTTGTTTTATTTTTTTTCCTCAGAAAATTGTTTGGGCTTTCTTCATTAGAAAATGACCACAACTGTGGTCTTATGGCAGTCTCCCCTTTACATTTTCTCAAAGTCCTGGTTTCGTGTTTATCTCATTATTCGCACTGCTTTCCACAGATGAGTGTGTGTGTGACTGTATTATGCCCACAAATTTACTAGTAGACATGCAGCAAAATAACACTGTTACTGAGTAAACAATTACATTTCATTTTCAGGAATAAAAGGGAATGTGTGCCCATAAATCTTCTTCTAAATAATCTGTGTTGGAGAGTAAAAAGAAGATGAGGTTTCTAAATTCATGAAGGCCCTTCACAGTGGAATCCTGTGTGCCACTGAAGTGGAACAAGCTTATTTATATTTTATTATGCTTCTAGATCAAGCTGTATTATTATGGGCTGCATTGCCCTGACACTATAGCTGTTGCTAAGGAAGAGGTACATTATGTTAACATTTTGTGACCATAACTATGCAGACTGGGTTATGTACATTGAAGAAGTTGGGGGGGAGAAGTTAATGCACCATTTTGATTAGAGTCTCCTCAGATTGTTGCTCACATTTAGAAGCAAAATCTAAGCTTGAATTTGAGAATAATTCACACAGAAAATGGGAGAAAACCAAACAATTGAAACAATTTGTTCACTGAACTTTAAAATTGCTCAGCAGTTGGAATCTGGAACCAGTACTGCTAAGAGGGAATCTGGCAGAAGCAAGCTGAATGCTTTTACCAAACACGTACAGTGGAGAATTTCACAGCTTCTTCACGCCTTAAAGTGTTTGGATCATGTAAACAGAGCATTCATCCTTAATTCCTATTTCCTGACCATTTCCAGTGCTGGTGTCTATTATGTGATTTTGGTACTTTCTCGTTCATTTAGCTTGATTCACTAAGAGCCTGCAGCGTGGCCAGCACCATACACAAAGTAAAATGGCAAATGATGCATTAGCTCCAGTGTGTGGAGTCAGATAAAAGGCCAGAGTCCTGAGCAAGATACCCATGTCCTTGCTGGTTATTTTAACAAATACACTCTACAGACTGTATTGATAAGGATTATGAAAATGTTTACACAACAAGTAAGATAAACAAGGAAGGATCTTGGCATTTCTCCTAAAGGAACGTTCTGAACTGAGTTTCCCCTTTCAAAACTGTTTTCTCATTAATACTGCTGCCAAGGCATGAAGCAGCCACAGAGGAGGACTGGATGGGTAGGAGCTCGCCTCAATTCTGCTGTGCCTTGCAACCTCGCTGATTCAGCCAGGACAATGTCCTCAGGAGTACTCTCAGGGTTATCATGGTCATGGCACCTGAAAATAGATAATATTTGCCTTGTACTACTTACTCTCTCACGCTTTTCAAACATTCAGTGCAACAGAGCTGGGTTTGCACCTGGATCACCAGGCAGTGAGGCTCATCCCCTGCTAATCTCATCTCCTAAATCCAGGGGTGCTGAGCAAGCAGGTCCAGGCAGCTGAGATCAGTCCTGTTTGCCAGAACTACACCAAGCAATAGTCCTCAAGCAGGGCTGGGAAACCCATCAGAGGCTTGCCATCCTAACTCTGTTAGTGCTTTTTAACATCAGCTTCAGCCCCTGACCCTGCTATGATGAGCACAGCAACCTTTCCTCCCTTATCCTCACTGTCCTTTCTGCTCAAACCTTGTGCAGTGGGTTTTTGTGACCCTTAACAAGGCTTTAGGAAAGTTAATGTTACCTTTTCCTAGCTAAGCCTGCAATAATTTATGTTAGACCTTTTTGCATGCACCTGATCATAAAATCCTTCTGGAAGCTAAGGTGGCTGGCCTGGGAAGTGTCTCTTTCTTGGGCAAATTAAACGTAGTGTGAGACGAGAACAGGATGGAGGGGGTGAGAGGGAAACGAGTACTCAGTCTTGAGCGTCAATCCATGCTTCATGCTGGAGGTGTGTGTTGTAAAGAAGAAAATGGGAGGAATAAAGAGTAGCAGGGGGTAGAAACAGGCAGCAGGGTCTGTGCAGAGGGGATGGACACGGAGAGAGCTTGTTGGGCAAGCTGCATGGCTTAGGGTAGAAGAAGACAAGATGGGATGGAAAAAATGGGGGTGAGGGGGGCAGATTTTAAGAAGGCTTTTATGTATAGAGAAACTTAAAATCCTTTAGCTTTAGACAGTTGAGACTTTCACTGCCTCCAGCAACTATGCACAGACTAATCACCATAACATTTATATTCCTGCTTTCCTACTCCAGGCACCTATTTCTATCTGCTTGCTTCTTTCCAGCTTTTACTCTGAGCTGCTGCAATTTAACAGCAAAAATCCAGATATTTCCTTCATTATCATTAACTACTCCTACCTTGTCCTCCTAGCAGTAATATAGAGCTCAGCCTAAATGTCAAGAGCGGCTCAGTGTGCTCATCTGTGCACATTTGGAATGTGTTGAAGTCTCCTCATCCTAGCCACCCAAATCTTCAGCTCCTGTCCCTTTCAGATTGGTGTGGCTGTGCCTGCTGGCTCCTGAGGCCATGGGCTTGGATATTAAAAGTCCGTGGTCTCTGCATAATCCACCCATGGTTTTAAAAAGTGTCCCCTTACAGGCTAAGGTTTGTGCTTATCTTCACAGGACACTGCTCCTTGCATTGTGTTTGGTTAAATAACCACGCCTTGGTGTAGATATTTTGCATATAAGCTGACGGGGTTGACATTGTGAGGATTTTGCAATCATTTGTTTAATTAGCTGAAGCTCTCTGGGGAGAAGTAGATGAAATGGCATACTCCCAAAGTCTAATTTAAATCTGTTTTGCTTTTTTTAAATTTTTTTTTTGATGAAGGGCTTGTAATGCAAAGCATTGAAAAAGGTACAAGTGAATGGAAAGCAAGAAAAACCCTTCTGTTGATGGGCAGTGCCTCAGCAACAAAATCGTGCAAATACAGAAAGGAAATTACATTTAGTAAAATGACCTACAAGAGGAAAAAATGGAATTAAGTCTGTGCAGCTGTCTTGTCTTTTTTTTTTTTAACCTGTGCTTCCCCTCTGTTTTCTTTTAGTGCAATGCTTAATTAAGCTTCTCCTTTGTTTGGAGGTTAATTCCTTTTCTAATCTATAGCTATTTGTACAAAGGTGTTCATTACTGGAGTGAACAAAGGCTGGAGACAGGAGAGTGGCAGGTGTTGAGCCTCGTTTAGTGGGAAGAGATATTTTTTTTTGCTCACAGCAAAATCTCAAGGCCCTGCTTTCAGATGCAGGGCTCCTGTGTCAATTCTCCTCTGCTTTCTGCTTCCAGTGAAATGGTTCCTGGGGGGAGCAGAAGGTTCTGCTGCAGCACCAGGGCTATGCTGTCCTGTCTACACGCTTAATGCACTTAATTAGAGGCTTTTGTGCTGAGGCAGACCCTCAGACTGTTACCTGACTTATGTATAATGACCACTGGTTTCTTTTTGATGCTTACTGAAATCACTTACCTGCCCACTGAAATCACTAAAAATTAAGATCTTAAACATTTAATGAGATCCGATGCCATCTTCTTGAGTCCCCATGGAGCAGTGAGTTCCTGCATGCACAGTCACAGCATGTCCTTGCTGCTCAGGGTAGGCTCTCCTGCTTGCTGGCATCACAGTGGTCGGAGTACCTGAAGTTTCTGGTTTTGCTGTAGTGTTTGTGGAGCACACATTAGTCATATAAAAGTGTTTATATTGCAAGAAACTGAGGGAGCGATGCTAAATTTTGCTGCTGAGCTGAAGTGCTGGGGAGCAGGCAATAGTGATGGAGTAGGGACCAGCCCACCACAGGGCTGTCAGTCTGTCTGTCTTGCTTGTTGTGCTTGCCCAGGCAAATGGAAGTGAACACAAGAGTAAGAGCTAAAACAGCTTTTAGAGGAATAAAGTCTGTGATTCCTAAAGGAATGGCAGAATGCCCCAATAGTTAAATCAGGATCCCTCTTACTTGGATAGTCCTGTTAGGAGCAATGTGGCCAGGCCCATCTCCAGGCGTTGCTCTGCCCACACAGTCCTTCACCTTCCTGTGGCATGGTTTTAATAAAGGGTTGCTCCTTCCAAACAGTGGGGAAAGCTGGGCATGGCCTGGGAGCCATTACTTGCTGTTGGGAGATCAGGTTTTATTTTTACGTTTCCTTGTGCTAGTTGTGTGATTAGTCATTTCATGCACTCACACATATATCTAGTTTCTGTAGAAAGTGATTTTTTAACTGTGGCACCCTCTAACCTTGTGGCTGTTTTTTTCATGTACTATTCTGAGTAATGGGAAATGGTATTTTTTGTTCTGTAGAACCTCTAGGTTTGAAGGGAAAGAGAAAAGGCAATTGTAGAGCTGGTCAATTATTACTGGCACAGTGTAATTAATGTACAAATATTTCCAAAATCAGCAGCTAATGACAGAAATACATGTCCTGTCCTTTTCATGCGGAAAAGAAATGGGTTTATACTTTAAAATTGTTTTTGTTTGTTGTGCTCTCTAGGCACCGTTGTTGATAAACTGCATACATGAGTAAAATATTTTGCACTTTTTGACATTTTATTTTTTTTCCAGAATTGTCAAGATAAAAATGGCACAAATGGCTCAAAGAGTATTGACTTTTGCAATCAGTAGCTAGTGAAATTAACCTCTTCCTTCTGTTCTCTTTGTGCAGACAGTTATAAATTAGATGCAGAAAACATGTTCCCAGAGGCGTGGGTTTGGGTTTTAAGAGAACACTGGCATGGGAAGGAGGGAAAACATTAGCACGGAGCATTTTACCCCCATTTGTAGGTGGCTCAAAGCTACAAGCCTTAAAAAAAAAAATTTAAAAATTAATAGAAGAGGAAAAGAAGAAAAATGTGGGTGGAAAAGCAACACAGGACAAAACAAGAGGCTGTTGCATTCAGTTGTGCAAGAGGTGCTGGGAAAATACAGAGCACAGTATATGAGCAGTGAGGATGGAGGAACAGAGGTGCATGCTGAGCAAGGCAGGTTCTCCAATCCACCAAAATTGTGCCTTTGAGCATTTCCAGACACAGAGGTAGAAAAAGCAGGGCAGAAGGGGCTCCTGGTGAAGAACCCAAGCTACACTTAGAGTCCTGGGGTTTTTCCACAGCCAGATCCCATTGGGGATGGTATGATATTTCTAAGATGTTTTCTTGACCCACATTTCCAGCCTGATCTCCAAAATATTGTCCATGTACAGCCTCTTCCCAGAGGCACTGGCTGTCCCTGGAGGGTGCAGCATAGTGCGAGAGTGCTCTGTGAGCACCTTGTTAGTTGGATCTTTTAGCAAACCCAGTTTCTGCCCCAAAATCCTCACACACACACACACCCACATGCCCCAGAAGGCCTCAGTACATAAACCTGCATCTCTTGGACTCGGATGCCAAAGTAGCATAAGTAACGAACAACTTTTATTGACTGTAATTGCACTTGAATTAACTAGATGCCTGTGTAGTTGATGGCTCCTGCAGCCTGACATCCCTCCTGCAGCACTGGAAACCTCACAACACTTCCTATGCCAGAAAGCTTCAGAGGGCACAGCTCTCTTGGCATAGCTCTAAAATAACTTGGCAAGTAAGCTCCGGAGGCTTAAACTCTTGTCCCAGCTGGGATACATAATGATCTAGCTACCTGCTTCTTTGATCTTCCCTTTGTTCTCTGATTTTCACACAGCTATCATTTGTTCACACACCCCCCCAAAAACGGGGAGGGAGGCAGAAATAGAAGGGGAAAAAAAAAAAAAAAGGAATAGGATTGGGCACACTCCCTGCAATCTGCAGTCTGGGCTGAGATGCAGCCTTGGCTCTGCTCTTTGTGTCCTCAGGGTGGTAGTGCAGCCACTGCTTCCCCATGCACTGCCTTGCCCGGCTGGCAGGGAGGAGGAAGCACATCCTAACATTTAATTTGCTGCTTAGAGGTTTGTTGTACCTGCATCCCTGTATTTAAATGACACGGATGTGTCTGCTCATGAGCTTTGTTTCCTTAAGCTCTGTCAGGGTTGCTGGGATGAGTAGCAAAGGGGGCGGGTTTGATACCGTGCTACATGAGAGGGTTTGGAGTTGGGGACTGCAAGTCACTGTCAGATCAGCAAGGATTTAGCAAAAATTTCTCCTGCCACTCTATTGCAACCTCAGGGGATGGGGCGGGACTTCTGTGGGCAGCTATGTGGGTGCAGAATAAAGAAACAAATATACAGGCAACTTTTACTAGGGTTTTTTTTTTTTTTTTTGTCTGTGTCCAATTAAAGATAAGTGCAGTGTATCAGAAATCTTTAAAGAAGCTTCTATTACTGGCTGGATAACTGAGAGTTTTTCATGCAGCCCTTTTCAAAAGGCAAAGGTACTTCACACAGTTCCAGCAGCAGCCACAAGCAAGAATGAACCACTGCATAGTTATTGAGGCTGCATCCCTCAATGCTTCTTTTGTCCTTAAATTTCTTTTGTTGGAGTTTATTCACAATGCTGGTGTGCTGCTATTCTGAAAAGTGTGGTATTACAGGAAAAGATAATCGGATGGTGGGATTTAAGCTGTTGCAGAAGGGAGTGTAGAGTACATGATCCACTTAAAATTAAGAGTGTAGTTAAAAATCCACAGAGTTTTACAGTGCACAGACCATAATATACTGTAGCAGGAGGGGTTCAAATCAGTGGAGCTTTTCAGCCTTCATCTCTGAAATCACTTTAGTGTTTGGGTTTTTCATTTGGCTTTCTACTCTATTTGATTGTGGCCATGTTTAAATAATGTCAGAGTGGAAATTGGTTTTATTGGACTTAATTTTGTCTACAGCAAGATGTACATTGCCTTGAAATATGATGTAATTCCCAAGCAGAATGAGATGGGCTTCTCTTCAAGTCAGACCTCGGCTCTGGTGTCTTGGTTTTTAATACAGCAGGCTGCAAAGTAGCAGGAAATGGTGGAAATTGCAAGGTGGAAGTGGGTTTAAATGGCAGTAATCTCTACCCTTGCTTCAGGCAGAGAGCTGTAAATTGCTACTCTCTCTTGGCTCTTGCCCTAATGCAGGTTGTTGCTTGGCTTTTGTTTGGTGGTATTTCACCTTTAAGTGGACAAAGGTAAAAAAAAATTATTGGGAAAAGAAAGTTATATAGCACTAGGGGAAAAAAAAAAAAGGGCTGGCCAAACACCTCATAGTGCTGGATGTGACTATTTCGTAGACAGAAGAAACTTCCAAAGGTGAATGCACACAGATGGATATACTGGCTGTGAGTGAGGAATAGCTGCAGTCTTTGATTAAATGCACTTGAGTGAAAAAAAACAAAGTAACATGGTGCAAAATCTCCCAAAGCCCTGAAATTATTAATGGCTCATCCAGCAGCCACGTTCCAGGTTGGAGCCTCCGAGGCACCACACTGTTATCTTAAAAAACAACGCAGGAATTTCAGTAGTGTGAAGAACTATTAAAAAAAAAAAAAAGGGAAAAAAATTGCTCACATTTTCAGGTTGCCATGGTTTTTGGAGACAGTGGTATTCACTGCATTCTAGATGTTGAATATAGACATAGCTAATCTCACCTAGAAGAGTGGTGGGATTTTATCTTCTTTTTAAAGGGAAGATTTTGTCTGTTTGTTCTTGACCTACAGTTTCTGTGGGGCTGCTTGTTTGTCTATGGATTTTGTGTGTGTGCGTGCAGAAATGTCACTGAATAAGATCGATAGTGAGTCTGTTGGGCTCTGCTTAATAATGCTGAAGTTTAGCTGGCGTAGGTGTGTAGTAACTCAGTGCACTGAGTGCCCATATCGAAGATAAAGGGTGGCAAGCCAATTTTTGGCTGAGAGTCACTGCTTTCTCAGCAGGCGGATTCAGCAGTTGGACCGATCTGACAGTGATGCAAGCCCCAGAGCCTGAGTTTTTGGCACAGGGGCTGAAACAGTACCAGTTGGTTCCCACAGAGGTCAGAGCAGATGATTCCCGGTGTCTTCTTGCTTTAAAAGTCTGCAAACCAGTGCAAGGAGTTTCTGTGTATATTTTTTGAAGAGGGATAGTTTATTCAACTGTGCATACTGTAATGGCTTTGTGCTGGGCTGCATTATCCTCACTGGCTGGCAGGAAATGACATTTCCCTTTTCCTCTTCCTGGCAGTACTTGGGATTTGGTGTATATATTCAGCTTCAAAGGGATTTTGCATTTGCACATGGAATATTTGTCTTGTTATAATAACGGTGGCCTCAAAATTTGCCATTAACTGAAAAAAGAAGATTGTCTCATAGCTGCACGCACACTTTATGAAGATGTTTCTCTTACCCTACACAATTTTTTTTTTTTTGGTTAAATAAAAAATTTATAACTGGAATCCAGGAGAGGCTGTGCAAGTCAGAACATGGTTTGTTCACGCTGTGCTCAATCCCCCCTTGAGCCCAGTGCAGTTTGTCACTAATCCAGCTGGATCTGAGCTGCAGGCTGTAATGTAGGAAGAGAAATGCACAGCAGGGTGCATGTCCTACCAGGTGAGAAACGTGAAAGAGGCTGTTCCAACGCAGGATTGCAGCTGGGACTGATGCTCCTCCTGCCTTTCTCTAAATAGGTCCTGGTGGTCGCACACCACTTTAAATGTGAAAAATTTGAGGCAGAGGTGGAGAAGTAAATATGGTTTTCTGTAGACAAAGCAGTACATCTCTATGCATGTTATCTGGAGACAGAAGTGGGGATAGCAAATTCATTTCATTTTTTGTTCTTCTGAATATTCCTTTTCTCTGCTAAAAGGCACATTTGCTTTTGCCTTAGACACCTGTAGCCATTTGCAATACCAGTGGAAATGGAGGGTAAAAATATCCCTATGATAATTTGGTAGTACTTTACACCAACTGTGCCATCACTTTGCACAGGCATAAAAATGACTAGATGAGGTACAGAAAATCAGTCTGTAAATCCATAAAAATTGTGGGGCTTTTGCATCTACTGATTTTCCATTGTCTGTATTCATTAACAGAGAGCAAAATGGATGAATTAGTGCTCAGTTCCAGGCAGCTGTTCATCTGACTTCCCCAAGCTGCACATGCTGAGGGTGTTTAGGATATTTTCACTTACAAAGAAATAAAAAAAATTCACCAGCCTCTGTTATCTCTTCTGCTTTCTATGGAGCCTTCTGAGGCCAGGGAGCCCACTGCTGTGTTTTGTGCTTCCCTGAAGCTTGGCTCTGATGGTGTGGCCACCTTCTAACAAAGATTTCATACCAAAGAGTGGCTTTTGCAGGGATCCTTCTACTTCTCTGAATGCTTCCCAGACCTCAGCCATCAACCTCTGTTTTGGGGCTTACGTTTTCCATTGAGAACAGCCTGGGAGGTGTTGAGCTCTGCTTTCTATGTTGGTCCTGCTGGAGTGCATAAAGAAATAGCTCGAGGTTGGCAACACCTCGAGTGGTGTTGCCAACCTTGGTGGGAAAGCTTTGAGTGGTGGGAAAGCTTTGAGCATACTGTGGCAGCATAGTAAAAGGACTTGAACTTGCATGTGTCGCTTACCAAGTGGTAGAAAGGCTTGCTTTATTTTATGAGAAACCATCATGCTGTCCTGCATGTTTACAGGGATGGGGAACGCTGTGGATTAGGCACACTTTGGCAGGAGATCCATAAATTCACAACCCACGGGGAGAAGGGATTTGGAGCGGTGTTGGGGGTGTCCCACTGCTCCAGGCACAGCTGGAGGGAGAGGCCAAGAAACCAGGCAAAAGCCAGCTCGCAGTCAAGGACCTGGTGTGTGCTGGAAGGAGGCTGAAAGGAAGCTGTTTGGGATTTCAAAAGGTAATACTAGCCCTGCTCCTTTGGCCTGACACACACTGAAGAGCAGAGAGACAAAAGGCACGCTAACAGAGCTGGGCATGAGAGCCCATCTTGGGCAGGAGGCTGAGGAGAGGCAGCCAGGAGAGGGGCAGATGCTTGGACCTGTCTGGAAAACACGACTGAGTAATTTGGGATACAGATGGCATGTCAGAGAGAAAGACTGTATAGGTTATTAATAGGGCGAGTGGCTTTCTTGGGGAGGGCACTTCTTAAGCTGTTATTTTTCTCCCTTTCTGTGGCTCGGTGTTGCTGATCACAAGAGGAGAAGAGGGTTATTATAGATATTAGCTCTTTAGACACTAGAGATAACTCACAATGCTGAAAACTGAACTTGCCTCTGATTAAAATTTAATTGCTCCCAAGCTTCCACTAGTTACTTGCATTAAGTTTCACACCATTGGAAAGTGCTCATCAACCAGTGTTGGATTTAACAGGAATTTGGCAGATGTTAGTGAAGTGCTGGAGGAAGTCCAAACCACAAGATCTGTGGCATATCGTATGTTTGAAAATTTGTTGGCAGCTGAAAGAAAAATCACAAAACTGGAAATAGTAAGAACTGGACACGGATCTCTTCTCATCAAACAGCCAAAAAGTTGGATCATCACCTCCAGCACCTGGAAGACAAGCATAGGTCATGAAGTGCTGTCTGCCAGGTGTCTCAGTGAGGTGTAAAAGCAGCAGATATTATATTATTGGCTTTTGGAGTGCTTTATGTGAAGAACATTGGTATCACCATGGAAATCTTCATGAAAAAAAATACTAGTCTGTTCTGAGGCAATATAGCAAATTAGCTATGTTTTATAAAACTTATGTTTCCCTTGCAGATTTTTCTTGCTCTTGAGGACATTTATTCAGAAACAGGGTCCTTGTTCATTAAGAGATTTATTTATTTCTGTTACATATTTCCTTCCTATTCCTCTTTGTATGTGGAATTGTACCTTCAGCTCTGCTTAGCTTTTTGTCACCAGGGTGTGCTCCAGATGCAAGGAGGGGACAAACACTAACAAGGTTTGAGAAAGCTTGATCTAGTTTTTGTAAGTATGTAAAAATATCAACTTGTCTTTGTGTAATATTAGGAAAACCTCAGCAACCAGAGCACAGTGAGACGGCAGAGGAACAAGATGCCTGTTTGAGACAAACAGGAGCTGAATTAAAATTTAGAATGATGCAAATTTTTTTTCAAAGAAACCTAGTTAGTTGCGTTTGAAAAGAAATAAAACACGCTTCATAATTTAATATCTGTCATCTTTTATGCAAGAGTCTTGGCAGTGGTTGTGGCAGGAACTTGTATGGAAAAAAGTAAATCTCACCTTAAGCCTTTTTCAATTGAAACAATGTTTGGTGGTGTTTGTGTGAAAGATTAAGTCAGATTCAGCCCTTGTTGGGGCTGAGCTGATGGGGCACAGAGGTAGACCAGGATCAGTATTGCAGCATTTGATCCCTAATATACTATTTCATTTGTTCTCTAGTGTATAGCAAAATGCATTTCACATGCTCTCATCCTCTGTAATGTGGCCTGGGGTTGACAGATCTCTGTTGTTAGGTAAGCACTGCTTGGGAGAGATGCTGGATCCCTCTGGTAGTCCTGCCTCATCCTTTGGTGTTCATGTGGCTATTTTTTTTTTCCGTCTCCTGGGGAATTGAGCAAATGAGGATTTAAAAGTTTGTGTCTCTGGCTGTGAAATGAGTTAAATCCATGCTAGGCTCTTAAGTGTAAGTCTAGATAGAAAAGCTGTACTGAACTGGGGACTATGTACTGCCGTGCTCTGCACTACCAGGTTAACAAGTTCAGTATGTGGTATTCCATGTCCCTAAGTTATGTGTTGTATTATTGCTAATAATTAATATAGTTTTTACTGTAAAAAGGCAAAGCAGAATGCTTCTGAGCATCGATCTCAGTTCAGATGCAATGGTTCATCAGTGCTCCATTTCACATAGTATTTTTTTAAAGATTTATAGCGTACATCCTCTATATTCAGAAATACATGGATAGAAATTCTTTTTCCAGCAGTGAGACTTGTTCAAAAGCTGATAAGAAAGGAGATTATTTTTTTTTCCTTCCTGAGCACTAAAGGCAGTCAATTTGGAACTCGAACAGTGACGTGGGAGGCAGAAGGTACACGTAGGCTGGTGCAGGGCTCTCTGCCAGAGAGTGGGGAGAAATAGGGCAGCTCTCTTTGGGTGTTTCAAAGCAAATCTGGAACAGATGTTCCTTAGCCCTGAGACACTGTTCTAACCATGAGCACTAATCTAACTCGACCATAATAAAGGCTATCCCTGCTTCTAATTCTGTCCAGCAAATGCAAAGAGACATATACAAAGGTAGCAAGCCATGGGATTTAAGGCATCTTGAGCTATTTAAAATTTTATGGGCTAAACCATCCACTGTGCTTCCTCTGCCACCAAGTAAGAGGAGCACCTTCAGACAGAGATTAGGAAAAGCACCTTGCAAAATTGAGCATTCCTGTAGGTGTACAAAGAGGATGTTTGTGGTTTACTGGAAATTATAGGTATTTGAGGTGTGATGTAATACATCAGTCACTGCTTGCTAATGTGCACTTAGGATTTCCCAGCTGGCTTGAGTGAATTGGGAGCCTTGCTTTTTTAGGGGTCATCTTAGATCTGATCTCCCATGTGCAGCTGCATTAGACTGGACTCTTGAGTCAGTACTGAGCCTGTGATACGAGAAGATGGAACTTGATTTGAAAGTAAGGCTGAGACCCCTAAATAACCTGATACTCAAAAGGCCAGTGTTTGTTTAAGGCAGTGGGAGATACTGCTTTCTTAGTGTTTTTAAAAATCAGGTCACTTGTTCAGAGACTAACATTGGGATCCTGTTTATGAAAGTCTTGACCTAAATGTCTTACCCACTGTGTTTGTATTGTTTTTTCCTGTGGGGAAAATAATGAAGCGCAAAAATTAAGAGAAAGGGAAGTCTGCAAAGTCCTGCCTGACACACTCATATGGCACAGGCCGCACAGGACTCAATCTGTGCTGAGCACAGCCCGTTCCTCTTGCATCCCCCCTGCCGTTTTGCTCTCACTGGGACAGTGGTTTCCTAAATATTCAGTGCCCAAGCAATTTTCTTTATTTGGTTAGGACTGTAGCACTTCAAAGGGACTAATTGCAAACAACAAAAGCAACTCAACTTGTGTCTGCTTCACAAGCTCCTTCACTGACCCGTGGAGCAGGACCTCCACAGGGAGCACACACTTGACTTTCTCTCCATTGGCACATCTATGTCTCAACTTATTGATGTTCTCAGGACAGCATTTGGGTAGCTGTCTCACTTTTCAAAGGTCAAATACTTTTTCAGTTCTCCATAGCTTTTTCCATCCTTGGCCTATGAGTCTGGTAATAAAATGAGCCTTTCTTTACCTGAGAGCTCTTGGAGGATGCTGTGATATTGCCAGGTGTGTGGTGACATTTTCTTCCCCAACACCTCATGCTACCTCCAACACTGTAGGCCTGGAATAAATATTCAGCTGCTCCTGCTGTATCCTAAAGCTTCTGTGCATGAATGCAGTAAGACTAATCATTATCTGTGTCTCTGACTGGCTGCCCAAATGATGGGTCATGTTGGCTAAATCATTACCTATCATCATTCATGCCATTTCCACATGCCAGCTGCACTGCAGATGGCCTGACCTCAGCCACCAAGGACAGTGGGGACTGAACACATATTTCACTGAGAAAACTGAGGATGCCCTGCATCAAGGAAGGTTTAATCAGGGCTTTGTTGTGCTCCCATCTTGCTGGATGGCAGAGTGGCAAGGAGAGACAGGCAGTGTGGAAAATTTTGCTGACACAGCTGTTATATTGTCAACAATTAATTAGAAAGTTTTGTTCAATAAAATGTATTCTGGCCTAGGAAGGATGCCCTTGACTTCAAGTTGGGTTATTAGAGAGCTGAATATCTCATAATATACTTCTTTTTTTTTCTAGTATGCTTGCTTATCATTGGAAAAAATAGGTTTTTGCCTGGCAGTTCTGATTGAGCACAGATAACTTGTAGAAGGTCAAATCACAAATGTTTTTATGGGTATCAATTTTGGTTCAGTTTGTCTATTAAAAAAAAAAAAACAAACCTTTAAAAGAATGCCAATTATAATGAGATAGGTATTTTGAGTGCAAATCTACTATCATATCCTTTTTCATCAGCTCTTTGATCAGATGCAGCTAACTCTAATTGTAATTTGTTTTGTGGAGGAGAAAGAGGAGTATATACAAACATGTCCACACAAACACAAGTAGTTCATCTGGCAGTTGTGGGTATGGGGAAATTAATGAAATTTCTACCTTGCAATCAGACTTTAATACTTCCCTGGTGGTTATGGTTCTCCAAAGGTGGAGAAAGTGGTAATTCAGCAACTATTACCACTGGGATGTAGCACATCAGCCAGAAAGATGCCACCCCACACTACAAGTGGTGGCCACTGGACTTTGAGGGGGGTCGGTGGGGTAGCGTCAGATGTCAAGTGAAGGAGATATCCAAAATTGTTTACATTGAGAGAATCCTTCATTTTGGAGTTAAGGGAACAGAGAGCTGAGAAGCGGGCATGAGGCTGAAGGAAGTTCCATGTGAGGATGCATTCCCTTTCCTTTTCTGGGAGAGGAGCACAAAGGGAAGACGATGGAGAAATAAAACTGGAAGGAGCAGCTCGTTACCCAAAGGGCAGATGTAGAAGTGGTTTGTAGGCAATGACAAGTGAGACAGGCAGGGGTTAGTTTTGGAACTGACCTGGGATGAGGAAAAGAGCTAAAAATAGAGATTTAAGATCCCTTTTAGTGGAGTTGTGCCCAGAGAGCTGTAATGCAGGTTCCACATGAATGGGATTTTATTCAATGTGCAGGGAGAGAAATCTGGGTAAGAGGGAGATTGGAGGTTTTCTGAATGTTAGCCTGAATTTCCAGCAAGGATCCTATCACCTGCAAGGGCTTGGCCTCACCACTGCAATGTTTCTGTTGGCTGATGAAGGAAATATAACACTGCATTCACCACTTGGAGGATCCCTGCAAAGAAATTGTCTCCAAAGGAAAAATATCCAGTAACACTGACTTAACTCGTACTGCTTTCATCCAGTCAGACTGGTTTTAAGATTTAGATACTATCAAAAAGGAAAAAGCAACCTAGAAAGGCCCAACGGGTGATTGTAGGGTGAAGGAATTTTTAAGTCGGCTTGGTCCCTGCATTTGGCTTCTTTCTCACTTTTACACCCTTTGCATCTGCTTTCCCTGTTTCTTCATCTCTGTCCCATTCCATCCAGCATACTCTTAGGCTGGCCTGGGTCAGTCCTGTCATGGTTTTGTTTTTAATTTAGGCAGACGCCACGATGTGAACTTGCCTCAGCTTGACAGAAAGGGACAGATAATACTCTGTTATGTTGCTAGTGGAGTCCTGCACACCTCAGCTGCCAAACAGATTGTTAAACGTCCTTGAACAGTGTTTGCTTTGAGTGCAAGAGAGAAAAAAATCTAATATCTGGTTTTAGATCCAGTCCCTTCCTTATGTGCTTTACTTGGTTTTCTTTGCACACGCTTAAAATTTCCTTTCTGTTAGAACATACTCACCCTGTGTTGATTGGAAATCCGAAGACTGCTTGCTCTTGTTTAAAAGCTGGCTGGATCTAGAGCTGACTGTTCTCCTTATTTCTACCCATTTCCCCTCAGAAGTGGTAAATGGCAGTGGATAGTGCCTCTTCTTGGAGCTAAACATCCCTATCCTCACATAAATCAGCAGCTGCCAGTGGATGAAAGCCATCTGTGGCAAATAAGTGTCAGGTCAGGGTGCCCTGGTAGGTAGCAGTGTCTATTGGCTGCTCTTGGAGATGCTCTTGAGTCCTCAGTGCAGTGTGCACATTGCTGCTACCGAAGACAAAAGCTCAGCCAGGAAGCACAATTCACATTGCTGTCCCTGGACCTGAAATGGTTCATGCTGCTAAAATAAAGTTGCATCTCCCTTAGTTACAACTCGCTGGAGTCTGTTTGACCAGGCGTCTCTGTCTCTATGAGATTTCTGTGTGCTCTGCTCCAAACAAGAGCTGCAGACTGTGAGGGTTTAACTGAATCAGTGATGCTGTTTTAGCTCAAATATGATCTTTAATAAAGGAAAATAACAGCTTAATTTGGAAAGGCATCTTGTAGGCCAGGGGGACTGACCTTGTAGGAGTGACTGCTGCCAAGAGAATTAGGGAGTTGCATGTTGGGCTCAGAAATGTACCGTGGACATGCTGAGCTTGGCACAGAAGATGTGAAGAGCGGTCCCTCAAGCCCAATACCTTGTCTGAGCTTCAGGCTTTGCAGAGAGAGATTCCTCAAGGAATAACCTGAATCGAAAGAAGGGCTCAGCAAATAATTTCCTCATACAACAACACAGGAGGATCAAAGCCTTTCCTGTCCACCTCTTGTTTTACTGTAATCCTTGGCACGTCTCAGCACTTCCCAGGAGTGTGTTGTGCACTGTGATGAATAATGTCCTCTGCAGGAGGAGAAGGAAATAAGGACATCAGGTTGGCTGCTTGAGGTGGAGTTTTCCCTTGCCTCTCCCCACTACTCTGTTCTTAGCATCCGTGCTGTAGTTCCTGATTTTCTGGTTGTCCATAGAAAGGCTTAAACCTTCCCCAGCACCAGCTAAACATGCCAAGGACAGGCGAGCAAATAGTTGAGTTGCTTGCAGTTTCTCTTGTAGCCTGGAGATTTGCTGTAACAGACACTGAGCTTTTCAGGGTTACAAAGTCAGAAGTTGCTTGCTGATGGATGGCAGAGTTTCCAGCTGAGGCTCAGGCTTGGCTATGTTGATACAGTGAAGGCAGTGGCATGGCACCAACCTGTAGGCTCCTGCACCTCCAAAGAGCACCTGGGGTCTTGGACAAATTGAATGGCTTTTGATGCTACCTTTTATTGTCTATAAACTAGCTGACTCAGATTCCTAAATCAAATCTCTCCCTTTTTCTTCAAGGAAAACCACATTTCTCTCTGCCTTGGAACAATCTCTGTGGCAGCTAAACATAGTGGATGAGTTGCTTGCCACTGCAGTGCCTACACTTGGAATTTGTATTTTGCTGAGCCATCTCCAGGTTGAATGCCATGCCAATGAATGCCATGTCTCTGATCTGTGGTCAGCTAGGCTCTAGCCTCTAAAGAAGAAAAAGCAACAAAATGTGTCTAATATTTATTTGAAAGTTTAAGCACTTCTTGACTTGCTTAGCGCTGACCATGAACGTCTATCACAGGTCACCTTCCTTCTCCCTTTTCATCTTGAGCCTGACCACCACACTAGAAAGCCTGTTTTTTCCTTCAATTCCAAATGAGTTCAAGGTTTTGTTCTATTTTTTTTAGTATTACTGGCATAATAGATCTCCTCTCATTATAAATTATTCTGTCTGCTTCAGCTGCATGGTTTTTCTCATTTATATTTAAGATAATGGAAGAAGAGTTGATTTGATGACATAAGTGAGCTAGATTTTTGGTTGGTATTATTACAAAATGAGAGCTCTGGCTGGATAATGTAAAATGTTAGGGCTTTTGAGTTTTTTAGTACCTGTGAAGCACTGCAATGACTAGAAAAACTAATATACTTCTTCCCTGCAAATTGATGAAACTTCTTGATGCATGCATGGAATTTGAAAGGCTCAGGGCTAATAACATTACAGGTCTCAACACATGTACTAAGTGCTCTGCTGTAAAAAATTTACAAAACAAAAACATTTGAACATATTTGATACTGAAGCGAGGAAAAACTAATAATCACCATAGACTGGTGCATTTATTTTATGTTACCTGTGAGAGCTGTAAAAAGAGGTTTAGGCTGTGTGCTAGAAGCATATAGCAGCTCCTTGGCCATGCACTCTAGCAGAAGTTTTATCCTAGATTTAAAGTAAGAAAACATCTGTAAGTATATCTGCATCTCTGCTGTATTTCAGAATTGAATACATACTGCTTGACTATTTCTTTTCCTTCTGCTTTTCTGTTACGCTTTTGAATTGTGCTGTCCTATGGAGATGCATTCACATTTAGTTAAGTCTATATGTCTGTGTTTGTCTACAAAACAAATGTAGCTATTTAGCAGTTACATTTTTAAGACATGTGCATTGGACCAGGTCAGATTTTCTTTGTCTCTCATCTCTCTCCTCTTTTTTCGCATATTGAATATGTATATCCTTTTTTTCCTCCTTATAGGAGACATGATACTTTTGTTCAAAGTATCAAATTTATGCTTTGCAGTGACATCAAGTACTTCATTTTATGGATGTATATGTTATAAAAAGGCAAGGAAATTACACAGCCTAAAAATCTCTAAAGGATACAATTTGCTTTTGTCATTTCTCTGTCATCCTATTTGATTTTTTTTTCTTCCAGTTCCACACTTCCTGAGATTCTGCTGTTGCTTGTGAGGATCTGCAATGCTTTTGTTGGTAGCCCAAGTGGATCAGGTGCAGTTTAGGCTTCCAGGCCAAGAGTGCATTATGGAAAATCCCTAGTCTGGCACAACAGCACCTGGACATTCTTCTGTGCATTTGGTGCCTCTGGTTTGGACCAGTAATTCCCCTGGGCATGTAAACTTTAGCATCTGACTGCATGTAAAACTACATGCCAAACCTGGGGGAGCAGGCATACAACTTTGACCTAAAATGCTTGCTTTTCAGTACTCCACTTTATTGTAAGTTTTTAATGTCTTTTCTCTTTTGTGGGCCCAGTTCTGGGTTTTAAAAGGTCAATGGGTATATTCTTTGGCTTCACACAAGAAAACATGCTCACCTTGCAATGTGCTGGTCTGAGCTATCTATTAACAAGAATAATCTGAAAGCTGACAGATGTAAAGCTACAAATCAGCATTGAAAGTTTTTCCATCCTGGGATTATGTATTGTCATCTTGTCATCAACCCCTTGGCCAAGAGTCTGAAACTACATCTCGGCCAAAGCTGACTTCATGAGAGCTAGTAGCCCTTACTGTTTCAGAGAAGAAATTATTAGGTGAAACCTCCTTTTCTTATGTTTTGGAGGCTGTTCCTTCCTGCCTCTCAGGTTTCTGCTGTGGCTTTTCAACTGAGTTGACTGGCAATGGCAATGCCTCCAGCCCTGGAGCCTTCAGAGTGGAGATCTGAGATGCTGAGCATATGAATGAGTAGCCTCCCTCAAATGAAAAATTAGCCTCTGGGACATGGGTGAGAGCTGCTTGCATGCCAGGCTTTTTAGGATATTAGCAAGGACTTGATAGAGCATCAAGCCTCCTGTGTCTAGTACTGAAATCTGTTAGGAAAACTGGAGATCCCTGAGAGTGCTACCCAGTTCATTTCACCTTAAAACACCCTGTATATTGCACAGTTTGTTTATTTGTTATAAATCTGCTTTGCTGAAGTAAATGTGTTTTTCATAATATTAATGGTGTTTTCATTGTTGAAGCCCTCTGCAGAAGTGAGATACCTATAAAACAAATTTAGACACTGGTGCTGTAGTTAAGCATTGTTTAGGCAGATCCCTGAGCCAGGATGAATACAGCTATTAGAATTGAGCTTTACAATATATTGACGTTTCTAGTAATAAAGAGTTTAGAAAGGGAGCTGAGCAGCATTTTATGTTTTTTCAGGGAAACTGCTCTATTTCTGAAAGTAGCTGAATATTGATATTCTTACAAGGGAGTTTTGTCAGCTTCCTAGGATTGGTTTATGTGAAATATTTTTTTTGCATAGGCTTCTTTCTTCCCTTCCTCCTTTCCATCTATGTCTCCAGGGGTAGAAAGCAAGCCACTGGTAAGTTTGAGGAGAGGATTGAACTAACCTGAGCTCCAAACCACGATATGGCCAAGAGGCTGAAGCTGTGCCTGCCCTCTGATTTTCAGGGGGGGTCTTGACAGCACATCCATACCGAGGTGCACCTTGGTATGCTCAAAGGATGAGAAAAGGCAGCCTTTCTCAGCATTTCTGTGTTTCTGGTGGTTTCAGTGGTTAGTTCTCTCCAGAGTTCAGGCTGGTTTCCTCACAGGAACAAGAGTAAATGGAACAAATAAATAGAATAGAAGCCAGTGCAGTCAGAGTCTGAGTGGAGCAAATGCCCTGTAGAGAAGAAGCACTTCCGGTGGCTTTAGAGAAGGATTTTGGATTTTAAAACAGGTTTGAAATAGCTAGTGGGCAGCAAGAGGAGAAAATAGATGGGTTTGGTGAAAGACAAAAGGTGAGGTTTTGCTGGCAGGTTTATAATTCCTGTTGCTATAGACTGTGGATGTAACATGTACTGTACAGACAGCAGGGCCTGCTGTCAGATCTCCAGTTCATGTCTGGGAATGCAGTATGATCTGCACGCTAATGAAGTCAATCCTAACATGGGTTAGAGGAAGAAGGGTGTGAGCAACTCTAACTCCACCTTTGATATTTCATGGTTTATTCCTTTTCCTCTCTTTGATTTCAGCTGCCCAGCCCACCCTCAGAGTGTGTTTACACTTAAAACACTGGGCATTGGGGCTGATTTGGAAACGCGGTGCAAGAGTGCAGGAGGCACCTCAAATCCCGAGCCTCAGAGAAGCTGGGATCAAGGGATAGTGGTGCAAAGGGAGGTGAATTGTATTGCAAAAAGCAGCCTTTTTGGTTTTAATCTGCCAAGCTGGACAGGAGGAAGTGGGACCAGGTTCATCCATCTCTCCCTGACACCCCTTGCACACATGTGTGCTGTGGGGCCAGGGAGCTGATTTCTTGTAGCTCCAGTGGATTGTCTCCTTGGGCTCGGTTGTACTGTGCCCTCTTCCTCGAGGTAACAGCATAACACAATGAGGTTTTGAATATTAATACAGAGATCACAGGAGTGTAGCTTGGAAGCACAGAATACTGAGAATTGAAAAGTCTAATCTGTCCTTTTTGAAAGCTGTCCAATTTCTTTTTTATTTACAGCATTTGAACCATTTCACAAATTGGAAGGCAACTAACCAGCCATTTCACAGGCAGATTATGATATGTTTAAGAAAGTCCAATGCATTTATCTGAATGCAATTGGCCATCTTGCTGACTAACATCTAGATTGGACATATTACACACACAGTTGAACAGAGACTATTTGAAGATGATGGTTTTCTCTTATTAAGTTGTGTTTGTAGCTTGCAACTGAAGAAATGTTTTGGACAGCAGTATGAGCTGACTGCCTGTGGCTCTGCAAAGGACTTGTCACATTGATTGGGTAGATGAGAAAATGCTGGGGCGTGAACAGTCATTTTATGATTCCTGCACTCGATTCCATTCTTTGCAAATGCAGAGGTGGAGAACTGCTGGAGAGAGACTGGCTCCATCTGGCACTGCCTCTGCACAGTGCACGCAAGTTGTTCAATTAAAGATACAGAAGTGCAGGCAAAAAGTGGGAAACACACAATAGATGAAGCTACATCTGTTGCCATACAGATGGAAAAAATTGGGTTTCCCTCTTACCAGCTACACATTTGCTTGTTCTGCCTAGAAATTAAAAGGTGCGCTCAGCTTGTGTGGATAGAGCCTACATGGTTTAATTAATTGAAAGATAAAAAAAAACCCCAAAACCCCAAAAAACTGGCAATCCCAGCCTCCAGTAAATCTCTTAAAGCTGGCAGTGTGTAGTGCTCACGTGTCTGCACTCTAATGTGGTCTGAATGAAAAACTGACAGCACCTGTTACTGAAATCAAAAGTGATTTCTCTAACAATGGGATACTGGGGAATTCCTTCCAGGCTTCTCTTTAATAGAGTTTGAAGGATTCAGGTTGGAAGACAGTGCATAAGATCTGCACCACTGGCTCTGATGGATGTGAATCATGCCAAGGGACAGAGATTGTTTAGGAGGTTAGAAGTTCACTCCATACATTCAGTAATAACACGCAGCTGGTGTGTCCTTAAAAAAAAGATTGTATGCTTCTTTTTTTTTCCCTGTGTGAAACCACATGTGGATTGGAAAAAAAAAAATCAAATTTTATACATTCAAATCCAGAAATTCAAAGGATCTGCAACCACATCTGACAGTATTTTTGAGAATTAGGGTGAATTGAAGCTAGAGTGCCTAAAAATAGCCCTTGAACTGAACTCTAAAAACTATTAGATTTGTCCATTTATAATAAATCCTGATCTACTGTCTATTAGATCATCTCTTCTGTAATCTTTTCCTATGGGCATAGTTCATCTGCATTTCTGACAGCATTACCCCATGACGTTGAAAGCAATTATCAATTGTTTTGTGTCTTGTGCACAATGGACCAGGTAAATTTCTGCATTCTGCATTCAAATCAGTTGCAAAGTCTGGAACAAGCAATAGAGCTTTAATACCCTCAGTGGATTGTTGCCAAAGTGTACAAGAGATTCACAAAGGGGGATTTGGCAGAGGTCCTGGGCAGGAAACCAGATTTAAGACTTTAGGAACTGTCTTCTGATAGGATAGGACCATGATGAAGCCAACAGGTGACGCTCCTATGCTCTACCCATTCATCTCCTGGTGTTGCTGTAAAGTAACAGTTAAAATTTTGTCTGATGTCTCTGAAGTTACATATTTTTAGCAGGATCCAGTAGTTTCTTGGAGAAGAATGGGTCAGAGAGAAAAAAAAAGAAGAAAATAAAGTATCTTCTTTTATTCAAATGACAACTAAACTGGGGATCTGACATTAAGAGCTGTTTGGAGACAGAAAAAGTATTAAGTGCTGACACATGCACACCCCCACAAAATTCCCACAGGAGCATAAGAGTTGATATTTCACGAAAATGCAGTCAGGCTGCTGTTTGGGTTCTTATTTTTTCAGGCTAAACCTAGAAATTTGCAATAATAGTGATAATGTTTTTGACAGAACAACCTTTCTGTAGCAGTCCAGCACGTGGAATGAGCTGTTGGTCATTGTCCGAAATGCAGAGTTTTGAGTCAAAAGGGCTCTGGCAGGCATACTTTTTGCCTGTTGAAAATGGGTGCATTCAGTGGCTCTTTGAATGTATTAACTGTCCTGCTGAGAGTGGTGCTGCAGGGAAAAGGACGAGCTGGGGCACTTTGAGTGAACTTGAGCCTGTTGTGCTGATTTCGCCTACTTTGGCTCTCATTCTTCATTGTTTATGTTAAATGCTGAGACTGAGACTCAGAGGAAAGTCCCAGCGTGTTAAGTGATTCCAGCTTGAAGTGCCTTGAAACAACTGGGTCTGCACCATGTCTTGGACCGCTGCTGTATGTTTCCTCTTACTACAGGAACTCAACATATGGCCCATATCCATTGCAGCATCTGCCCAAGCCCAGCAGAGCACTCACATGTGGGCAGAGTAGCCTTGGGCACAAAAACTGATCCCCTGCTAGAAGAAGTAGGGAAAAAAAAAAAAAATCCACAAAGTGTTTTTCCATTTGTCAGCTGTCCACAGGGGAATGGATCTTCCTTCTCTCAGATGCAGCATCCTCCTCCTCTGCTTTTCCTTGTTGCCTTGTGTTAGTTAAGAGGGAGGAAAAGGATATCATACTTCATGTATGGGTATCATACTTTGTGTGCCTTTTTACAGTGCAGGGCTACGTGCAGTTGTGTTGTTGAAAACAACGTGGCACATTGAGCACTCTGGGGCCACTGCATATGTAATCCTTCCTTCAGTGGGTTTTGCAAGCCTTTTGTCAGTGTCAGTAAATAAAGCTCCACAATCCCAACTGCCCCAAAAGCAGCGTGTCAATTTATGTTCACACACAGGATTCTGGCTCAGCTTCCCAAAATAATGGCATGTGTGAGCAGAGGGGTGAACTGTTCAGATGTTTGATGTGAGGCCGACTTGGCCTTTGCCTGCAGTAAAAATAATTCATATTTGCTCTCAAACATGTGGAAGGAGCTGTACATAATTTAGGGGCTAATCTCACCTCGTCGATTCCCTGGCCTGCAGCTCTTGAGTGGCACCAGCATGTGGCTTTTGGTCTTCCAGCAGACATTTACCATGAGAAGGTTTTGCAGGGTGATGTCTTTAACACAGACTCAGTGCAGCTTTGCAATCTAACAGTGTGTTAATGAGTTGGTGCTGTCTGTGCAGGTGCTTCTTTTCATCATCCTCATCTGTCACCTCACATGGAGTTCTTCAAAAAAACCACACGAAAACAAAAAAAAGGCAAAAGAAAGTGGGAATATATTTACTTTCAAATATTACTGTTTTTCTAGGGAGTTTCAGAAGATGTTCTGAAATGTGTTTGAAAATGCCTGTAGAAAATTAATTCCCATGAGATGCATTTATGTGACAGGGAAGAGAAAAACAGCTGTGATATAATCCTCCAATTGTATTAGGTTTGTGGGGTTTTGTGCTGCTTCTTTCAAGGCATGCCTAAACCTTCCTATTTGCTATGTAAATACAACTTGGACCATCTTTCAGTAGAAGAAGAAATGATAAAAGGGGACGCTGTAAGCAAAGGATGTAGTTGCCAAATATTAAAAGGGCAAAACTACAGGGAGGGAGGAAAGGGAGGGACCTCCAGGTTTTGTGCTTCTCGCAGCCTTCCCAACTCCTTCAGTGCTCCGTTTGCCTTCGTGCAGCAGCAGCATGTGTAAACAATTGTGCGTGGAGTCTGGATGTGCTCAGGAGAGCACTGGGATTGCTGCTGTTGAGCTGCTGGATTAGTTGTACCTCACTTGGTCCAGCCCTGCTTTAGGTGCAGCACAGGGAGCAGGCAGGGCCTCCTGGCTGCCCCATCCCATCTCCTTGAGCGTCAGGCTCAGGAATGCAGAACTTGCCAGGGAGTGAAGTCATCACGGTTTGCTTGGACCTTGAGCGTGGAACTTGGAGTGCAGCCTCTCCTTCCAATTACGTGAGCAAGTGCTGGCTCGTAGCACGCAGCCAGCAGGCTGAACCTTTGGATTGTGACCCCAGGGGGAGAGCTTGATGGATGTCTCCTGACATTCCTTACCCCGCCAAAGCCGGTGAGCCTCACCCAGGAAATCCTCTCTGCAATTTCTGCTCGAGGGGCACCTAGTTATCTTCATTCATGGGACAGAAAGTGCATTATGTCTTTTATAAAGTATTATTGAGTACACCAGGTCATTGGCTGGAGACTTAGGTGCCAAAATTTAAAAAAAAAAAAGAGAGAAAAGGTAGCAAATAGCCTTTCTTGCAATCAAAGCTGCTTTTGTGATAGGAAAACACCAGTCAGAGTCACTTGGGAAAGCAGTCTCCTATGTCTGGGAGCACCAGGAAGAGGTGAGCAGAACATCTAACAACATTGTGGTTTTATGACATATGGTAGATTTTCCTCATGGCAAATACAAAGCACCGGTCACTTGTCATGTCACTGCTTCAGGAAAGGGGAGCAGAGAGAAATGGGGGAAAAGCCAGTCCATTATTTATGTGAGATTTTTTCCCTGTGAGCAAATCCCTACCATGATTTTCCTTCCACCAAGAAAAAATCTGCCTCCACAAGCCTGAGCTCTGTGTGGAGGTTGGGAAATAAAAGAGAGAAGGGAAAAACCTAAAAATTTCTATTTTCTTGCTAGTCAAATGTGCCCTGAGTAGAGAGAGGCTCCTCTGGGAGTTGCAATTGCTCCCTTGTGGATGCTGGAAATGTTTCGGGGTTTGTTTTTTTATGACTGCAGCTTTAATCTGAATGATGGCAAAACTTAGTCTTCTACTATTACTGCCAGCTCTCTAGATATAGCAGGGAAGAAAACAGTGAAGTATCACTATGGGGTGTTTCTGGGGAAGAAATGTTTCCACAGCCATAAATCGCTTTCCTGGGAGCACTGAAAATTCCTATCCCAGTGCTGTGCTTTGTGAAATCAAAGTCAGCAAAGTCTTGGATTCGTAAGGAATAAAAATTGGGTCTTACCCAAAAATTTTTAAGGTCTTGGTCTGGCAGTGCATGGTAAAAACAAACAGTAAAAATAAAATAATTAAGTTTATACATTTCTAGTTGTCGTAGTGCTTTTTAAAGGTGCTTGTCTTGGAGCAAAGATTGTCTTGTGAAACATTATCTGAAGAATCCCTCTGTTGAAGCAGTGCTGCAGTGCTGCTTTCCCCCAGGTTAAAAATTCACAGTTTATTGGCTGCCTGAGTTAATCTGGAGGTTTGATCTCTGTTCCATGCTGTAGGATTTAGGTGCTTTTACACAGGTTGCAGTCCCTTCATGGGTTTGCTTGGATTTGAGAATCATTTATATGTAAATGATCCTGATGCCCTGTTCTTTTCCTCCTTACCAATTAACTTAGTATTTGAAGCACACAGTTGTGTGAGCAAAATTGGAAGGTGGTGCTTCCTGGTGAAAAACAGGGTGGTGTTAGCATGGTGACCATGATTGCTGGAGCTCATTACCAAATTGACTCTTTGAATAATCAAACCTTTGAACTCAGTTCAGTGGTATCCCATCCGTCTCACTCCGTTAGGCAACTTCGAGGCAGCTCTTTCATGTCCTCTTACAACTTGTCCTATGTAAATGGCGGATGTGTTTATTTTCAAAAGCAGCAAGAAAGCCCAGTGGAACAAGAAAAAAGTTGGAAGAACAAGCCCTCAAAGAGATTTTGACACTGGTGCCAGGGGGTTTATGAAAGATAAAACAGCTCCTTTTTTTTTATGGCTAAAGGAAAATGCCATTAAATCCCTTGTGCCTATCTGCTACAGTAAACTTGCCAGAGCTATTCCGAGAACAGCATGCCGTGGGGTATTCAATGATTTTCAATGAAAACTAGGCTTAAAAATGCAGATCTCCTGCGTGTGGATCAAGGGGCGCTCCAGGGTGCTCAGTATATGTTTCTATATGCTCACACATGACTGTAAGAATTATCTTAAACAGGGTTTGCTAGCTTTGACTTTGAAACTGCATCCACTGTATCTACTAGTTCCTTTGTGCATGGCACAAATAGGTAATTTTGCAGAAGGAGAATAACTTGTTATGGCAAGAGTAAATGGGAAAAATTTTACAGGTTACTATCTACCAGGCTAATCTATATTATGAAGTAATAAAACATACTTGTGGCAAATCCTGCTGCAGTAAAAATGTAGTATTTGCTGAAGTTCTCTACAAATTTTAGTCCTCCCTGTAACATCAGGGGGAAATCATTGCTTGGTGACCTAGTGCAGCTTTGAGCAGAAACTGGAAGAAATCTGTCAGGGTCTGCATATTTTTGCATTGTCTTTTTCAGAGTTCATTTAAACTCAGGGTTCATGGTGAAAGGGAGGTGGCAGGAGAAGGCTGGAAAATCTGATCACTGAGTGCTGGAGACCTGTTTTCAGATTAGTGTCCTGATGCTCAGGTGAGTTAGTGTAGAAACTCCATTTCCTGTGCTGGACATGAAGCAGCAGTGACTGTACGCTTTTTGGATGCTGGAAGAGGCGGGATGGTAGTGAGGTGTTACGGCATGGAAATTAAAGTGAGAATGGATCAAGACAAGCCTTTTCATATTGCTTCCTTACCTGCATTTCACAGTCACCCCCAATGTTTTCTCAGGCAGGGAGTGAGGGGGCAGTTGTGAATATCTGGCATTTAACTGGAGTAGAAGTCTTACCCTGAGGGAAGCTGGAGGATGCTTATCTTTGAGAGAGGTAAAGGAGATGGAAGAAGCAAGCTTTTCCACAAGCTGTGTGTGACATGGCATGACAGGGGTGATGGGGGAGCAGCTGGGGACAGCCTGCTTCAGTTTCCCCATCTCGTATTTCAGGTCAAGCCATAGACAGATCCCTGTGAAGCTCCAGTCTGTGCAAGCACCTTGGTCTAAATAGGAGGTTAAATAAGGTATTTGTAAGGTGGGCATCCCTCAATATTCCCCACACACTCAGTACTTGGTGCAGCTATTGCAGAATGTACAGTGGGTTAATACACTTCTAAAGCATGTTCCCCACCTCTTGCTGCTTGACTGCTCATTTCAGGTTTTCCATGAATCAGCCCACTGAGCATTAAAGACTCAAGGATCTGGCTGGGCTGATGTGCACTTTTGCTTGTGTCACGTGGCCTGCAGATCAAGGGGCCAGGCATTGCTCTTGGGATGGAGAAGCAAAGCACGAACCTCAGAGAAAATTGATGGCTTGCTCCAGAGTGCAGCCTTGTGTTCATCCCTCTGTGCGCTTTTGATTTTGGGAATGGATTTGTAGTTGTTTTTGGGTTTTGTTGTTTGGGTTTTTTTTGTATTACACCATGGAAAACGTTTTTCTGTCCAAACCAGCTGGGTATTCAGCAACACTTCACAATTAAAAGCACTTCTCTGCTAGGTGTTCTCTAAAAGATGGAAAATAAGATTTCTGCATTAAAATGCCAGGAAGAAAAATGGTGAGGACATAAAGTGCTGCTTTATTGTCATCAGATGGTAGTGCTTTTGGAAAATCAGTTGTGCTCCAGTGATCATTACCCCCTTGTGTGCTTCTCTCACTGTTTGCTCCAGCTTCTCTGAAGGGTGGCTTGTGCAGAAAGCCTTGCATTAGTTGTAGCTCCAGGTACACCCCGCAGGGCACTGGAGTCATCAGAGGGGACATCCTCAGGACCTAGGCTTGAGTCCTGTTCCCTTCCTCTTTCTAACCAGCTCTGCCTGTGTTTCAGGAGTATCAACATCGGGGGCTCTGGGCCCAGGGAGCACCACTGCCAGCACCACGCCGCGGGTGGCCACCAGCACCACGGGCCGCACCACCACCACGTCAGCCTCGGGCAGGAGGAACAGGAGCACAAGCACGCCATCCCCCATGGCCGATGTCCCCGACGAGATGACCACGCACCTGCCACCCGCCTCCTCCCAGCTGCCACCAACCGGAGCAGAGAGCTGTGACCCCATGGAAGTCCGTGACATCATGTGGTCCCGGACTCGGCAGGGCCAGCTGGCGAAGCAGCCGTGTCCCTTGGGCTCCATAGGTGAGTCAAGAGGTGGGAGGACACAGCAGGCTGTTTTTTCACTTCCTATCACGCCTTGTCAGTGTGCAGCCAGTACTAAAAACCTTGTGGGGCTGTGCTTGGTGTGCTGGAAGAGCCTCTGCTTCCAGAAGTTGTGTATGATGTGCCTTACGTGGTTTTGCCTGTGTTTGTAGCCCCTGGGCTCACTGACTGCTGTGTTGGTGGCTGATTCTTTGCTTGTTTTGCTAAGAGAGGGGACAGGAGAGGAAATCAGCAAAACTTGTACTTTGAAGCTCCTGAACCAGTGTGAGCGATTTTTCAAACTGCAGCCAGCTTCCAGTGTGATCAGTTGGGAAAGTGGCGGGGGGAAACAAAGCCAAATCTTTCAAAATGGTTTATTGCTTATTGGATTTTGCTCCTTTTCTTCTGCTCTTCCCGCAATTGTTTCTTGAAAAATGTTGCTTTTGGAAATTTTCTGTTCAATTTGAAGCATAATCGCATAAGGAATGGGTTTTGGCATATGGTTCAGTTTGCTGTGTTTTAACAAATTCAGTTTTCTAAAAATAGTTATTTTTCATGTTAGTCTTGGTGTCCAGCCCCAAAAGTTTGCTTTCAAAGAAGAAATCTTAAAAGTGGAGGAAATTGCCTGAAAATGAGGGCTGAAGGGGTCTAACTTGCAGAGGAGAGACTCTCTGTTGATTCTCCAGTCCCGGAGAGCCATTCACAGCTGTGTACCTGAGTACTGACTCACTCTGGAATTCGGTGAGGACAGACTAATAAAATATGTGTTAAAGTATGAGGAGCATGGAAAGGTATCAGGGGTGAAATAGGTAAAGAACATTTTTGCTCTCTTTCCCAACCCTGCTTGCTAAAATTAATGCATTAAGTATGATGTGATTCCCAGGGAGGGGAAAGGATATTCTGAACCAAAGCTGTAAAAAGGAAAAGAAGAGGAAAAAGGAAAATGAAGGCTGGATGCAGGGAGTCCTTTTCTAAGCACAAGAGCTAAGGACTGGATGAAAATAACAAAGGAAAAGATAATAGCCCAACTTATGGGTAGGGGGTGGCCTAAGCTGTTCCCACCTCTAATTTCAGTGGTTCATGCAACTTGTTTAAAGCTGTGATATATTAGCATGATGCATTTCTCTTTGTCTGAAAGGGTCTGATGCATTCTGCTGTCTTTTCCAGCAGGGATTGGGCAGCTCTTCCCCAACAAAACTCTCCTCTAAAGTCCCTCTTGACAGTTGGGGGCTGACAGTAAACCCCAGCATTATATCTTGGCATTTGTAGCATTCAAACTTTCGCGTGTTTCCACCCAAATGTTGTAATGATGATTCAGAGCCATAAAATCCTCATAAAGCAGCAAGGAAGATGAGGCATAGGGTCTGATTCCAAATCACCAGTGGTGGGGCAGAGCATTCAAGGTGCTGGCTCAGTGTTTGAGATCTACTTCTGATTTCTTAGTACCTGGCAGCTTTCCTGCAAGTCCTCTGTCTGTAATTGCTGTTTGCCAAATTGGAAATAATATTCCTGCACAAGATCATGGGTCTTTTATGTCTTAGGGCCCTTAAAGGACCAAGATGATGGGAGACTAGGACACTGAGATGACTCAGAAGTGTCCTACTCAAGACCTGAGCACTCATAAGCTCCCAGAAGGCTTTGACACGGGGTGCTGGGGTCAAAATGCAACCAGTCACACTGAACACAGCAACTTTCTTATTACAGGTGTTGCAACTTTCCGGTGTCTTGCGCCTGACGGTGTCTGGGAACCCCAAGGACCTGATCTTAGCAACTGCTCTTCACCCTGGATCAACCACATCACCCAAAAGGTAAAACCCTTCCCATGTGTTGACCGCTCTGAGTCTGCACAGTGATCTTGCTCAGCTCCCTGGTTTTCTCACACAAGGAACCCAAAAGGGTCAACAGTCACACATAAAGCATGAGCCGTGCATAGGAGCCAGGAATTGCAAGGAGAAAGCAAGTGTCTCGTGGAAATTAAGGCAAATAGGGTAAGGGAGGGCAAAGGAGAGGGACTGGAGAGTGGAGTTAAACTAGAGTGAATGACATTTCTTGTTCATGGCAAGAAAAGGACAAAGAGGGAGGAGGAGGTGGGTGGACATACGGAAAGTACTGAGTTGTTGAAAAAGGAAACACCCTTTCATGCATCCTCAAGGATTTTTTCATGTCATGCAAGCACCCCATAGTTAAGAAATCTTTACCAAAGAAAGGCAGGCTCAATGTGAAATGTTTGGTTTGTGCCTCTGACTTTCTGTTTTTAACTTCTGCCCGAATTATGAAAGAATTGGTGGAATAGAAAACAATGCTGCAGTAATGCTTATCTTTTGACTCTTAAGTCCCTTGATGAATGTTTTCTAGCACTTCATCATTTATCAGTGTTAAAAGTGCATTAACATGTGACAATAGAAGTTCAAGACAAGCAGAGCTTATTTAGTAGCAATATGTTAAGCATTTTTGTTATTAATGCACAATGGTGCTTTCAGCTGATTTCATTACAAACAGAGACCAGATGTGTGTTTACGCCATGGAGTCTGTGGGCTGAATCTTTATTATAGCAATTTGTGGGGATTTATTCACTCCTTTAACCAGAGTGAGCAAGTCCTGGCGTTGCAAGTGAGCTGTGCTGCTGCACAGTAGTGACACAGAGCTCCCAAAGAGCCACTGCCCACTGGTCAGTGGGATGGGGTCACCCCACAGACAAGACTCTTGGACATTATCCTCTCTGCCCCCCATCTAAACTGAGACCTAATAATCTGTGAATTGCTAGCAGTGTCATCCCTATCTTGCTTCATCTATGCTTATACCCATCCCTCCACAAAGGAAAACATCAGTTAATGTGGGGCTGCTGTGGTATGGCACAGCCACTGCAAAGCCCATGGTCCTTCTGTCCCTCTCCTGCCATACACCCAGCGAGCTGATGAACACAGGCTGCCTTTGCTGGCATTAGCAGCTGTGTGCAGCTCTTGTTTTATGACCTACGTACTTGCCCTGGAGGGGTTAACATTACTTACTCCAGCCATAATTCACCCAGGCAGCTGGGAGACCTCTTGCTGCTTGGTGAAGATGACTAGGCCGTTAGCCATTAGCAGAGGGAAATAATAGCCTGCACTGATGAAATCTCCATCAAGGTTAGGCTTATTTTATTTGAAACTCTAGCTATCATTTGCGTAACAAATGGGCCCCATTTAATTTGTTACGTGCTTTCAAAGCAGGCTAAAATTTAACAGGCAAGTTTTCAGAAATGCCCAGCAGGTTACAACTGGAACTAGATTTTTTTTTTTTTTCTGAAGGAATTTAGTTATGTTCAGCATTGAATACCTTCTACCAGTTGGTAGAAGGACCTGAGGAATCTATGAGATGACCCCGGATCTAAGCTTTTTGCCTCAGTGGGAATTCCTTTGGGTCTTGAGATATGTGACCCAACCTCAGTGACAGCTGTTACAAAACATCAAGCTTTTCAGGAGTGACTTTTGATGGGAAAGCCTTGCAAGGCTTGCCTAGGGGTTTGTGTTGGGGGTTGCAATCATTGAAACATTTATATTGAAAAAGACCTCTAAGATCTTTGGGTTCAACCATTCACCCAGAACTGCCACGTCCACCACTAATCCATGTCCCTCAGTGCCATGTCTACATGTCTTTTAAATCCCTCCAGGAACAGTGACTCAACTGCTTCCCTGGGCAGTCTGTTCCAATGCTTGACCACTCTCTGTGAAGAAGCTTGTCCTAATATCCAATATAAACCTTCCCCGGTGCAACCTCAGGTGGTTTCTTCTTGTCCTGTCATTTCTTATGAAGAGAAGAGACTGACACCCACCTTGCTACAACTTCCTTTCAAGTTGTAAAGAGGGATAAGGTTCCCCCAAGCCTCCTCTTCTCCAGCCTAAACACTCTCAGCTGCCTGAGCAGCTCCTCATAAGCCTTGTGCTCCAGACCTTTCCCCAGCTCTGTTGCCCTTCTCTGGACTCTCTCCAGCCCCTCAATGTCCTTCTTGATCTGAGGGCCCAGAGCTGAACAAAGGACTTGAGGTGTGGCCTCACTAGTGCCACAAAGTGCCCCTCACAGGGGGACAATCACTGCCCTGGCCCTGCTGGCCACACTACTTCTGACCCAGGCCATGATGCCATTGGCCTTCTTGACCACCTGGGCACAGCTGGCTCATGTTTTATGCTGGGCAGCTTTCCAGTTACCCTTCCCCAGCCTGTAGTGCTACATGGGGTTGTTGTGACCCAAGGACAGGACCTGCACTTGGCCTTATTCAACCTCATACCACTGGCCTCGGCCCATCGATCCAGCCTGTCCAGATCCTGCACATGCCACGTGAGGGCACTCAGCAGGACCTGCTCCATGATATTGCATCACATTTTCAACTCCAGTCCACTAGGACACCCCCAGTTAGCCAGGACTGCTCATAAATGATGGGAAGTGGCTCAGTGAGCTCTTCTGCCGGTTCCCTCAGTATCCTTGGGTGGATCTCATCCAGCCCCATAGACCTGTGGATGTGTAAATGGTCTATCAGGTCACTGACCACTTTTTTCCTGGATTGTGGGAGTTTTCTTCTGCTCCCCACCCCTGTCTTCCAGCTCTGGGTGCTGGGTACCCTGAGGAGAACTGGTCTTGCTCTTAAAGACTGAACCAAAGAAGGCATTAACTACCACCTCAACTGTTTCCTCATTCTTTGTCACTATATTTCCCCTATATCCAATGGAGATTGTTCATAGAAGAATCTCCTTTTGATGTAAGTGTATTTAGAGAAACATTTTTTATTGCCTTTTATGGCAGCAGACAGGTAAAGTTATAGTTGAGCTTTAGCCTGCTAATTTTCTCCCTGTATAACCTCACAACATGCTTGTAGTCCTCCTAAGTTACCTGCCCTTTTTCCAGAGGCCATAAGCTCTCCTTATTTTTTTTTCTTATTCCAGCCAAAGCTCTCTGTTTAGCCAGGTCAGTCTTATTCCCCACCAGCTCATCTTTTGGCACATGGGTATGTCCTGCCTTTAAGATTCAGTAGGATCCTTACAGTAAATACAGTTTTAAATTACTTATGAAATAACCAATAGCCATTTGGTTTCCCTGCCCAAGCAAGAGGCTTGAAAATCATCACTGCACTTAAAGATGGAGACTGATTCATCCATAAATCAAGCACTGGTTTCTAACATCCGTGCTGTGGATGGGATGCTTCCCAAAGCTTGCAGATTTGCTCCAGCACCTCTCTGAAGGTGAAAAGGGAGCCTTCCTCCTCTTAGTCAAGCCAGCTTCTCTTCTTGCTGCTGTGGGGACAGCTAGAGGGGGCAGTAAGCCAGCTGTGCTGTGAGGACAGGGCTGGTTACACCCTGCAGCTCAGCTCTCCTGCATCCCCAGCTCTCCTGGTCACCCAGCCCACTGCAGCTGCAGCACAGCTGACAAAATGGGTAAAAATACTTCTTTGTCAGCCAGCGTTCATACCTGCTCAGCATGTCTTCATTCCTAATCTGCTTTGTCTCCCAAAAATGTGACATCTGTTGGAACCAAACTGCACAGGAAGAATGGTGATGGGTCCCCTGGAGGGATTTCAGCCAAGCCAGAAAGGATGGTAGGGAAATGCTGTGCTTGCTTTCATGTCTGTGTAGTGAAGTAAGAATGATTACTTACTTCTTCTCTTTCTCCTGCTGTGCTCAGACTGTAGATTGGGTGTTTGCCTGCTTGCATCATGGTATTAGGTTTTACAGCCGTTTCCTAGCTTCCATTAGAGTTATTGTGCTTGATGGAAGATCAGAACAAATGTTCTCCTCAGCAATTCATTGGCCTCCTGACATTTACTTTAACTTTATTGTTGGTGCCTACCATGCCCTCGTAACGGAGCGGGAGAATAAACTTGCCAGTGCGATTGAATTATGCACTGCTACCTGGGTTATTTCTGGAGTCAAGCAGTAACAGGAAGCAAAAAGGTCAGCTCTGGATACATTGCATCATCCTGGTCATGAGGTCACACGTTCAGTCTCAGCCTGTTTGTTTTGCCTCTTGCTTTCATCGGTGCCATCCTTAGCGCAGCGTGTGACTTGCCTGAAGACATCTCTTCCTTGCTGCAGCTTTCAGCTGTGGGTGCTGCCTGGGAGGACAGGCACTGCTATGCTCAGCTTCAAGCCTATGGAGGAGAGGAGGCCTCCTTTGTAGCACAACAGAAAAATTTGAGCCCTTCACAAATGCACAAAAAGCCTCAATCTGTAAATCTAAAGCACATTCCACTCGTGCTCTCCTGAGTGGCCTGGACCATGTACTCCCAACGAGCAGGTGAACCTTAGGATTTGTAGCACATTCCTGAGGTCTTGTAGATCTGCTTGGTGTGTGCTACAGGGAGAGTGAGGTTTTGTGTCCCAACACATCGTCATGTCCAGGTCTGAGGGTGCAGTTGCAGTCCTGATGACAGCAGAATAAAGTCCTCCATCCAAGTTGCTTTTGGCAGTCTGTTTTCAGAGCACCATCATGAATTGGAGGGAGCAGATGCCACAGAGGGTGGCTTATTAAAGGGTCATTACATGCAGTTTAAGTTGGTTGAATGCCATGGTTTCAAAGCCACTTTTTCAGTGTTCTCTGGGTCTGTTGTACTCTATGGAGAGCATTGTCTCTTCTCCCAGGCAGCTGGCAAAAGGGCAAGAGGACACAAGCTGTGCTGGGGGAGGTTTAGGTTTTAGCATCAGGAGGCATTTCTTCATAGAAAGTGTGATTGGGCACTGGATTGGGCTGCCCAGGAAGGTGATGGAGTCACTGTGTCTGGAGGTGTTTAGGGAAAGGCTGGATGTGGTTCTCAATGCAATGGAGGTGCTGGCATTTTGGTGATTGGTCATAGGTTAGACTGGGTAATCTTAGAGTTCTTTTTCCAACCTAAATGATTCAGTGATTCAGAAAACAAAAAAAAAAAAAAAGGGAAAGGATGGTAGATATGTTCTGACTCCTGTGAATGCACACACATATACTGAAATTCCTGCCAGGGAAGGAAAAATGCCATGAAGGCTTTGCAGTGTCAGAAGTTAGCCCACAGCCCCTCTTACAGCCTTGCTACCTGACTGCTGGCAGCTAATGGTGCCTGGTGAAACCTGTCACATGTTAGTTCCTCCAGAAAACAGCATCAACTTCATGGTCTTTCCAGCTGACCAGTCCATCTGTACGTTACTGTTTTTAAAAATCCTGGTTCAGTCTTTCATGCCATCTTTTTATTTTTTATGTCAGTTTGCCTCTTCAGAAGGCTGCAGGAAAATACTTTTGCCTTTATGACTACTGGTGTTTTAGTTCATTTGCTCCCTTCTCAGCATATTTCTTATTTCTTCTGAATTTAATTTTCCTCCCTAAATACTTTTTTTTTTTTTTGCAATTTCTCTCATTTTTATTCTACTGTCCTCTTCTGCAGTTGGGTTTCCTCTGAGAAAGGTAGAGCTGAAACAGCAAGCACTGCTACAGGAGGGTCTTTCTTCATCTTTCCAGACAAAACTCCCCGCTTCTGTTTGTTGGCATATATGAACCAGGCAGGGAGAAAACGTCCTCTACAAAAACTATTATTTCACAGTTTTTTCACTCATAAGAAGGTGCAAGATAGTGGCACAAACTTGGAAAATGTTAGCAGAGTGTTACACAGAGGGATTTCAGGTGTGTCAATGATCACTTGTAAATCTGGCCTGAATCCTGTCTTCCCAAATGGAAGAGAGGAGCAATTTTTTTGGCAGACCTATAAAACTATGTTTTGTGTGTTGGCATTGTTGGGAGGAAACATGTTTTCCCTCCTTCAGATTAGTATTCCGAGACTGGTTTTAATCAGTTTGTAAAAGGTAAGAAAAAATAGGCCAAAAAACTACATAAACCAAAAATTTGGTTTCATATTTGGTTTGAACAGAATGTTTTCTTTTATCCCAGAATCCTATTTAGTTTTTAAATTTAATTTTTTCGTAATCGAGGTAGAAAATGTTTAAAAGTACTCTCACGTCAGGGAGAAATGTATTATTTTTAATTCCCTTTATTGTTGTCAAGCCTTACAGTAGAAAGGTCAGATACTTAGACATTTTTTCCCTACTTCTTACTTGCCTCTCAATATCAGCTTGAGCCATGGAGAACCTCCAGAGGTTGCTCTTGTATTCCTGTGCAACTATGTCAGTGTTTGGGTAAAAGAGTATTGAATGTTTTGAAAGAAATAACATAGAGGTCATCTTTCATGAAGCAATAATGAAGAGAGAGATGTGGAGAAGTAATTTATAGAAAGGAAGTAAGTTAGTAATGCATTCTCTTGGGTAGCAGTAAGTTTTGCTGAGCATTACGTAGAATTAACCAAAAAAAAAAAACCAGAAAAAGGGTTCAGTCCTGTTGCTATAAGAGATCAGATACTTATCTTAGCCCTGGAATATTCAGCCAGCATTTGAGACTTATAAGAGAACTTGGGTTTGACAGCACTGCATAGGAGACACTTCAATTTCAGTGGAAAAAGCTCAAAAGAATCAGGGAAATCAGCATTAATGTGTCACACAGGCATCATTCTGGACACCCATCTCATGCACATGGCCAGAGTAGAAGGAGTGTCTCAGCACTGCTGTAGTGACTTGTAGCTGCACATTCTGTGTCACCCTGCGTAGGTGTGGAATTGTCAGTGCTAGGATGTAGTTTCATTACCTGCCAGACAAAAACATTTTCCCAGAAAAATGGCTCGTCTGTGTTATCAGGAAACCTGGGTGTGTGAGATAACTTTGGGTAAATACCTCTATGTCCCAGGAGTTCACAGACTCTGAGCTTTAGTCTGCTTTTTTCTCAGACATTTCTTCCGTTGCTGCCTATTTTTTGTGTTGTTTATTTGGCCACAGTATAATTCCTCAGATTTGCAGTTTTTAGGGTCAGTCCAAGAGAAAAGAAAAGGGTTAATTAGTGACCAGCCTTTATCACTTTTGCAGGCAGATAGGAACAGCAGCAGCCTGCAGGGAAAGAAAACTCTTGTGTTTGGCTTTGTAGCCGCTGAACAATTCTCTCTGATTGTGCCAATTTGCTTAGGTGTGTGGTCCAAGGGAAAATGTGAGCATCAAATATTGGGTAGCAGCGTTTTTGGTTTTACTCTGATGTATCTGTAAAAAATACCTTAAATTCCCACAGTTTTCTGCAGAGCTTACACGAACACAATGTGTCACGATGCATACTAAGCTCCAGCAATGAGCTGCAGGAAAATGTTGAAATTGATTTCTTTATGTAAAGGGATTTGATGCAGTCATTTTTTCAAGTTCTGAGAGCCAACAGCAGAGGTCAAAATTCAGCCTCTGTGCTGGTGCGTGGCTTCCTTCAGCTGCTTAGGAGAGCAGGCAGTTGTAAGAATAGGATCTGGTTTCTATGGCATTAGTCTTCTGTGTAACAAGAAAGAAATAATTCAATTTTTGAATATATCTTATCATTGCTCTAATGGGAAGAACAACACATTATCTCCTTTATTTATCTTCTCTGTATCATCATATGTGTTAATTCTCTGAAGACAAGCATATGAACATCTTGAGTTAGATTTCATTAAATCAGATCGGCTTTTGCTGTCAAATTGATGGAAGTAAATTATTCATTTATAACTCAGCTAATTGATTTACAGAGAGGTAGAAGCTCAGCCTATAATCTTTCCCTAGAATCTTGCTTTTATAATAAGCACCAGAAAGTGAGGGAACAAGAGAAATGTCTGATTTCTAGCTGTTGGTAGATAAGACAATTGAAAATTCATACGAAGAACACAGCAGAGTTTGCCATGGAGCCTGACAGAGAAGTGGGAACTTCATTTATGTGTCATCCTATATAATTTCTCCTTGTCTCAGGCATATTCCACATGGATTTGCATTCCAGATCACAGACTGGTAGATAATGAATAAAAGACCAGCAACCTGCAGTGGTATTTTTGTAGTGGGCTGCTCACGAAAAGAAGATGGGGCCAATGCCCTGTCACATGGCACAGAAGAGGAAAGGAGTACCAGGCAGGGAGAGCAAAACAGAGCAATAAAAGGGGAAAAGCACAGAGAAAAAGGGAGAGCTTCCCAAATAATTACACAGTGATTTTCCCTGCAGGTTATTTGTGAGTTCTGTGACTCAACTAGATGATACAAGTCTTTTAGTAGAAGATTCAGCCAACCAACCTGCTGGCTTTTCCCTTCTAGTGGGCCTCTGCTTGAGTCTTTTGCTCTAGGGTTAAAATGCTTTTATATGTGCTGAGGGTTACTGGCCTCATTGTCAGTGGCTAGTGTGGCAAGTGATGCTTAGTGATAAATTTGTACCTGATTATTAAATCAGTTAGATGGCAATAGTGAACTTTTTGCTCTGGTTTTTCTGGGTTATGTCATCTATTTTTGCTCCTCTTACAAGGACCTATTCTGTGCAGAAGTTGTAACAAAAATCATCTCTTTGCTATCACATAAAATTCTGGAATCAGAAACTGCTTTTTCTTGAAAGGAGAGGCTACTTACAGGGTTTCTTTTTTTCATGTGGCACAGTAAGCCAATAGGACAAGCTAATTAAAGCCCTCATTAGCATGGAAATCCCATGGAAAACAGTGCCCAGTGAGAAGAAATTGTTGAAGCCATGGTGGTTGAGTGGAAAAAACATACTCAAAAAACTATTCATGATCAAACCACAGAGACTCTTGTTGTCATTGACTTCTTGGGAAATGCTTCTATTCCTTCTTCCTTCTCCTCTTCTTCATCTCTTTTCTTCTTCTTCTTCTTCTTGAGGGGAGTTGACCTGGTTAACGACGTGGGGTTGGAAGGCACTGGAGTGACATGTCACTGGCAGCCAGGGACAACCTTTCCCTCTGCTTTCTGACCCGCAGATGAGGTCGGGGGAGATGGCAGCCAACATCGCGCGGGAGCTGGCGGAGCACACCAGGAACCACCTGTACGCCGGTGACATCGCCTACTCCGTGTCCGCCATGGTCCAGCTCGTCAACCTGCTGGACGTGCAGCTCCGGAACCTGACTCCCGGCGGGAAGGACAGCGCCGCGCGCAGCTTAAATAAGGTGAGAGCAACGGGGCCTTCTTCGTAATAGCCCGTCACTTAGCCCAGAAGCACCTGAGCTGCATTGCAACAGTGTGGTTTCTGTGCCCACAGCTTAAGAAGAATTATTAGTCCTTTTGTCATTTCCAGAAGTAAGTGGAATTGCTACATAAAGCACTAAAGGTGCTAGGAGTTGCCAGTTGTGGGAGAAAATATGAGCTGTGGACTCTGTAAGCAAACGCATTTAAAGCTGAAGGTTTCCTTAGTGAAAGGCCCTCTTCATCACTGGATCTCATGTAAACACATGGGACAGGACTTACCTAGGATTCTGACGGTGAATTGTGTGGGCCTGGTTGTCAGGACACGGAGCAGCTGGACCCTGGTGACTATGAGCACATGATTATATTGTCCACCCAGTTAAAAAATGACACAGAATTTTGTTCTCAGCTGCATATCAGGCTCTGACAGTTCTGGCATTCATGTAAGCATGAACAGAACTTGGTCCCAAGATTATATGGGGAATAAGTGATCCCAGTTAAACCTGAAATTTCTTCAGTGTTTTATGAAGAGAAATGCTTTTCAGAGAAGTAACATGGGTTTTTTTCTTTTAAGTTATTATTGTACACTGATGCTGGTTTAAATGCAAAGGGCTTCAGGATTGTTTGAGATTTCAGCTGCATGGGAGCTGAACTCCTGCATCTCATGTGCTTTGCATGTGCTGTGAATTGGGTTATCCTGATGCTTTTAATTAGTGCTGTTTCCAGCCATTTTATAACCATGTAGGTAATAATTGTATTAACTGTTACATCAGCATAACATTATTTGTTATAATCATACCATGGTTCTTTGTTGAAATGATGGTGATGTCTGACAATATTAGGTAAAGCCAGCAATTAATGTCACCTACTAACAGGTTTCATGGTTGTAGCCTGCTTGCTCTTCTGGATGCATCCCAGCCACACCCAACATTTTGTCAATTCAGCTTTGCAAGCACATATTTTTCATCTTTGTTTTTTATCTCACCTTATGATATTTGTTTCAATTACATGAAATGGGGTCGTATCATGGGGGCAGGAATAAGTCACTGATGGGAGGGGAAGACTGGGCAAGGCAGAGCTCCTCAGCTCAGCTGTCACTTCTGGGGTCCCCACTGCAGGTTTCTTCCCCCTGCCATCAGCTTTGCACAAGCAACACATACAAATCAATTGCATTCCACATTAAAATTCTGGACCACGTGAAGTCCTGCAAAACAGCGATGCGACTCAGTGATCCAAATGACAGGCTCAGTAATTTACTTGCTCTCATTCCCCACTTAATTCTATAGAAGAGCAACTGCTCTGTGTTCATTTAAGAATGCATGAATTCAACTTGGAAGTAGTATTGGGCAAACAAAAGGCAACAGAGTTACTGCTCCATTTTCCCCTTCACTGATCAAGAGTATTTAAAAAAAAAAAAAACGGAAAAAAGTAATTTGCAAACAGTTTGGTTTAGTGTTGTTTAGTCAGAAAGAAGAAAAAAAGTAAGCACTAGCCATTAAATATCCTTTTAATCATTAAAGGAAATGTGCTGGGGATCCAAAAGTAATCACCTGTGCTGTTTTGTACTGGTGGGGTTTTTTTACAAGCTGGTGTACAACGAATTGAAATAAACTGGCATAATCAGAATTTTTAAAAGCCATCATCTTTCAGGAACCACTTTTATGTCACTAAAAGCTTTGTGCTTTCCACTGGATCAGGCTTAATTAAGGTGATAATTGTTCCATTTCAGACTGGGAAGACCCCCGAGTGGATAGCTCTGTAATTTTCAGCAAGGCTTTCTTTGATCTCCATTTGTTTCTGTAAAGTCTTCGTACTGGCCAGATTTACCCAGAGGAAGATTTCTACTGTTACAAATTGTTGAATTAGAAATTGAAATTAGGCATTGCACGATACCTGGGTGTATTTTGTTTATTTCAGAGCCTCAAAACTCTCGAGGACAAATTTGGCTCTCAGCTGTACTAATGGGATTGCACTGCTGTGTGTTGAGAGCACAAGTTGTCCTGAATCTCTGCTGATGTACAATTTCCAACCAGGCACATCAGCAAAAACAAACTCAGCAAAGCCAGTGGCTCTGAGCAGCCTGGTTTTGTGAGCTTTTGTTGCAGTGATGCAGAGCTCACCAGTTCCAGCTCACTGCTGCAGACTGCCTGCCAAGCCCCAGGTCTGTCAGGATGGGTCTGTACAGGTCTTGGCTGTATCAGGATCCAATCCTGCACAAGTCTTGCTCCCTGGGGTTGGTCCTGCTCATCTGAAGCTTGGTTATATTTCACTGTGGCATCAGCACTCTCTGACTGCTGAGCCCATGCTCCTCTTATGCAAATAACCATCAGCCTCATCCTTTTCAGCCTTGTTTGACATGGAAATGTCATGAGTGATCTCCAAGCTGTAAGGAAAACATCATCTCTTGAGTATCTCTACTAGACTTCAGTGTCTTCTACCATCTAACAGCTGCTCTTGCAAAGTTGCCAGTCTGTGCTTCACTTCACTGAAAAAGGACTAACCCACGTTTCTGGACCAAGTCCTTTCAGTTTTCCACTGCTGCCTAACTCACGCTCACTCCTTTAGTTTGGTTAGTTTTTCAGGAGCTGTGTAAGAGAGAAATGAAGGTTTTTTTCACAGGCATTTTCTTCATTTTTTTTTCCCTTGTTCTGTCACTAACTTGTTTTTTCTATTCCGTCTTTAATCTGCTCTCTTTATGGACTCAGCTTCAGAAAAGGGAGCGCTCTTGCAGGGCCTATGTCCAGGTATTTCTTGTGTTTTTAATACACGTGTCCAGTTGTTTGACTGAATGACTGTGAAGTGGGTCTTGTCTCTGTGGATAATCTGACTATTACCACCTTTGTGGCAGCAAGTTCTAAGGTTAAGGTTACAGGATAATAATGTCATTTTTTTGCCTAACTGACCTACCCCATTTCTCTCAGACTTGATAAAAATTTGGGACAAAATCTCTGAATCAGAAAGTTGGAAAAAACACAAGAGAGATCTGACAAGATTCATGCGGCCATCTGAATGAGCAGGACAGTATGGAGATGTGCAAATAAAGAATGCAAAACTGCTGCTCACAGAGGTGTCTCCAGACCAAGTGGATTTTGCTTACAGCATGTCATTCATGTTACTGCCACTTGCATTTCCTTAGTTTTCCTTCTTGCCGTTTTACACTTTTAAATTTAGAACAATTCAAAAGGGCAGCACTCGGCATGAGGGAGGAGGTAGGATTGTAATGAAATGCAGAGTGTCTCACAGAGAGATGTTGGAAGGAGGAGAGTGCTGCAAACAATGCATAGGGTAAATGAACATAATATCCCATGAAGTTCACCCAGGTCTGGCCTGGCTTTCATAGGCTTACGTTTGTGTTTGATGTGAACAAAGTCAAGCCCCAGCATTCTGGAAAGATCACACTGTGGGCTTTTCAGGAGTGGGACCTCAGGTTATCTTATTAATCCTGTCACCTTGCCTTATAGCATTTGCTCCAGTGTTTTTTTAAATAAAACTGTTTGTATACTGTAGGTCAGTTCATGCTGCTCTAAGAAATGTGAATGTTTTACCTTCTAATCTCTGTCTTGTGCTTGTGAATGTTGATATTGTTCTTACGGGTGGTTGATCATTATTTATATGCATATGTGTAGCATGCATAAATGAACTCTGTGTTTCTGGAGGGGGCTGTTTTTACCTGCATTTTCCTGCAAAATTCCACTTCCTACAGTCTGTACTGACTTTATTTTGTGAGCACATATTTCATTTAGCAAATGGGATTAGATGGTCTGGATTTCTAGAGCATTAGAAATAAAACAGTACCCCTCTGTGCTGGTAGGCTATCTTCCCTTTGGAAAATGTCACTAGAGAAAGTCACCTTTTCCCTTCCATATACATTAATGGATAAAGATGAATTTATGGAGTTACACGTCCCTTGTCTGGGATCCCAGAGAAAGCAACTAGCAGGCATTTGAAGGAATTTAGGAAAGTTTGCAGTGTGGTGCTCACTCCCAAGCTGGCTACCTTGTGTACTGCTACCACTGGAAATGTGGTGCGACTGCTTTGATTCTGGGCTGCATAGTCCTGATGGGGACGTTGGGTGCTACTTGATCCGTAGCTGTCCTTCCCACTGGCTGCACAGGCATTCTCCACACTGTCGATGCACACTCCTGCTCTTCTGTCTTTTTTCAAACAGTAGCAATTGGTGAGTTTAATATACCTTGCAGAAAGTTTGGCCTTGATAGAATAAAGCCTGAATACTCTGCAAAAACTTCAGCTTACCCTTAATTTCAAGGACTCCTTTCCTTTCACTTGGAAAGGTTGCTTGCATGTTTAAACATTAATCATGCACCTACTTCTTCAGTAGATGAAAACTGATGAAAGCTCATTGCTTGAGCTGTTAAGTATGGATATGGACAAATCTGGTACATATATTGAAGAGGACAGTTCTGTAAAAGACGGCTTGAAGAATGAATTAGATGACCTAATTGAACCTTTCCAGCTTTGCTTAGTACTATATGGAGGTAAAGTAACGTATCTCGACATATTTTCATATAGTATGCTTCCATTTGGAAAATTGTGTGGCTAAAGTCATCAAAAAATGTAGTGAGGGAGAGGTTGTCTGTAATAGCAATTAGATGTGACTGCAGGTAGTCCTGTTATAGGCTACTCATCCTTTTCCAGGAAGCGAAATGTCTGAGCTGGCTGAGGGAATTTAGCAGAGATTTTTCAACAAATCTTAAATGGTGACCCCCTGGGCTTTGTAAAGGCAATAGAACATGGGAAGTCCCTGGGACATATGGCATTGATGGCAGAGAAATAGAGTGTTCAACTTTGCTGACATGATCTCCTCATGCTGATCCCATTATTGTGACGAGCATCCCTGGCTGAATTTGGCTCAGAGGGCTGGAAGTGTGACTTCAATTCTGTGCTCCCTAGACAAAGGAAGGTGCAGTATGAAGTTTATACGAGAGATGTCCAGGAATTGTGAATATCAAAAGTGCTATTGAGGAAAGGTGTTTTTTTGGAAGGAGGAGGGTGACCTGAGAAGACAATAATTGCTAAAATCAGTTTTACTGTTTTCTTTGGGCTAACCAATTTAAGTAGCCATGACAGGACCCCTGTAGTGATTGGTGTATAAAGTCCTCTTAAGCCCAAAATTAATTACTGTAAATAAATACAAAAAAGTGGATGGAGAAATTTTGCCAGTTATTCAAACATAAAACTGGGAATGCATTATCAGATTATCACCTCATCTCTTTGGGTACCTTTAAAACAAACATGGGTTTAATTTGTTCACTTTCACAGTATTTGTTGAGTTAAAAGCTCAGGGATTTTGTTTACTGGAGATAGAGGTTACAAGTGCTGCTTCTTTAGTTTCACATGTTGTAAATGATTTTTTTTTTTTTCCCTCAAAAATCCAGCAAGAACCAACCCGACAGGTGGCATGATGAATACATATGAATATAATGACTGGACAGTTGCTGGAAGATTTTCCAGTCATAGTGATAACTAAGAAACTACTAAGTGGGTTTTAATTTGTGATACTAATTAATAGTCAGCTGAGCCTGAGTTGACCAAGTTGTATATAAAGGTGGCAGAGTGGCCTCAGCAAGGTGCTCCGTTAGCAAAGAGGGTGGCCTTTTAGAGAGCAGAGATCTACATTTCCTATGCCCACCTTTGTGAAATTCTTGCACTCTATTTTGGGAAGGGGATGGAAAAGTCATCCTGTGGGAGAATGAGTCACAATGGGTGACGCATTCAATTAGCATAGCTTGGTTTGGTGGCTGGTTTTCTGTGATGTAAGCTGGTCTGAATTTTCTTTAATTTTTTCAGAATTTATGTTTGTTCATTTTCCAAAAGTTGTTGTCCTTAAACTGAAGCACTGGAGTTGTAGAAAACGGAAATCACTTTTGGGGATTGTGAAATTTGGTTTGGTGTCACAGATTTCTTCCATGCCCCTCAGCAAGTGTCACATGCTTGATATTTCTCAGCTCCCCAACATTAAGAAAACTTAAACATGGAGAAAAATTAGAGAAATTTGCTGATTTAGTAACTGGAAACACAGTTTTGCTGATTTAGTAGCTGGTTTTATTAAAGGTTCATATCACACCCGTACTTACGGTCTTTTTATCATGTACATGCATCTGATTGCAAAGTCTGAGCTCACCTGTGTGCTTCACTTGGATTTGTGGCCTGCAGCTCTGAGGCATCAGGAGGCCAATGAATTTCCCTGCAGTGCCAAACCAGAGGCCGCTTCCCATGTGCAATTGCATGCTGTGTTTGGGATAGTGACCTTGGAAGACAAAAACTTCACGGGGTTCCCATTCTTTTGGTTTATTTTATAAAATCAGTATGAGTGGTTTTAAAGCCAGAGGCTGGTGAATACAACAGATAGTGTGAATGGCAGCTTTGTGGAAAGGGTGGAAGGAGGCAGCAGAGGGTTGCTTTTGCAGCATCTTCCTTGTCTAATGGAGTTTGCTGCTCTTGGTTCCTGCCATCCTCTGAGCTGCCCTGTAAATCAGCTTGCCCTCTTTTGTAATTCAGCGCTGGTCTGGATAGCAAATGGCAAAGGTTATGGAGGTGCCACCTGCTCCTTGGTAATGACAAGAGCTTCTGGGTGCAGGCGTCATCAGAGCCACACATGAAGCCAGTGCTGAGATGATGGCAGGCTCCTGGTAGCAGACAGTGGCAGGTGGTTGCAGAGTTGTCCTTCTGGTTCTCCTGGAAGTTTTCTGAACACTTCTTTTTGAAACATGGGCTGTTTGAATTGCTGCACTAAGCAAAAATTGAAAGGCTTTCCTCAGAGGATTCAAGGCATTAAGTTTAGACCTGAGCAGAAGAGATTTTTTTTTTCTTTGCTAACCTAGTAGTTCTCATCAGATAAAAGATGCACCTGGGACTTAGCCAGTACTATTTAAAGTGGATTAATTCTGTTTGTCCTACTTCTCTCTTGCTTGCATGATTGGTCCCAACTTCCATGAAGACTAAATGAAACAAACTTGCAGCTCTGAGAGAGAGCACAAATTGAATTATGCTGTGTTTGCTTGTGTTCCTGTTGCCCCTGTGACAAGAAAGACTCCAACCTCCATTTATATAAAAAACGACAAATTAATGAAGGTTTTCAAGTTCCTTGTTTGGTCACTTAATTGGCTGTATGACAAAGAGCTCTGCAGTGTGTGTCAAACAACTCTGAGAGTTCTCTGATGATTTGTGCATTGCTTGACTCCTGATGCTATTCTGCACAGCCTGTCAGGCGAGGTATCGTTGTTAAAGTGGCTGGAATAAATTGGCTAGCAGTGAGCATACAATGTTATATATTAACTATAGCTGCAGGGAGTACTTTTAGCTGCTTTTTCAAGAGATCGAGATGTTTGCCTATCAGCATTAAAGTGCCTAAAACTTTCATTTAATATAATTAAAAGGACATGTGAAAGAAGTGTGACTCTCAGTGAGGTTCTGTGGTTTGGTAGTCCTTTGTTAAAACTCTGTGAACTTAATATACTTCACAGCTTGAGAAACCTGCACTTGATTTGTGTCAGCAAGAGTGAAGCTAGAAATCCTCACCCTGCCTGTTTGTGCTGCGGTGAGCCTGTTCTTAGGGGAGAGGAGGATCAAAGCAGCAGCCTTGGGTTTGTGACCAGACTCCAAAATTCATCGCATAAATCTTAAAAAGGAAGGTGACCCCATGTTCATCCACCTACCACTCAGCTACACCTATGGTTAGGTTCTCACATGGCAAAACAGAGTGAAAAAAATCTAGTGTTTTCTGTGTTGCTCTGTGCTTTCTCTCTGCTTGAGTCTGAGTCACTCCTGGTATCTGGTGTCACTGGTAAAAAGTCTGAATGTAAATTGGCATAGGGAGCAGTGGGAGATGTCCCTTTGATTTGAGCCGCTGGAGGAAAGGATGAGTTTCTCAGACTCTCCAGGAGTTTTCTTGGAGGCTGTGGATATTCTGTCAGAGGCATTTTCCTTTCTTGCTACAGCCTTACTCACTTCCCCAGTGTAATTACTCTAGCAGTTGCTTGTATGGTTTCAAATCCCAAACAGTTGGGCAGCAAATACAGATGATTCATAAATGCAGTTCTCAGCTTATTCTGTGGGGAAGATCTCATTAGATGAAATAGATCATATGTTATTTCCTTCTCCCCAATCAATTCCTTTTATTTCAGTCCTATGGATGCCTTCTGACCTTAAAATATTCTTCCTCATATAGTAAGTAAAGCAAAACCATAACCTGTAATTTGTAACCTTGTTCTGTTTCTCATGTCGCCTATTATTTTTTGCATGCTCCCATTAGGAGATTATTGGTAGTTCAAGGCCAAGATTGCAAACCTTGCATACCTAGTAAAAGACCATTAATTCCATAGTTAAGCATTTTCTAGATGGCCCAATTTTAATAAAGGTCAGTGCCTTTCTTCTCACTACAGTGAGTTCTCAGCACTGCTGGAATTCAGGCCATTTCTGAGGCAGTAGAGTTCCTGTAGCCACAGCATAAACATTTTCTGTACAGTTGAAGAGAGAGGGTTGCATGCTTTCTCCTGGGAGCCTTTGCTGTCAATCTGTGGAGCAATTTTAGAAATTCCTCTGCATGGTCATGGGAGGTTCTTTTCTTGCCTTTGCCATGAGTACTGGGCTTTGTCTCAGTTCACCAAAACTGATACCATCTGTTGCCAATCACCACTCTGGTACCAGATGTAGGCTAGTGCTTCTGGCTTAGTTTTGAAGGCAGAAGCAAAGATTAGCAGTAGATATTCTAATGGTTTATTTATTTTCAAGCACTCACTGTGACTGAGCTCCTTTCAGTCTGTTTGTCCATTCCATTGAATGTTACAACAGTTTTGTGATGACTGTGTTGCTTTTTAAAAAACATTAGACAGTGTCTGGCCTTCTCTGTAAGAAATTGTCTCCATTGTGCTTACTGATGCTTTGACCAGAGAAAAATTTTGATTTTGAATTAAAAGAATAAATGGCAAGGAAAAAATCATCCAAGAGTGAAAAGCCTTGTCAGACAGATTTGAAGGCACTTTTCAGCGAAGAAGTAGGATTTAATGCCATCATGTAGCCAAATGACATTTTCCTTGTTTAGGAAGCTGAAGAAATGACATGTGCATCTCTTTTTGTCCTGAAGTCCCACACAGTGGATGAGTGTAATCATTTGATTGATGACCCCTGTGTAGTAGGATTAAGGTGCTGTTCATTTGCCACTCTGAAAAGACACGTCATTTCCTCAACTGGTCCCTTTCAATGCTTCTTTTCCAGTAGCATTTGTGTTCCCACATCCATACTTTCATGCTGGTCCTCTCCTCCTACTGTACCAGGTACATTTAGAGTTAATGGGAGTTTCTCTTGTACTGGGGCTTTTCTGGCCAGAGGCAAGAATCAAACAACTTCCAGCAGAACTTGCTGGCAGAACTTGTCGTCAATGACATTGATTGTGCCTTTAACTCAATTAGTTTGGAGGCTTGCAAATATTGATAGCTTGAGGAAAGGGTTTGTTTTAGCACTGGGTGTTTAATATGAATACAGAGCAAAACCAGCTATTCTTGAGCAAGGAAACAAGTAAGCTTTTTTCAAATACCACTGCTTTCCAGTCACAAAAAGGGAAAAAAGAGCATCACATTGTGATTGTTGTACCATATCAACATTTCAGTGCATCTGCTCTCTGATGGGTTTTTCATTTGCACTGTGAAGTGTGGACCTGAAAGGGGTTTTGTGCTTTTCTTCTCTGCTGATTTGCCATAAAACCTCAAGCTGTTACAAAAAGTGGGCAAATTATGTGTTTGCATTTTTCAGATAAAGACAATGCATTTATTTTGGAGCTGTATGGGGAGGCCTCAGGCAGGACCAGAAGCTCAGGCCATAAGCATGGCCTGAGGCTGTGCCTGTGTGATTGAACTCTGCAGGTTGAGCACTGCTGTTCTCAGGAAGGGTGAGCAAATCTCTTTGGATGAGTCTCTGCTGGCAAACACCTTTGGCACAGGGGTGCCAAAGCACTGCTTGCTTCATGCACCAGCCATGATTTTGGCCTACCTATGCAAAGCCTCGTGGCTGTAGCTCCTTATAACCTAATTTTTGAAAGTGCACTGCATGACAGATTCCTGTGAGATCAAGGAATTGTTAGCAGTATGAGACAGGGCTTTACAAGTCATAAAATTCAGATGTTTTAATTAGAGATGTCATTGCAAAAGTGGCTTTTTTGCAATGACAAAGACTTCATTGCCCTGTGCCACTGTCCTCATTCTCCCAAAGCTGCTATAGGAGGTAAGTCCTTGATGTAAGTTTCATGCTAAATAAGGTGTATGGTGTGTTCAGTCTCTTCCTAAGGAGATGCTCCTTCATAAGGAAGGACAAACTGCATATTTGAAAATTACTCAACAGAAGGATTCAACCAATATTCCCTGTAGGACCTGCTGGTATTCACTTGCCATAAAGCAGTATTTTCTCCAGCTGTAGGTCTGTTGAGATTTTTGATCTTCCATCAGCTGCTCAGCAAGAGGCCAAAATGAACAATAAAGGTTTAAAGAGATCATAACTCTAGGAAAGCTGCTGGTTTTCTAAGGTTAGGGTTGCTGTGCTTAAGCACCGTGGCACATTGCAGTCTGGTGCCAAATTTGGCAATGAGCTGAATACCTCTAACAACTCCTAGTGATTTTCAGTGTTGAGTCCCAGTTAAAGAGAGAATTTACATTGCAAAATTTGTTCTAATCAAAGAGTGGTGTCTTGGATGTTGGTAGAGTGAGAGAAAAATAAATAGATGTGGTATCACTGGATATATACAGAGTTCAAACCTCCTGGGTTTAAACTGTGTGCCACATAGCCAGGTACCCTCACCAGACATTTCTAGAGAGGGAGAAGAGAAAAATAAATGAACAAGCAAAATTCAGTTTAATGAAAGGTAGCAGCTGTCACAACGGAAATCAATGGGATATGTACAACTGGCCTTTTAGTAGTGCATAATTACTGTAAGGCTTCTAATTAGTTTCCTTTTTACAGTGCATCTTTTAATACCAATTTGTAAGTGTCTAATAAGGAAGGTTTACATTTTGTTTCTTCTTTGTAACCTCAGGATAGAACCAAGAAACCACGAGCACATGCCCTTATTTCGGAAAAACCTCTGTCTGCAATTGATTAACATTTATTTGCATTGAACATACAATCTGTGGTTCTATATAACCACATTATGAAAGGTATCACCATCATGGGATTTGTCTTTTGTGCTCAGCAGGGTCTTGCTCTTCTCTCAATGTCCAATTGCAGTTGCTGCTGGGGACATGAAAGGTCCACTGTGTCTAATATTCTGTGACCCAGGATGGTTGCTCTTTACAGGCTGGTAATTAGAGGGTTTGGCTTTGCATGTGTAGATACCTTGACATTACAGAGAGCTTAAAGCTGTGCTATGTACCTCAGCACAGAAAAATGGCAAGTCTGCCTTTTTGGCTCCCATCTCCGATTCCCTTCTTCCCTCATTTGATCTTAGCCTAAAAACAAGCGAGCTGTGCTTTATGAAAGCTTTCTCTTGATCTAATTTGAGTTACTTTTGTCCTTCTCCTGGTGCATCTGTGTGCTTGTGCTGTCTACTCTGTAAGTCCAAGCAACCACAGCATTGGTTTGGTGCTGTGCTCTGCATGGTGTTGAGGTATGTTTGAGCTCCAAGGCCCACACTTTTGTTTTGCAAGTAGCTCAGCTGAGTCACATTTGGAAGAAGGATCAGAGAGAGGAAGAAAAGAAAACCACAGGAGAGGTAGTTCTTTAGCTTGGGAAGCAAGGACAGGGTCTTCAAGTGAGGTCATGCAGCATTCTGTAATACATGTTTGGTTCTTTATGGATAGGTATAATCTCATGTGATTTTGGGTGAAATGGGGATAATCCCTGCAGTAGGTTCTTCTACTTTCAGTGGGGAGAGAGAAACTAGAGAGTATCTGGGCTCCCTACTTGGCTGCACGTTAAATGCTGGAAGTGGGGTGGGATGAAACTAGGTCAGAACTTTCCCATCTCCCTCTGAAGGTCCCCACCTTCATCAAGATCCCCAGGGATCTCAGGTAAAACCTTTCAAGCCATCAGGTCCCAAGCACACCTATTCCATGCCTTCTGCGTTTTGAAGGTTCTCTCTCAGGGCTAACCCTCCTCCAGCTGGTCACTGAGAGGCTTTCCTGGAGGTTTGGCACAGCTGTTTCTTCTATGATGGAGCTTCATCAGACCCCAAAGTCATTGAACCAGGTGCCAAACCCACGTAAATGCTTAAATGTGAAGACAGAGGCCTATCCTTGTCATGTGTGCCTGCTTTCCCACAACTCCCACTCCGCTGCCCAGCTTTTCCCAGTTGGCATCTTTGTCTCACAAGGCACAGTTGCTATAACAGCTGTTTTGTTTCATTTAAACACCTACCTCAGCTCCTGTCCAAAACGCAAACATTTCATTAGCACCTCATCTCCTTGGCTTCAGCCCACAGCACTCGGCCATAATGAAGTGCTGCACTCAGAAATATAATGTGGGGAACACTTGATTAATGCACTGAGACAGGTGAGGGGAATGACCCTCTGGGAAAAGCTAGGGACTAAATTAATCTCGAATGTAATGCCAGCAAAGAAGTCTACCAGCTTTGTTCAGATACATGGTAAGGACGTGACCCAAACTCCTTGGAAATCTTCCTGGAGCTTTTGTGTTTGACCCCAGACCCAGTGTGATGTGAAGTGGCTGGTTTCAGGTTAGTCACTTCAAGAGGATGGATGCTCAGCATTGGGTGGGGAGTGCACATGGTGCAGGAAGCAGTACATTAGGCTTAATCGGTTTTCAACTTCAAACTTGCATGCACACATATGTGCACATTAAAAACAAAAGAACAAATGCATTAGATAAAATAATTTTTCTGGGGGAAAGTCTTTGCAGCAGATCTTTCACTGTAACACAAATATTGCAGCATCTGTTTCATATTCTGATGAATAGACATTATTACCTTTCTGTCCAGAGCCAGGAGCTGGATCTGCTGCAAAGACATTTTCCACCATTCAGATATTGATAAAAGTATGCAGGATGTTGTTTTAGCAGAGAATTTAAGACACCGGTAGGAGCTGAGCTAAATGGAAGTAAGGCAAATTGTGTGATAACATTGAAAGGGGAGAAAAATCCTCATTTTCTGCTTTCCAGGCATAAAAGGTCTTTACAAGAAAACACCATGTTGTGTAGAAGCTGCACCACAAAATAATCAAGCTTTTTGGCCACCAGAAAATAATACTACCTTTTTTTTTTGCCTGTGAAGAGATAAGCTACCAAAGCATACTACAGAATTTTATTAAGAGCTGCAGGGATCAGGCTTCCAAATTCTAAAGCACAGAAAAATATCAGATTTACATGCTATGGATTTTTCTGTTTCTTCTTGACTACTAATTTTAACCAGCTTGTTGTATGTACATAGCAAATGTGTTTAAGATAATTTTTAGACTATTCAGGAAAATCAATTTAATAATTGGTTTAAAAAATTGCTTTATGCTTATCAAGTTCCACTTAAGACCAAATGAGTGAGGCATTCTGTTTATGGTATAGGAGAGGCTTGGCATAAGAACAAATGAGTTAATTGACCATCAATAAATGTAACTGTGAAAGCAGGAGCTTTGTGCTGTCAGAGGAGCCCAGTTATGGTGCAGTCTCCCAACAGGAAACCTGATGGTGTGAGAAACCTTCCAAACTCAAGGAAGGTGTCTTTGCAGGGATTAAAAGCACCAGCAGTGGCAGTTCTAGCTGTCTTTTTTCTCCTCGAACCTTGCTGTAATTGAAATGTTTGTTAAGGTCACGTGGATACAGCAATAAATTCTAGTTCGATGTGATCATATCCTCCCACTGCTCATTTGCACCTGACCATGACTGGTGAGTGAGTCAGGATGCTCTGTGCTCTCTGTGCCACGTGTTGCCATTGTAGCACTCCTCCTGAGGGCTCTGCCGGAGAGTGGGCTATGCCGCAGATTCTTTCCACCCATGGGTTTAGCAGCAGTATCAGGAGTAAATCCTGAAGTATTCCCATGACAGTGAGCCCATGGGGCACACTTTAGGCTTGGAAAATGTTGAAGTCCCATGGGATTGTCATCAGCTTGCAGAGCAGAGGTGTGGGTTTGATGCCTGTGTGCTCAGCATACAGAAAACTATTATGAACAGCAATTTCATCTTGAATGGGAGGTTGGTTTCTGCAGTCAGCATTAGCTGGCAGTGGAGGTGCTTCTCTGTGGGGTAGGCCTGCCTGGTGACTAGACCCTAACCAGCTGAAGAAAGCATGATCAAAGTAGCTTATTTTTTATCCTTTTCCTCTGCACAATCGGTTCTATCAACTGGTACAGCTGGTCTCATTAAAAAATGTTAGCTGAAAAGTGGTTGAGTCAGCTCTGGTTAGTGACGAAGCGGAGGATTTAGGTTGAGAAAAGCCTTCAGTTGGGTAAATTCTACTGCAGTAATTTTGCAGTCATGAGACCAGTAGAGTTTTGTGTGATCCTGTGTGTGCATCCAGATTAACCTGTGGGAGGTTATCCATGGGAGAGCTCTTTGTGCGTGGCAGCCCAGGGCAGAAGGTGCACTGTAGGAGGGACTGAAGCAGTTTCCACAGGGCTGACTCCTTCCTGAATGCAGTGATTTGAAATGTAATGTCTTATCTAAATCTCTACGGGCACCTGCTGCTGCTCTGGATGAAGTGGTGTAACTCAGCTATCTCTGTGTCTTCATGGCTGCCTGCCAGAGGTTATGTAGTGGGAAATGTTTTAGGGAGCGTAGCCTTTGCAGATACCAAATACCTTCCTTGAGTGCCCCAGCCCTACTCCTGAGTTCTGGTGCTGCAGATGGGTTTTTCCTGCATGTTTCCTTAACCGTCATCTTCCTCCTACCCCTCCTTCCCCACCTACCCTAATTCCTTCTTTTTCCAAGTGCATAGCTGATGATTATGGAAGCAGAAAAGCACCATTCCCAGCCTGCATGTATAATAGAATCAGAATTTCCTCCCTGTCCCATCTGATGGTGTAAAAATTGTCGTGCTCCACTGCAGGCTGCCCTAATGGGTGGGGGAAGGAGATGCTGTCATCCCGCTGTAAACTGATGTGTGTGGAGGATAGGACTAAGCATATCTCAGAGGTGTCTGGTGCTTTAGGTTTTCTGGAGCCTTTTCTCACTCCATCCTCTGCCTTGCAGGCCATGGTGGAGACGGTGAACAACCTCCTGCAGCCTCAGGCTCTGAACGCGTGGAGGGACCTGAACGCGAGCGAGCAGCAGCGCGCGGCCACCAGGTTGCTGGACACGGTGGAGGACAGTGCCTTCGTGCTGGCTGACAACCTGCTGAAGACAGACATCGTCCGGGAGAACACTGACAACATCCGTAAGGGGCAAATCCCATCAGTACCGAGAGCAGCCAGTGGAAGAGCAAAGGCTGTGAAGCCCGGCTTTGGTCCCTAGATTAACTGGGGAGTGATTTGTTAGATATGCCTTGGGCCTTTGTCTGAAGGACTTCAAAGTCTTTCCAAAAGAGCCTAAAGGAATAAGGCAGCTCTCTATCCTTGAAATCCCATGGAAAATGAGCACCTGACCTGCCTTTATTACTCCCGGCTTTGAGGGTATAATCTGTGCTAGAGCAATGAGAGCGCTGCTTCACAGGGGGATTGTTCATCATAAGGCAATTGTATTTCATTTCATACAAATTTGTGTCTTTATTCAGCTGATTGTTGATTTTAATTAAAAAACAAGCATGATGGAAAGCACCAGCACTCCCACTGTGCATATGTAAAATGAGAACAACTCTTCTTTCTATTTCCATGAATACAGATCCTGAGCACTGATAACATTTACAGAAAGTACCAATCGCCAGTGGCAAAGAACTAGTATTCTCAGATTTTCATTTTAACCGTTGTCCTTAATATCCTGAGAATCTTGTTTACAAGAACTGGTTGTCTTTTGTCTTCCACAGCGAGTAGAATTTATTTGCGTGCTTTTTTTTTTAATTAAATATAAAACTTCTTCAGGGCAAAGATTTAAAAAGAAATAGGAGCCCAAACACATTCTAGCATGCAGCACTGTAAGTTAATTCCCCTCGTCTCAGCTGGTCTGGAACACCATTTTGTAGCTTTGAAATACTGTGTTGAAGATTATTTCAGCAGAGATTTTTTTTCTTAGTGTCTGTCTCTCTTGCACACAGAGCTGGAAGTTGCGAGACTGAGCACAGATGGGAATCTGGAAGATCTGAAGTTTCCCCAGAACATGGGCCATGGGAGTGCCATTCAGCTGTCAGCAAATACCTTGAAGCAAAATGGTCGAAATGGTAGGTCTGGCACCTCAGGCCACGCCAGCCTCATGAGGCAGTCATGCCTTAGGCATTGTTTTGTGTTTAACCATTATAAGTAAAGTATTAATTGCTATGTTAATATTTAAGTTAACGGGTAGGGTCATTTGCTCATGCCCTTGACTGCAAGCTACGTTGGCTGACTGGGAATGTATTATATTGCTAAGTGATTCACAGCCTTCAAAAGTATTTTGTGATGGTAAAAATGCATCAGATCCTTAAATTATGGGGCTTCTGGGGCACAGTGCTGAATCCAGAGAAGAGCTTTAAACTGCTAATTTCTGCAGTAGGAGGCTTCAGATGGGATAAGAGTCTCATTTGAGTTAACTGCTTCACAGCAGGGCACCACACAAATATCTGAAAAAGTAGAGGGAAGAAACAATCGTAGCAAATATTAATAATGAGCCAACATGGCAGAAAAGGTTGATTAACTGTTATGAGTCTAAATCTTTAGTGCCTTTCTGTATCTTATGAACCTCCTGATACAGCATAAGTCTTAGATGATGTTATATGTCTTCTATATGTTATATAGTCTTCATTCTGCCAAGCCATTTATTTCCAGATCAGGAGTTTGAGCAGACACGTTTGTTGATCTCTACAGCTTTACTGTAGACCAACTTTAAACTCATAGGCTTCTATTGGTGGGCTCAACATGCTCCTATTTCTGAGTTCCTTTAAAATTTAATCTGCGTGCAGGGGACAATGCTCATATATGGGCTTTGGTCATTGCAGGCAAAACACAGAATCATAGAATGGCTTGGGTTGAAAGGGACCTTTAAAATCATCTGGTTCCAACCCCCTTGCCATGAGCAGGGACACTTTCCACTAGATTAAGTTGCTCAAGCCCCATCCAACCTGGCCTTGAATGCTTCCAGGGATGGGGCATCCACAGCCTTTCTGGGAAATCTGTGCCAGTGCTTCACCCACCTCTGTGTCAAGAAAAAAAACCATGGAATGATATGGCAGCATTACTACCAGACCAGATACGTTAAAATTTCCAAAACTTTTAGACAAAGTTTGCTCTGGTGGTTCAGAAAGAAAGTCTTGCCATTTGCTTGTTTGCACATAGGGTTTGAGGAGAAGTATCTCTTTTAGAGACAGTTTAAAACTCAAGATGTGTAGTAAAACTCCAACAGGGCAGGACTTTTACTCTGCTATCTGTTGGCAGCAATGAAAGGAAAGTTTTGTATTTCTAAACACAGTGTCACTGGAGTTCTGTACAAAGCAGAACCCCATCAATTTGCACCAGTTTGACACATGCCCAGAGGTCACCAAAGAGCTACAAATAAAATTACCATAAAAGGATTTGGGTTGGGAGGAACCTTTAGACTCATCAGTGCCTCACCTTCCTCAGATGCTGTGGTGATTCATATAGAAACAAAAACATACCTCTCCGCAACTAATACATACAAAGGCAAACTAATCACATTCCATTCTTATTTATAGGCTGTGAAATAATGTGCAAAACAGAAGGCAAACAGGATGGTTTCAGTTAAAAACAGTTGGCTGGTAGACTCAGATTACTGCAGGCTCTCTAATGGTGTTTTTCTGATTATCTAGCTGGCAAATTAAGAGAATAAATGTATTTTTAAGAAATTTCTGAAATTTTATTTTACCTGTCATGTGAGATTGGAATGCTGTTGCAAAGGTTTTGAATTCTTCTCCCAGATTTGTCCCTACACTTTTCTGAGATAGTCTTAATTTATTACCAGACTAAATTATAGTTTTATACTGCATCTGTGCAACATGTCAGTTTGAAACATGTTTCCCAGGTATATCCAGGAGAATAAAGTGATATCAGGTGGGAAGTGGACCACCTGGCCTCTTTTTTTCTGAAGCCAGTTACACCTACTGATGCCAAAAATAAGCCCACCTTCCCTGTCTGTCTTCTGCTCATCTGTTTGCTTATAAAAGTTTCTTTTGGAAGAAGCAGCTCTGCCCTTCTTATCCAAGGGCTTCTTTTTGCACCTCTTGGTGCTTACTGGAATTGGCAAGAGGTGGGTTTTCATATGCCACATCCTGGTCCTTTCACATTTTCTCAGAGCAGTTTTGAAATTGGTTAAGAGAAAAGATTTGCAATCTAAAACACAAAAAACGCCACCCCAGTGACTCAACCTGGCTGTCTAACCTCTTACCCCTCTTCTAGGTGAGATCAGGGTGGCTTTTGTGCTGTACAACAACCTGGGCACCTATCTCTCCACGGAGAATGCCAGCATGAAGTTGGGAACAGAAGCGATGTCGACCAATCACTCCGTCATTGTCAACTCCCCTGTCATCACGGCAGCAATAAATAAAGAGTTCAGCAATAAGGTTTACCTGGCTGATCCTGTGGTGTTTACTGTCAAGCACATCAAGGTGTGTGAGTTCAAAAAGCATTTCTCTTTTTTTTTTTTTGGTTTCTGAAATGAAATGATGCAAAAGTTGGCTGCTGTGAGGCCCCCAGCAGTCCTTTATTACATTTTGAATTATACTTTTGTTCCTTTGCACTTTTTGTTTTTAATGGAGAAGGTGTCTTTTATACTGCATTAATAGAAGTAAAGAAAGTGTCTCCTTTGAGCTGATGCCCATTGCTCGGTTGCTGACACGCTTCATTCTGTAATTAAAAACTACCAATAAATTAGAATAGACCATAATATTTATTTTATCATGGTGGCAGGGGATGTTAGGGGAAAGTGGAATTACAGTGAAAAAGGACAGCTAGTCCTTCTGTTAGCCAAGCTCAGTCGTTGCAAAAGTTGATTGCTTAAAGCAATTAATTTCTCTGCTCTGCAATGCAAATGAAGCAGTCTGGTTTTGAAGAGCTGGATTTAGTCAATGTCTGAAATTAATCAAGAACAAAGAACTAAGTTTGCATTAGCAAAGAGTGCAGCAACAATCTAACTTTCTCCGGTATTGGCAAGTAATACTTGACGTGTAATCCACTGCTGATTATTTATCTAAAATTAAAGGGTGAGAGTTACAAAGAGCCTCAGTAGTGCATTTAGAAATCTCTGAGAGCCTATCATTGTTACTGCATTTATTAATTTCTTCCCTGCAGCAGTCAGAAGAAAATTTCAACCCAAACTGTTCATTCTGGAGCTACACGAAGCGTACAATGACAGGGTATTGGTCCACCCAGGGCTGTCGCCTCCTGACAACTAACAAGACACACACCACGTGCTCCTGCAACCACCTCACCAACTTTGCAGTCCTGATGGCACATGTGGAGGTTAAGGTAGGCATTGCAGATTCCCAGGCTGCCAATGCACTGGGCAGGAGAAGTGGTCAATGTGTAGCACCATTTTGTTACCACTAATGGAGCAGGGCAGAGAAGTTGCTGTGTGACAGTAACTCTGAAAGTAGAAACCATCTGGTGTAAGTCTTCCTTCTGCTCTGTGGTGAAACAGGAGACAGTCACACCAATGCAGAGTCTTGGGCTCTTAGCATGGGCAGTTCTGAGCTGGGGATGGTGAGTGAGCAGGTTTAGCTGTTGCCATATCCTTTGCTAACTGGTGCAGAGCATCTCCTGGCTGGGTTCTTTCTCACAGGGTCCTCCCTGTGTCACCAGGGAGTAGCAAGGTGGGGGGACAGAAGTGTGCAGTCTGTCTCGTGGGGTACAAGGTTTGGTGTCCTGCTGGCAGCAGCTGCAGACACGTGCACACGTGTTTGTGTGAGGTGCATGTGTGGAGCCAGCAGTGGTTTTCTCCTTCCAGCTAAGGGGAAAATACATTGTCTGTATCTCACTGTGTGACAGATGCAGAGTGTGACACATGAGAGGGAAGCTTCTGATACCATCCTGTATAGACTGGGCATCTACTTGAGGCCAGTATGTGACCAGCTGGTTCCCTTGCCTGCATTTATGTCCGTGGTGTAAATCTGGCTTTCCACATGACTAAGCCCACTGGAGCTAAAGAAGTTAATCCTGAAGGTAGATGTTCCTCATGGTGGCAATGGTTTCGGGTGCAAAGCACACATTTGGGATTTTATTCAAGAACAGGAGAATGGTTGAGATGGTCCTCTGTTTCCTGAGGTGCCTTGGCTATCTTGGTGAGAACAGTCTAAACTGCTGAAGAAAGAAGAGAAGGCCCTGATGCCCAAAAGATTTTGGCCTACTCATTTTCTTCATTGTGGTGTCTCCATTTCGTGCGCCTGGCACAGCAGCAAAATCCACAGCTCTGAGCTAGATATGGAACTGGCATCTTCCATGCAGGCAGAACTTTTCAGAATTACTTCCATGACCAGCATAACCACAAAAGCTATTTTGGTTTTAAAACTACTTTTTCGTAAGTAGTCTTCCAGTGTCACTGCTTTGTGCATTTCTGTTCCACTTAATAATCTGAAGAGGAATGCAAAGAGCTGCAATAAAATACATATTAAATAAGCATTATGTATGACAAAAGCTCTGCAAAAAAAGAAATGGGAGCCTAGGAGCACATTTCACACAACAGCTGGGTCCAGCTGAGAGGGGCAGGATATATCTGTTGCTCCTGCAAGTTGTAACCACTTTACTCTGCAGGAGTTAGTCCTAGTCCAGGAAACATGCCATTAAATGTTTGTGGCATTGTCCTGGGAGATGCCTGAAGAAAAGGCCTATTCAAAGCACATATTTACAGGTTAATGGCATTCTGCAGTCCAGGTCTGGTTTTGCCAGTTTCCTACAACTGCTTGAATTTTCATAAGAAATGTGTGTTTGGCTCATTATCACCCACCTGGAATTAACAGATATGCCTGAGTCACTGAAGTCAGAGGTTGCAGCTGGGAAGTGCAGATAGTGATCCACTCCACTGGTGTGAATGGGAGCAATCCCTACTGCATGGTGCAGATACAGCCCAGTGCTCAACAAGCCTCTTCTCAAACTGCAAATAGGTCAGCCTTGTCTGCACTTTCCATCCAAATTTCGTGAGACAAGTAGAGCTGCTGTTATCTCATCTTGCAGGAAAAGTATGTAAGACCCTTCCTCACCCATGTTCATCCAGCAGGTTGGAAAGAGCTGCAGCTGGAAGATTCCTGAGTGCCAAGCCAGTGTGCTATTAGCTAGTGGCTGCTCCTGGGTGTTAACAAGTGCCCTCAAGACTTTCAGGTCATGTTTTATCATTTGGCTGCAGCCAAAGTACCATTGCTGTAAGAGCCAAATTGGCTCCACTTTGTTGACTCCGATACAACCGGACAGCTTCCTGGCATGTCCACTTCAGTGATCATCCTGGCCTGAGGGCAGAGGCAGGGCAGGGTTTCCTCCCACATAACACACACACATATTTCAGATATAAATATGCAGACATTTGCAACTTGTCCCGCTAGCTGCTTGTCACCTTTCTCCTCCTGGTGGCACTGTCTCGCTCCATGGTGGAGGTGACCATGTGGCTCTTGGCATAGAGGGAGGCTTATATGACATTCCTTATGCTATTGTAATGAGTTGATTTTAAAGTCTTGGCAGCACAATACCTGCTGGTTTGGAAAAGTGGAGGTTTAAAAACACATGGGAGTTGTTGTCATTCATTGACTCATGCTCACTGCTCATAGATACGCTTCTGAGCCTTTTTTTATCTTGTGGCTGGTTCAAAAAGGCATTCTTTGGTCATTCCATGATCTGTTAGTGTTCTCAGAGGTGGAGTGATCCTTGGGGAAATGGTGGTGTGTGCTTCTGCAAGACCACTTAGACCAGTGTTCTGGCAATGACCAGGATCTCTAAAAAGGACTGTTGTACACACAATAATTAATAATATTCTGGGAGTTTTGCAAGAGAAACAGTTTTCTCCCATGATTGAGATTTGTAGTTTCTTGACTTCAGTTGTTTGAATTTTTGGATCCATAGAGAACATCCTTTGCTGTAAGGAGTATCCACAGCACCCTGCCTAATGAGACTGCAAACTGGGCATCATGGGGAGCAGACATCATAGTCCTGCTAATCAAAAGCCAGCACCAGTTTGACAAATGTCACATCTGCTGGTGAATGATCTCCCTGCCTGGTGACATGGCACAAGAGCGTGTTCTCCAGAGGGGATCTCGGTGGCTGCTCTGTGAGTTCTGGGCTCTGGTTTAATTATTAGCAGAGTGTGTGTGGCAAGGTGGAGCTGGAAGGTAGCACTGCCGAGGAGAGGTGATTGATGGCCATCTGGCTCTCCAGCCTGAAAAAGCAATATGTCTTTGTCCAAAGGGACAGAAAATACCACCAGCTGACCATGGCAGCAGGGATTTATTGGTGTGCTTGAAGAGTAGAAGTTGCTGGAATCAATTCTGGTCTGACTAGGACAGTACCTGATTAAGAGAAGAATTTAATTTGAAGGTGCTTTCTGCCTGTTAAAATAAGTTGGGCTCAGAGTTTCTTATTCACCCACTGGGGTACAGTAACAGTGTCCAGGACCAAGAGCTGGCTGTGCACACAAGCAGGATGCATAACTGCTGGGAAGAGCAGTGGACCCTCACCTGCAGGTCTCTCTCCAGCCAGTCTATAAAAATGTGGTGGCTCCCATGCTGTGGAATAAAGTCCATCATTAAATAAGCCATCCTACCTATGTAATTGCTGTAGAATTATTCAAAATTTACAAGTTGTTTTTCATAAGCTTGTGCTTTGCATCGTACTAATTACAGCAGATGCATCTTAAATGTATCATGGGAAAATTATGCAGCTAGAAAACAAGTTCAGAGCTGGTGGGAAAATGCAATTAAAAAAACCACCCAAACCAGAATAAGCAAAGGTACCCCCAGGGTAGATAAATGTTGCTTTTCAGTATGTAGTGAGTGCCAGATCTTACTCTTCTTCTTTAAATACAAATAGAAAGTAGGAAAAAAAAAGGAAGGTTTTGTCTGTTGCAATTAATAGGAAAGTTTCAGGTGTTTGTCTTTGCCACAAACATGTTACACTGTGCTAATTATTTGGCGAGTGGAAGCATAAGGCAAGCTAAGGAGAGAGAGGAATAAAAATATATGAAGTCTAAGTGGAATGTAGTGGTCCATCGCCTAAAGCAGTAGAGGAGCAAGCTGGAGTTCTTGCAGGCTGATCCTGTGTTCTAAACTTCACGTGCAAGTCATGTAGCTCGCACTGGCAAGTGCTAGGCCTTGATCTGTGTCTTGCTGCACCCTTCCTTTCTGGCCGAGAGCAGGGCGAATGTGCTGCTCCAACAGGGCGAATGTGCTGTGAGGACCAAAGCAAAGGTATTGGCCATGGTGTGGTGGAACCATGTCCCAGCACTGGGCTGAGTAGAACCATTGCTGTGTCAGCAGAAGCTGATGACGCTGTGACCAGGCTTTTTCCAGAAACTCACATTTCTGGCAGCTTGGCTAGGTGGATGTCTACACTATGTTTGGCACAACTGCTGTAGCTCATTTCTTGGGTTGGAGATGCCATGTGGAACATCAGAGCTGCCTAAATCCAGCCATCATGGGAGAGCAGGATGATGGATGTAATGATTATTCCTAAGCCTCACCTCCTCTCCATGACTGAATCTGACCTTAGCTGCCTCTCAGTTGCTGTGGGGTTGGTGAGTGGGAATAGTGGGCTCTTGCCACATTATCTGCAGCAGTGTCTGTGACACATGGTGAGGTGAGGTCTGTACCCACTTCTCTATGCACACCTGTCCCCATACAGCTTTGTTCTGGCCACAGGGGTTTCTAGGACTTAGAATGGCTGCTGCTTCTGGCAGTCACTGGAAGGCTGTTGCATTTTTGGGGAGAAGTTTGTGAGAGCAAGTTCTGCTAGGAGGGCTTCATCTTGCTGAGGAAGGCAGAAGAGGAGGAAGCTCATCTGTGTCGCCCATGCAGAATATGAAGGCAGCTTTGTGGACTAAGGCAAGGAGAGAAAAGATGACTAAAGCACCTTGTAGGAATGCTCAGGGATCTGAGCCTTGTTGTGAGTGGCCAAAGTCAGGAGACGTTAATGTTGCACAGGGGCTTCAGGTGGGAATTTTGCTCTCTTTATTCCTGGGTTAGGACCTAATGGTGCCAACGATTGTATCACCTTTGCAGAGCCCAGAGGGGATGGTACCAGGTTCACCAGCCTACCTCCCTTGGTGCATCCTTGGGGAAGATGGAGGGGATGGGTGCTAAAGCAAAGGTATCCCCCCAGCTCATATTCCTCTTGGCCACAGAAGGGGAAGAGCTCCCTTAAAGCCTCTCATGCTTTCATAGCCACAGCAGGTGATGCCTTTAGCCAGCTCAGATGCACTTCAGGAATCCTTGGGGTTTCTTCCCTGTCCATGTACCCCAGCGGGTGCTTTTGACACATCTACAAAACCATCTGCCTCTTCAGTAGCCCTTTGCACATAGCCACAAAGCATTGCAGCCAGGTCATAGCAGTAAATCCTCTCTCACCACCAGAGATGGCAGAAAAAGAGCAGAGAGACCCCCTACGGCCCCAGAGAGCTACAAGTCCAAAAGCATCATCAGCAGTGCACAGAAGTTCAAACCTGTCCCACTTGGGTTTCTGCCCAGCCCAGCACTCTGCCAGCTCCCACCAGGCACCAAGCGGTCATATTTGAGCTAGTTGATGACACTATGCTTTTATTTACTGCTTGCTTATTCTTCCACCCCCAAAGATATTACTTCTTCCATTCCTGGAAGGACAGATTAGGCAAAGGAATGTGTCCTTTACTGCTGGCAGCTTGGTTTGGCTGCTGTTTTCTTCTGCTGATGTTTTTAATAAGGGAGGAAATGGCTGTTCATCTCAGGGAGAGCCATTCTGTCATAAACTGACATTCCCTGGGATTTGTTTTTTGTTAGCTCAGCTGTGGTGTACAGGCACTGCCAGAGCTCCTCATTGATTTTCCCAGCCTGCATAATATCGGGGCTGCCTGCTCACCCTGCTGTGGTTGCTACCAGTGTTCCTGTCATTCCTTCTGCACAAATCCCTGTCAGCACTCTGCTCCTACTGCTATTGGCCCCACTGGAAGAAAACCTTTATCCCAAACCCAGAGACATCTCCTTTCACTGGCTTTGGGTTGGGTTCATACCTAAATCATAAATGTAAAACATACTTACTATAGAAACCCTGTCACTGAAGTGTATTGTTTTGGGGTTTTTACTCCAGTAAGTTGTTCCTGTGCTAAAACTAATCTGTGTGTCAGCTTATTCTGTGAAGCAAGTGTAGCTTAGTGATAACGAACCTCAGTGTCTTGCATGCTGTGCCATGTAGCACCAGTCTGGGGAGCCGTGGTGAATTTGGGCAAGGAGTTGTTTGCTTGAACTGACAATTGCTGTTGGAATTGTCTCTTGAACTGACATCTGGTATTTCTCCTGGGCTCTTCTGGTTGCCCAAGTATTTGGGAAGATCATTGGGAAGCAAGAGGTGACTGTTGTCAATACACTGGTGGTATTAGATGTATGTGGCATGCTTTAGAGACCCGAGGGCTTTCATTGTGCTGGAAAGATATTCCTAGGGATCTTCTGGGAATGGCAGATCCCAGAGGGTCGTGATCAGTGGCACAGAGTCCAATTGGACCTGAGCAAGGAGGTTGGACCAGACGACCCCACTGGTGGTCCCTTCCAACCTTCACCATGCTGTGATTCAGTGGTTAGCATGCACATCAAAACTGTTTTATCCTCAGTCAAGGAGATTTGAACAGTGCTGGACAGGGTAAAGAGAAGATCAGCTCTTCTTGCATGTTTCTGTGGTTAAGAGACCAGGCTTGAAGGCTGAGACCTCAATACAAAATGTTGCTGTGTTGTGTATCATATTTAACTCTGGAACTCCATATACCAACTGTGTAAGCTGGGTTATGCTGCTCCTTGTTTGTCACACAGCGATCAGGTGATGGCAAGGAAAAGCTCGTGGCACTGGGAGAGGTTACCACTATTGTTCCTTTTCCCATATTATTCTGATTGCTGTAATAGTGCAGTAATTTACAAGTTTTGTTCTCCAGCAAAAGGCAAGTTGCCTTTGGTTGTACTTGCTGGTGTACAAGCTCTGGATGTGCCTGCCCTGAGGGAGCAGTTGGCACTGCCATGGGAAGGATGCCAGTGCTTATCAAGTCTTCCCTGATCCAGTGGCTCTGCAGTAGCACCTGAAATTGGGCATCCCTAACGGGCTGGAGTGTACCCAGCCTTTAAAATTCAGCTCACTTCTTCTCTTGGACTTTACTAGAAAAGCTACAAATTCATATTTTTTTTTTCCCTGAGGTGTTTTTAAATTGCTCTTGTTCCCAGTTTATTGTTATTATTCCTTTCTGTTTGTTCTTCTGTGAGTTTGTTGAGTTTAGGGAGGGAGTTTGTAATTATGGAGAAGCTGTTTTTATGGTTGTTTCCCAGCACTCCAGGGATGAGTGTTATGTACATAAAATCAGTATTATCTTTACGATTAATATTAAAAAGAAAAGCAGTAAGAGTGATAATAATAATAATACAGCAATGAAGGATGTTTACTGCTAAGCATGGTGAGCTTCTTGGGCAAGCAGCCCTTCCCTGAAGAAGGCAAAGAACCTAGATGGTAAGATCCCTCTCCAAGAGCAAGACATGTAATTCCTACATCACGTCTTAAATTCAGCAGAGTTGTGGTATTGTGATAAGAGGTGCAGGAGCTGGGACCTGTGAGACTTGTCTCACCTAGGGGAAGAAGCCCTTGGAGAATTTCCCTGCACCATGCTAAATTTGGGATGGATGTATCTGGCCACATCTGGGTGGGGTGTGTGCATCTGGCCAAAGTCTGCCTGGTTTCTTTCTCCCTGCACCCACCTGCATTAGCTGCCTTCTCCTGTTGCCCAGCCCAAGAGCTCTTGGTCCACTCAGCCTGGCAGGCCAATCTAATCAGATGAGGGCTTGTTCAGGGGGATGTTCTCCTGCCATTCCCCTGCAGCCTCAGACAAAAGGAAGAATGATTTGCAAGGTGCAAGGTTTGCATTAACATTTTTCCGCAGAGTTAAGAGGGATGGATGATCTGGAATGACACTGAGATAAAGCAATGCGCAGCTGCCAGGGAAATGATGTGCTTCATCTTGTCAGGTTTCTGGGCGCTGCTGGATGAGCTGGCTGCAATAGGCATTTCTGTCATGAGCCACAGAAAGCACACAATGATTTCTTCTCTCTCTGTTGGACTTGTGACCTCTAGTTCCTTAGGTATTGGAAATAGTTGGAAAGAGATGCAAGAGGATTTAGGCAAAGGAGCCCTCCATCCCTCCACCTCCAAGTCTTCCTGGAGACGTGACTTCCAGCATGGAAGGGATGGAGCAGAGAATCACTCCCCATCTTTCATTAGCATTTGATGCCTATCACTCATGCTGGTAAAGACAAAGGGTTGAAAGGTTTGAGATGTTTCTTGTGGGTGCCGACATAGCAGAGTGTATATTGGGAAAGGCCTGACATTCGATGCAGCTTTATCATTGGCAAGCAGGCAAAGAAAATGGATAAATTAATCACCTTTTCCCTCCATTTGTCGTAAGCTTTTATCCCTTGGAGAGAAAAATGTTTCCACTTTTCCCTGGCTTTTTGAAGTGTGACACTATTGTATTTGGAGCCAACATAATGCCCAAGTCATTGAAATGCCAGAAATGGTGGAGAATGTGATTACCATTTATAACACAACCTGATGGACTACAAAGCTGGGCTTCAAGCTGCTCTGGTCTTTGTGAAATGCCCCCAGAGATTTCTAGCCAGTCTTTTCCCCAGCTCATTGACTCTAACGGCTTACACCCAAGCACTCATCTCATGGCTCACCATGTATTTCTTGTGATTTATTTGCATTTTGTTAAGTAATGGTATCTATAATTTCACCACATCTGGTGGAAGCCTGGGGAGTTACGGGCAAGTTTTACAGCCTGAGTAGGGAAGAAGGTGGTGGGATACTCTCACCAGGAGGGTCTCATCATCTGCCTCCTCTTTCCATGAGGGACATGCAGCGTAAGCTCAGGAGCAATGCAGCAGTGTTTGTCAGCAGAGCCAAGGCTCACCTATCCTGACTATCACAAAACATTGTTGCCTAGTTTTGCACTGGCTTTGTTTGCACGGCTTTGAAGTGCATCCATGTTAAAAGTTCATCACAGGGAATCAGTCACTTTCCAGGCTGCCTTAAAATCACTGTTCTGTTATAGTTTAAAAGCAAATTCGTGTTAAAAGGTCTGTCTTTTTTTTTCTGGGTAATTTTGTCAGGATCAATCTGACTTCCCAGGAGTTCTAAAATATAACTCCAGGGTTTGAAAAAGAAAAATCAAACTTCCTTTCTCCTTCCCCTGTGGAAAAAGAAAAAAAAAAAATTAAGCAATCTCTTTCTTTCCAAAGTCTCCAAGTTCATACATCTCTGAACATTTTAAGAGAGTCTATTTTCACTGTTGGCAAATGGTTGTAATGGATTTGCAGTTGTTGGACATGATGTTATTAGCATGAAATGCTTTTTTACACTCGAATCACTCTGTTCAGTGGTTCTTTATACTGTGTGTCTAGGCACTCCTTTGCCATGATTGCGCAAGATGGAGCCGCATGCAAGACTAGCCCTGATATCTCAGTATTTTCATCAACATCATTATGTTTCTGCAAGGTTTTGGGGTCTGAGTCTGTTCAGAGCACCTGCAGCTTGCAAGACAGTTTGGAGTCTGTGTTTCAGGCTGCAGCTTTCTTGCTGCAGGGTTCAAGTCTAGGTCCATTTAATATTTTTGGTACTGGTGCCTTGTGCCACGGACAGCCTTACTCTGTGTCTGGGATGCATTAGAAGTCATGCCTCATGCGACTGATGAGACTTTTTTGTTTTACCTTCAGCACAGTGATGCAGTCCACGACCTGCTCCTGGACTTCATCACGTGGGTTGGCATCCTGCTTTCACTGGTCTGCCTGCTGATCTGCATCTTCACCTTCTGCTTCTTCCGTGGCCTGCAGAGCGACCGCAACACGATTCACAAGAACTTGTGCATCAGCCTCTTTGTGGCAGAGCTCCTCTTCCTCATCGGCATCAACCGGACCGACCAGCCGGTAAGAGGCAAAGCACTTTCTGCTTCTGTCACAGGCTCTTGTCTCAGTGCATCTGCAATGTTTGACCAGTGAGAAACATTCCAGCATTGTCTTCATTCCATGCACGAGTCCTCACAGGGCTGGGCCCCCAGCTGATAACTGGGACTCACATGCTGATGCCTGCTGTGATTTCAGGGGCTGTATGTGTGTTGCTTGTCAGTGTGTGTGTATGTTCCATAAGCAGGTTGTAAAAATGAGCTCATACCATGTACATCTTCATGTGTTTTATTTGCCTGATTGTGTACGTGCCTACCTTTGTATCTTTTAGTATCACTTATATATGCAAATATATGTCTATTTTAAAACAGTTCACACATGTTTTCCAAGTGAAAAAAAGTTCTTCCTTTGAAGAGGGAAGATAAGAACACCCTCATTTTTATTAAGCCTCCAAGTAAGAGTACTCCTGACTGTTGCATTAATTAATCATGGTACAAACACCTTCCCTTGCTCTTTTCAATCCTCACACAGATTGCCTGTGCCGTCTTTGCTGCCCTCCTGCACTTCTTCTTCCTGGCAGCTTTCACCTGGATGTTCCTGGAGGGGGTGCAGCTCTACATCATGCTGGTGGAGGTTTTTGAGAGTGAGCACTCCCGGAGGAAGTATTTCTATTTGGTGGGGTACGGCATGCCTGCGCTGATTGTGGCCGTGTCAGCCGCGGTGGACTACCGGAGCTACGGCACGGACAAAGTGTGAGTGACCTTTGGCATTGCTTGGACCTGCTCAGGAGAGATGGGAATGGGGGCAACAAATGGACATGAGGAGCCCAGAGGTTTTGTTCAGGCAGAGCTCAGCCAGGAGGCATGCCTTGCCTTATGTCAGTGTTTCCTGCAGGAGAAATTCCCCACTATGAAATTATTTCCAAAGGTATTTTCTAGAGAAGTCAGTCGAGGAAAATTTTGTCACATCATTGCATAACATCAGCAGAGGTGACTGTCCCTAGTCTCAGTTTGGTACTATATCCTCCTTCTCTAACCAAAGAGTATTTCTTATTTGGATGAACATACTGCTTTCTTCCTCTTTTTTTTTTAAACTGTTCTATCAAATTAACAGAGCCTGCAGGCAAAATAGGTGGTGACTGTGGAGTGCATTAGGTTCTTTGCAAATCAGAACAGCTATATCATTTATCATTATGAATATTCTTAAGTGTTTTCAACATTGCTGAAGCGGGTATGAAAGCACAAGTTAGGTTATTATGCAACACTGTCTAATGGAAAACAAGGGGAAGATTGAGCCTTTGATTCTCTTTGCCATTTTTGCTACAATAGGATTAACAGTGTGTTTTTATTGACCTTTTCTTTTCTTGCCTTGTCAGTCTGCCTTTCCAGTCTCACTTTAACTGAGTTAAGGGCTCAATATGAAGGCATATATAGCAATGAGCCAGTGGTGGTTCTGAGGATCTTTTTTAGCATAGATTGGGTCAGGCCATGGCAGCATTCGATCTTCGGTTAGGTTCAACTGCAGATTTTTTGCCTGAAAACTTATTTGTATGTATGAACCTTTATTTCTTGAAAAAACAGATCTGTAGAGCAGTGGAGCTGCTCATGATCCATTACCATGCCAGCAGGCAGGCTTGGATCCCAGATGGATATTTGTGTTGTGTTCCTCCCATGAGTAGGAGAGCAGCGACCTGAATTTGTATAAATGTCATGCTTTGTGGAAAGGAAAGGAAATGGCCCACACAGATAAGGGTAGGAGGGTGTAAGTTTTTAAGGATCCCTACCAATTTATCCAAAGTAGTTTGACTGACTTTTACTGGCCTAGAGGGCAAAGAATGGGTAACACAACAGCTGATTGCCATTTTTGAAGAAGATTTTCCTCATTTGCCACCTGCTTCTTGCCCCAACAAGCTCTTCTATTCACTCCCCCTCTTGAGCATTATATAAGCACCTATTGAATCAGGTATGGAAACAGTTTGCCTTGTCCCTTTAGACAAATTTATTCTCAACTGTGGTGTTTCTGTGGAGGACATAGCTTTTCACAGTTGGCCTACATTTGGCATGTTGAGCTTCAAAACATATTCCAGCTGTCTGGAAAGTAAATTCCTGCGTATCTGCCATTGCTAGAGCACTGTCCTAACCTGTCTAGTTTGCAGTGTAATATTTTGTGGCTACTTTCCACACTGCTCACCCTGTGGCTTTTGCAAATAGACCTTGGGTGCCCAAATGTTTCCATGGCATGGAAGGTACAGGCAGAAAGTTTGGCTGAAATTCACTGAAGGCGAACACTTCGCTATCTTGGCATTGAAGAAGCAACAGTCCTGTGTGTGTGCCAATAAAATATGTCTCCCTAGCCACAGCACAAAGTGGTATTTTTAATGATTAAACATGTATATATAATATTTTGCAGATAAATATTTACAAAGATTTGCAAATCTAAAATATTTATTTATAATTTTTAATTCCAGAATGCACAATTTTATCACATTCTCATAGAGGAAAATAAAAACCATACAATATGTTTTGTATAACTATCATGCTCCATCTGGTTGATGGATGATGATGTATTTTTCAGTATAATGTTATTAGAAGGGTAGAACTGATTAGAATTTGTAGTGAACTATATGCCAGGCATACATAATTTGATTGCAAGAAGTTGCTTGGTTTTGCCATGTTTTGTAAAACATCCTCTGGAATATATTACTTGCCTCCCTCCATTATTTACTGCATTTGTTTAAACAGGACTTATAAAGCTGTTAGTGTTATTTGTTTTTTGCCTGGCATTTGGTGCCACCATTCATACATCTCAGAATGATTGGCTTAAACATGCAGGGTAGGGATTTCTTGATTTCGTTTCCCTTTCTAAATCCAGCCCTCCTGTAACACATGCCCAGATTACATAGCCAGGAACAGGCAGTTGTTCCTCCCTCTGTTGCTTTACTCATCAATTGGTGTTTGTGATTTTTTGAAGTGTCCCGTGTCCTAGTATTCATATAGGCATTTTGGAGTAGCTGCTCCATAAAGATACTCTTATACACTTAATTAATTCAAGGATAGGGATTGATCCTTTTCCTACTTTTTTTTTTTTGCTTGTTTTAGAACAGTTCAAACCCCTTATATTAGGAGATTAATTTGCTTTTGTGTCTAAGCAGCAGCATAGTGGTTCCCTTAAAAGATCATCCCATTCAGATTAGCTCAACTGTGTTTGGTCTTTTCCCCCAGATAAATCAAAGATGTTGCATCTCACCTTTTCTGATTGTAACCTCTCAGGTAAAGATGAAAAGCAGGAAGCCCCACTGCAGACAGCGTGGTTCCCCCACATTGCCAAACAGATTCTGGCAATGCTCTCATGAACTTCCAAGTGACCATTTCTTACAGGCCATATCTTCAGCTGCTGGGTCCTAAATGGCCACAGCTCAAGTTTTGCTGAAAAAAAGAAGATACTGGGACTGTACTTAAAAAGAAATTAAAAAGATACATCATTTGCCTTATCCTGTGTGTTAACCAAATCCATCCATCTCCTCAATGGATATGATGTCAAGGGTCATGGTGGGCAGTGCTGCAAAATACAAAGAAAATAGTATAGAAAATAGCATTTGCATTTGTAGTTAGCGCTTGAAAATAACTTGCATCTAAAACTCAGTAAAAGCTCAATTATGGCTTCAGCAGCCTTTGAGAGGACTCATGCTAGAATCAGGCCATCCCAAATCAGCAGCAAGAAGCTATTCCATATTTCCATATTTTCCTGGGTTTCATATCAAAGCCTCTTACAAGTTGCAGAGGAAAGCAGCTACGCTTTGAGTGGTTCAATATATTTTAGAAACTTGTAGGTCTATTCATCCACTGGTGATCAAATCCATCATGGCAGGGATCTCTCTTTTGTTTCTCCCCCCTCCTTCCCCCCTTTTGGAATGCTATAAAGTGGGATATACACGGTAAGCAATCCAGCTGTCAGAAAGCAAAATGAAAGCCCTGTGTATGTACACAGCCTCCGAGTCCATCAGCCAGGCGCCGACATTTCATGCATGTAAATGCTGCTCAGAAAATAGCTTCTAACAATGTGGTCTGTCTTGGGTGGCTCCACTGAACTTGTTTTATTTGCAGTGCTGCTGCCAGTATTTGGAGGAGGGAGCGTGAGCTATGTGGATGCTGAACTCCATTAAGCAGAACCTATATTGCACCCTTGAAAGGCACGTCTGGTGCATACATATCCCATTACTGCACCCTGACAAGGAGGCTGTACAGCCACATGAAACAAACCACTGAGACCCCATGAACAACATGATATGTTTAGGCCTCTTCAAATTTTATGGTCCAGTGGCAGCTAATGATTGTTTATTGGTTATATTTAATGCACACCAGGGATAGTTTAGTATTTGATTTCTCTTCATGCAGAAAATAGAGTAAACTCTTTGTAGTCTTTATTACTTGGGCAAAGCTTTAGGTGAATATTGTGAGTTGCCACTGTGGAAAAAGGAGGAAATTAAAAAGTAAAGGAGAGCAGTGCCACAGAGCTTGTCGCAAGAACTGAATGCATTGGGGTGACTCCTAGAAGAAGCAGCAGGGTTTTGAGCAGTATTCCCTACATATACACATTTCCTGATAATCCTTTGCCTTGCACTGAGCCCTAAAGGAGCTCGTTTGCTTAATGGCAGCGCAGCCTAAACTCGTGATGTGGCAAGTCCGTGCTCACAGCGCAGCTGCGCGTGGAGGGTCACAAGTAACTCAGCAGCCCAAGATTAGCAACTCTGGGAAGTGAGTTGCCTGATTGCTTCCTTGTTTGGAGGAGCTCATTTATGCAGCTCATTGTGTGTGGGGGTTTTTGTCTTCTAAGGCAAGAAAAGCTCAGTGTGGTACTTGTCTGATTAGCAATTTACAGCTCCACAACGCAATTGGCGGGATGCCTGTGTTTTGATGTTTTGGTCTTAATTTGCATTTTTAATGAGGTATGACTTAAACAGGTTCAAAGTTCCATCTCTTCCTGATGACCACCAAAAACCCCAGCATTTTTTTAAGTCCCCCAAGACTGAGTATCATACACGTTTTCATAGAAAGGCAAATTTTCTATTCAGACAAATAAAAAATGATATTGCATTCTTTGAAGTATGCAGAGAGCCCCAAAAAAAGCCTTCTCTGTTTTTCACAAGCTGTGCTCCAGCTTAGGTGAAGCCACCTCTCCTAGGGCTCCTTTTGCTCCATGCCTGACCCCCACTTATCCCGATGGCAGGACCTGGTTCCTCTGCTGTTTCTCATCCACAGCATCCATCTCTTGCCACTCAGTTGTTTTCTACAAATGAAGAGATAGATACTTTAGGGGAATGGAGTGGAAAATTTCATTCTTCTTGCTGTGTGGAAAAGGAACCAGTTGTTTTGCTCTTCTTTGCTGAGCCTGGCACAGATTTTTGCTCATTCTGTATTTCCGCTTTCCCTGGTTTTCCCCATGTCCCTATCTACATGCATTCAAAACCAGCTGCACCAGATGTGACTGTAGGGTGGTCACCATCTTCAGGAAGCAAAGAGAGGTTCTATGTGTTTCCTCTTTCCCAAACCTTCCAAGATCCAGGTCACTCTTTATGCTGAAGGAAAACCAAGTTGATGGTGACTAAAATACAGTGTGCCCAACTTCTGGGCAGCAGGGGCTGGGGGTTGTTTTGAATGTTAAACTGTGAAAAAAAACCAGTTCAAAATATTTTCATTTAAAAAAATAAGCCCCCCACAACCCTCTGAGTCCTCTCCCACACACCAGCACTCATTATCAGTAGAGAAAAGTGATGGGGCTGCGTATTTTGTGATTTATATGCAGTAACTGAGGCATAAGCTCTAGTTACTCATTTTTCCTGAGGGGGATGGGGTAGGTATGAAGTCTGAAACACCGTGTAAATATGTGAGCTGCTGTTATGCGGACATCCTTGTCTAGGAATGGGGGGCACTTTTTACAGGGACTTCATTATCCTTGAAACCTGTATTCCTTTATCAAATCTAGTTGCAGTTGGGTGACATTTCAGATGTTATTATGGGTGATACACAGATGTCATGATCGCATAAACCTTTTCCTATAGGGAATCAGACTCAAGTAGTTTCGAGTCACTCATGTTGTTCCATTACCAGCTGCATCTAAATCACCTTGAACTTCAGCAGCCAAGGAGGAAATAAGATTTCCCAGCAATTGCTCTGAAAGCCTCTGTTTGCCTCTCACATTAAGATTTTGATGCTATCACGTGGAGATTCTGGATGAGCAACTGCAGAGGCAGTTCAGGAATGACAGTTACGGAAGTGACAGTATTTTAATTTGTGACAAATAGCCTTGTGAGTGTGTGTATATATATCAATACATCTCCAACATTGATGAGACCTGAAATTTATATGGTCAGGAAGGGAAGTGAGAAGTTTTCTCTGCATGTTTGAATTTATTCATATTTTGGCTTCTCCCAGTCACAGAGGTTCAGGGCATGTTTTATTCTCTCATCAGGCATCTCCTGCTGATCATCTCCCATGGGGCTGCTGGCACAGACCTTTCTGTCTGTTGCAAAGTCCATTGGAAGGGAAAAAACATTAGGCACATAGACTAGAGCTCTCATTTGTGAGAACTGCTGTCTCCACCACCATGATAAATTCATATATACAGTTCCTGTCACTTGCCTAATCATGAAATTCCATCGGATGTTTAGTATAAGAGTGGTTTTATGCTTTCTCAGTCCTTTGTGTATAAACGGAACTGTGATTTGCAGCATTGCAAAGACGACGAGATATTATTATTTTAAACATCATGTGAAACTTCCTTGGAATTTACGTTCGTCTGTCTTGTAACGAGTCACTTCCATTTTATCTTCCTGTCGCCTGGAATGAACTAGGAATGGAAATGTAATTTCCCAGGGGCCTTAAAAAATGTGGGGAGTATTAAATGCGGTTGAAATTAAGCAATTAATAATTTAGTTTTAGGCCATGAATCAACTTCTTGTGATAGCACAGAGCATATGCAAACCTGGAAACATTAGTGGAAACAAAATACTCGGGAGGTTCAGGGAAATAAAACACTTTAAAGGGGAAGTTGCTGAACCTAATTAAACCTCAGCCTTCTGTTACCCAATTCATGCTTCCTATTTGCACCAAAGTTTCTCTGATGTACTTGCTAGAGAAATGTCATCTTGCGTGACAGCTGACAGACAGCTTGCATTGCATCAGAGCTGGAGAGCAAAGAGGAGCACAAAGCAAAGAAGAAGCTCTGTGAATGTTCATCAGACCCCTTCCTTAAAAAAAACCCCATGGTTTAAGGAGTTTTTCTGACAGATGCAGAAAGCCTTAGCAAATAGGCCTTGTGCCATTTTCTCCCTGCTTCCTCTAGAGGTAATTATCTTACTCCATCAATAGCGCTGTCAGAAATTGGGCACATAATTCAGCATTTAAATGAACAAGCAATGTAATATTTCCTGTCTCCCACCGGCGTGTTTTGCAGCTCACATTCTTCTCTGTCACTCGCTCATTCTTGATGTATGTCCTAGGTGCAGTCCTTGAATGCCTTCTTTCCCCTGTGTTTCATTACAGATGTTGGCTCCGACTTGACACCTACTTCATTTGGAGCTTTATAGGACCGGCGACCTTGATAATTATGGTAAGAACTCCTAATTAACTACTCCATCTCTCAGGTCAAGAAATAAAACTTTTGCTGTCCCTTTTCTCTTTATCTTTAATTTACACAGATTAATTTGAAGAAGGCATGTTCTTCTTTGACCCCACCTGGCATAGCAATTAGATCCTCATTATGAGAAAACCTTGGCATTGCGAAATGCTTGATCAAAATGGACCAGGGAGCTTCAGAAGGGGCACTTGCAGAGTTTGGTTTCTACCACTGGACATTTAGAAGCGCCAAACTGTTTTGACACCACTCACTGCTCCCATCCTTTTTGAATTCCAGAGTGAAGTTTTGCATTGATAATGCCAAAAAAAAAAAAAACCAAAAAAAAAAGAAAAGGGAAATTTGGGGGCAGGGGAGGGGGGGATGAAGAAAAGTCCAAACTGGAAAAGAAGTTTGATGAGGGTTGTTCCTAACCAGCAGAAGTTGAAACTTGTGTGACTTCATGTTTAGCACATTGCCAGCATATCAGCTAACACAGCAACAAGGTAGAGAACCCAACTTTAGAGACAGCTGGAGTTTTCTTATACTTTAATCGCTACAATATGGCTTAAATAAACCATCCTTTGTTTTGACTAGGCTAGTTTGGCTAGCACAGAAAACCAGGCGCTCTCACTTCAATGCAGACATTGTCTCTGCTTCTGCTGCTGCTCCTGCAACTTGGGAGCCATTTCAGGAGCCTTACACATCAGGAAGGGGCCATGCCACCAACTACAACTCTTGGAGGTTTTTTTCCCTTAAGCAATTCATTAATAAAAAGATATCTTCCCTTTTTGATTATGTCTCAAATCCTAGACTGGGCTTTTGGGAAGTTCCTTTCTAGGAATTGGCCGCCTTGTGAGCTCTGAGGCATGGAAACACATCCCATCTTTTACAGAACAAATCAAACCCTTTTTCCTTTTTGTTTTTCAACTTTGCATTGTGCCAAGCATCAGTTGTGATTTCCCTGCCCATCTGCCCCGTTACAATGTGTTTAAAAGCTGTATTCACAGAAAAAAGATGCTTTTATGCTTCATTACAAGTAAGAAAGATGCTTGGAGTGACTTTTCACGACTGTACACGTCTCAGACATAAAAAAGCCCTTACAGCAAGTATTTTTAATTTTCCATAATGCTGTTTGAAGCACTACAGTTGAGATTAGAACCAGCCTTGTATCAGCAGTGCCACAGCTCTTGGTAAGGCTGTGGCATCACCAGTCCTGTAATCTACAGGCCAGGTCACCTTATAAAATGCTTAAAAATTTTCTGTGATTCAGACACTATAAAGCTGTACTGTGAGCTAATTTCCTACAGTAACCTATCTTTTACAGAGAAGGAGCTGACTTTCTCCCCATCGTGTTGTGCTGTGTCACATAATCCCTTTTTTTTTTTCTTTTCTTCCCCCTCCATTGCAGCTTAATGTCATCTTCCTTGGGATTGCTCTCTATAAAATGTTTCATCATACTGCCATACTGAAACCTGAATCTGGATGTCTTGACAATATCAAGTAAGTGGTTTTTCTCTGCCTGTTTCTGTCTTTTGCTGTTTATTGCCTCATTCCTCTGAGGAGTGAAACAGGGGAACCAGCTCTGCCAGCAGCAGTGCTAACCAGGGATAATACCTTGGGCTATGGCACTGCAGAGTGGTTTCCAAAAGATACCAAGTGGCTGATGATGAAGCACTGTACTGGGATTTGGCTGCAGTTGTTGGCATTTTCCATTCAATTTTGCATGAAGGAGGCAAAGCTACATTTTCTGTCCTTGAAGCAGGTAACCTTCTAGTCTATGTAAAGGAAATTGTGCCCAATAATTACCAGCTAATTATTGCAGTCTCTACAGGGAAGGTGTTGAAACTGTTGATTATTACTACTTCTGTGTGCTCTGAGGGCAGCTGCCTTACTTGTTTTCTGTTTGTTTTGGCCCCTGACAGATTCTATGACCCAAATTCTCCCCCGGAGTCGGATTGCTTTCAGCAAAGTTATCCAAGATTTTCCTGGGGGTGCCCACATCAGCAGTTGGATGTGTTTGCCAGCCAAAGCATGTTTTGCCCTTGTACTGGGTTAACATCTGAGCCTGGGCATCTTACTGCCTAGCAAGCTGCTTCATTATATTGATAGAGTATTAGTCTCTGTCAGTGCCTGTTTATTCAACTACCTCTGGCTTTAATTACTCTCTTCAAAAACACAAGCGAGATTTCAGGTGCAGCGCATGATAAGATTGGGAGCCTGCTAATTAATAAAACCATCTAATGAGCTTCAGGAGGAGGAAATTGTTGGGAGTCAGCGGCTTAGTGCTCACCCAGGAAAGGAGAGCATGGCGCAACACAGCTTGAAGTGAGTTCTCCTGTCTCTTTCGTGGTAGGAAAGGGAGAAGAGGTGTAAGGGGAGCTCGTTAGAAGATGTCTGAACTGCACACTCACAAGGCAGCTCTCAGCAAGGCTGTTGTTGTTCTTACTGCTGAGCTGCTCCTGCAGATACAGCTTTAATTTAAACCAGGTCAGCCCCCCCCAAAAAAACTTCCTCAGCAGGCAAGGCTTGCAGTGCCATTGATGTGCCACGACCTGGCATGGTCCTTTGGGTGAAGTTTTAGTTTCTTAGGTGCAGCCTCTCCCTCGAGGGTTGGGAGGAAAGGGGACTGGAGTCTGCACAAATGCAGGAGACCCCAGTGAGCTCAGAAACCCTCAGAGCCCTCGTTCACCCAGCTTCAAGGGAGTCTGCTCTGTAGGGAGCCTCAATTTCTCCTGCCATCGCTCTGCTATAAAATGAAATTAGAGGAGCAATCCCTCCTGGATGTCCAGGATTGATCCCAGAAAGATAGTCTGTCATTTGGTCTTGGATGAGGCATTAAAGGCATGGTACATTTAATAACATTTATTAATATGGCTACTTGTCATGCATTAGTGCTGTGGGATTGCTCGCTGAGAACAGTCTCTCTAAAGTTACCCACACAAAATAATCTTACAATATGACATTTAAATTAAAAACTAGGAAGAAAAAAACCAACAAAACCCTTATAATTAAAGCAGAAATAATAAATGCCTACTGAATAATCTTCTTGAGCTAATCTCTAGGATCTTTGTTTAAAATGCCAGGGATTTATATAACCAGTTGCATCAATTATAATGTCATTGTAAAATATTTTATAGGTTCTTTGGCAGATGAGTGTCTATTCCTGATTTGACTTCATTAAAACATTTTGAAAACACAAGCAATTAAAATACTTTTAAGTATATTGCTGATACTCTTCCAAATGTGTTGCTTCATTACAAATTACTTTTTATGCTTGAGAAAATCAGAGCAACAGAACATAAACTCAGGAAGACCCCAGGCTCACCCTAGGAAGTTTATCAAACCAAGCATTTCAGAACAGACTTGATTGTAATTTCTGAATACCTAAGCAGGATATCATTAAGTCTCTAAATTCAAGACATGTGTTGTCTCAGTGTTGGATGTGCTTGAGTTAGGAGGAAGTGCAGATTTGTAACAGAGAGGGGAATTCACCTTGGAGGGAGGCTTCCTAGGGAGGGGAAGGTCTTGCAATCTCAAGAAAAGTTTTCAGTTTTCATGGTTGTCTTCTAGATATGATCATAGTCTTGTTGCAGGTAAGATCACAGTCTTCCTGCACAGTCATTGGCTCTAAGTCAGTTGCAAAATGTGGATGTGTTACAGCAGCTCTGGAATAAAAAGCCACAGAACATTTATTTCACAAAGATACAAAGATCCTTTCTGACCTACCCTGCATGGGTCTACAGGGTTAGTAAAAAGGCACCCAGGTCCCAGAGCCTTGCACCTTGTTGTATCGGTTTATATTTAATAAAACAAACCGAACCAAGGGCCTGCATTGGAGGGCCCCTTGGTGCCATCTGCATGTGACAGCTTTACAGCACAAGGAGAGCTGAATGAGAGTTTGTTCTCCCAGCTCATTTCCTAGCATTACTCTGTGTTAGGCTGAGATGAAGCTCTCGCAACATAAATCCTGAGCCTGTTTAACAACAGCAAAATACTTGATTCCCTATGGCAACGTAAAAATAAAGGCCATAAAATATTTTAATAGGCTGTTAATAAGCGCCCCTGCAATCTGGTCCTTGCCTATGTCACTTTAAAGGTTAGAAATACATTATGAAGTATAGAAAATAGAGAGCCAAATAACTCCACTTAAATTAATGAACTTGATAAGGGATCAGGTGTCACCTGGGATACCTTTAATTACTGCACCAACAGAAAAGCCATTCAAAGGGCAGTGCCTGAACCAGATGTTGTGTGGCTGATAGATTTGTAGGCAATGTGCAAAGTTGTAAAAATAAACTTCCCTAACCTTCAGGAACAGTCCCTGGATTATTGTGCCAGTATGGGAGATTCTGACATTGCTGCGGCGGGGCACTGGTTACCCAGGGGTTACCCAGCAAGAGATTTGATGAGTACAGAGCTGGTTTAGTTTTATCCTTGTTAACTTTTCTGGCTTAGCCCAGCACTTTCAAGAGGGAAGAAGGGTAACCACATAGGTGGGACCTTCCCCCTGTGCCAGTGGCATCCTCCCTATATGACAGGTTGGTACTGAGCCGATTCAGTGGGTTGTGCCCACTGAGACAGCAAGATTTATGCTCTAGTCCTGTTTTGAGGCATGTAGCCAGGAAAAGATGTGAGCCTGTGTATGTGGGATATGTTGTTCTGAGCTGTAAGGGTTTCTGTGCCTGCCACTGGTGCCAGGAAGATACTGGCTTCCATTTCATAAGAGATACCATCCCCAAAAGTAGCATCCTTTTACCTAGGCCCTTATGAAAAGGTTCTGTTTGATGTCTTCCTTCAATATATTTACACAGAAATTTTAAGGATTCATCTAGAGTGAGGATCTCTTCTGCCCTTTAAAGATCTCTTTAGTATGAAGTGACACAGACAAGAATGCCCAAACAGCTGCCTCTTGAGTGGTGTGTGTAGTTTTTCACCATGCTTCCCAGGTTAGGGAGGGGATTTTCCTTCCCAGCCTTTTACAATGGCTTTTTCTGGGTGCTTGAAGTCCACTGTGGCCATTGCTCTTTCATCTGTGTGTGGCTGGTTGGCAAACACAGAGATGGGCAAAGAGGAGCGTTGTTTAGTCCTTGGCAGCTCTGCCCACATCACACGTATCTCACTCCTGGCCCATCTGAGGCTAAAAGTGGCATGCAAAGGGTGCACAAAAAGGCTCTTGAGCACCAACTAATTTACTGTCAACAAATGTACCCAGGAAGGTGTTGTTTTGGAAGATTGATTCCCCAGCCTTTACAGCTTGCAGGGAAGGCACATCTTTCAAGCCAGGGGCTAAGTAAACTTTTTTGATGGCGAAGGCCTGCTGTGCTGCTTGCACCTGTAGCCTGTGAGGTGGAGACTGTAGGCATATCAGCACAGTATTGATGCACTCTTGCTAGCAGATGGCTCCTCATGAGGATGTGTTAGCAGCTGGAATTCTTTAGAGCAGCTGTGAGGCTGTTTTACCGGAGGTTGCTGCTGAGTGGAGTGATTTCTGGAGCCGAGCAGCTCAGAGTCTCTCCTTTGTGTTTTCCATTGTGCCAGGAAGATGTTGGACGTGCAAAATGTCTCAGATTGTCACAGACAAGACTACACTGAATCTTTTTCATATTCACATTCCTGTAGGAACCCTTCTGTGACAACGGAAAATACATTATATGTGAATAGTCCAGCATGGTTCTTCCGTTTTCCATCCATCAACTCCTTTCCAGGTGGTCAGGTGTGTACTGTGGCAGCTTGCACACCAGGTTTCCATCCAACCCATGCCAGATGCTGCAGCACAACAAACCATCCACATTTCCAGATGCTTAACCACCCTTCTCTGTGCAAAACAGGGGTGCAGTGCTTGTTCTGCAGCCTTTTAAATACTGCTCATTCAAATCATCGTGGTGATAGTGAAGGGAAAAAAAGAAGAGCTACAATGATGGTAATCCAGATGCGCTCTTGAGGATATCTAGTGAAATCTGAGCTCTTGTCTTTGCTGCAAGCTCTCATTGTGCACTGTGTGGGGCTCACTAGTTAATGACATGGAAAACTGGAAAATTGGGAGGGGAGAGCAGTCATTCAGTAACAAAAGGCAAGTCCTACAAGCAGATTAAGAGGGTTCATCGATGGGGCCCGAGCAGCTGCTGCACCTGAAGTTACAGTGGACTTTTTCAAATGGCTGGTGGAGAGAGGATCTCTCTCAGCAGAGATCAGAAGCCATCATTTTCTCTTCCTTACAGACATAACCTTTTCTTTGACATTCCCACAGGCATCCATCCCTTCTCTCCCTGGTGCTGCCTGGCTGTCTTTGAGTCTGTTAGTGTTTCCCCAGGCCAGACCAGACTTCCTGACATTCTTCTGTGCTGTAGTATGTGGCAACTAGATTTTATTTTGTTTACTTTGGAAGAGCAACACATCTGCTGTAGCTGCCAAGAGCAGTTGCAGACCCACGAGAAAGAAGGCAAGAGGCAAAGGGCTTTGCCAGTTTGTTTCCCTTTTTGTCCCATTTTATTGTGTTATTGTTTTAGTCAGGGTATAGCTTGGGTTGTGCCATAGGCCACCTTGATGCTCTTTAGAAAGCACAACACGTGGGGGCCCCTTCAAAGAGGAGTGTGTGAGGCTGTAGTCCTGGGTTTATTGGAAAAACTCATTTAGTGCAGTAGAAACTCACCTGAAAGTCATTCTGGAAATTTAATTTTCTTTCCTTCAGACAGGGAGGCCCAGGGTCTTAGCTGGGAGCACCTTTTGTTGCTAAAGAGGCACTATTAATTAGGGACCTTGAGATAGTTTAATCCTGGCATTAATCACTGTAGTTGTGCTGCAGTTTTCTTCCTGTTGTGGAAACCTGCTCCCATCCCATCTTCCACAATGAAAGAATAAGCTCTATGTCAAAAACATGAAATTCCCTAGAAAAACATGTGTTTATTCTGAGCACACAGGAAATAATGTTTTTAGGCATTGTGACCAGTTTCACAAGAGCACATGCTCAAATCCTATTAACGGGGATGATGTAGAAATGTCCTGCATTGCAGCCTTCAGAAATCAATCCTCAAATGACCAAAACGAGCCCTCCTCAGCTTGCTGGCTGCCATGGAAGTTTCAAATGGCCACAGCTAAAGGCATACAGCCCTGATGTAATGACTAAACAAAAATGTCTATGTTCTCTCAGGTTTCTGAGTGGAAACAAAACTGACACCGTACTCCTGTATTTGTGTTTTCCTTCCATAGAAGTCTCTTGCTCAAAGGCTTGCAAGAAATAAATCTAAGAAGGCACAACTTAACAGCCAAAAGTAGGAGCCAAACGTAAAGATTTAACCTTGATTATTACTATATAAAACCTTGCAAAGCCCAGTCTCTGCTCTTTCAGGGAGTCTGGCCCGGGTTGTGGGAGGTGAAGGATGGGGAATACCAGGCACAAAACTGAGAAGCCCCTTTTGAAGATATGCCTCTTTTAAAACCATTGCCATAGCCTGCTCTCCCCATATGTTGTATGGGTGTAAGTGATTATCTGCTCATTTTCGTGCTTCAACATATGTATTTTATTTAAAGAGACATGACTAATCCCAGCCCCCAGATTAGTTTGTTGTTTCAGTCCTGTGGGTTTGCTTAAGCTATAAAAAAAATCCTGAGTTAGGTAGAAAATTGAAAACAAAGGTTAAATAGAACTTCCAAAAATCATCTGCAGAAATGTTTAAATTAAATCCTTGATTCAACACAGCGGTATTGTGCTGGCAGGAACAGAGGTTTACCAGTCTAGTTTTATTTACTCAGCTGATTGAAATGCAGAAAAAAGTAAACATCCTGGGTTTGGTGCAGGGGGGAATGAGTTAGACTTTTGAAAATGCAAGGTATTTCTTTTCTCCTTTGATATGAAGAGCTTACATTACCAATGAAGAACAATAGTTTGCAGCCAGTATGCTTTTACTAATGGAAGATTAATTTGTGCTTTGTTTTAGCCATTTTAGAAACAAAACAAAGTAGGAGACAATAAGGATTATTCCAGCTTTTTCTATGGAGATTTAAGATCCTCTATTGGTTTCCAGATCTTCCTTGTTTAATCATAAAGTGCTCCTACTTGGAAATAGTTTGTGATGACAAAGGGTCTGGAACTGAATATTGCATTGTGTTCACCCAGGAGACTGGACTTGCAGAACAGCAACACTTTAATCCTTCATTACCTCTGGGTTTGTGGTTGCTTGGGAGTGCAGAGGGAGGACACGATACAATGTGGGGGTCCAGCTCTGGGGAGCTTGCCCAGCACAGCTTCTAGGTGCAAAAGGTCCATCCCTTTATCTTCAGAGTTCTCAGGTTTGTAGAGTGAAGGCTGAGAGTCTGGCAGCATGAGCACTCCCTATTAGGAGTAGCAAGCATGGAGAGGAAGTTTTCATGGACCCATACCCTGACTAGACATAACCTATAACTTAAATAAAACAACAGTGCCTCTTTAAAGATTTTTATACAGCCCTACTAACAAAATAGAAAGATTAACTGAGTGGGCTGTTCAGGAAGAGGGCATTGAAAAATCTCTCCTTCCCACCCAGCTGTGCTATATGCAGCATTTTTGGACTTCCCTGACTTTTGGGGACAGCAGGCTCAGAGCACAGCAGCTCCAGGGATGGCTTCTGTAAAGGAATCATCCATGGATTCCTGTTCCCAGAGAGGATAACCTGATCCTAGGGAACTAAGAGGACTCCCAAGCCAGAGTTTGGGTCTGGATAAACTTAGATAAGAAGTGTGTTTAAACCGTGCTTGGGACATGCAGACAGCACATTCTCTGTCACCAAAAATCTTAACAAGAGTGTTTTGCAAGGATAACCAAATGATCTGGGCACTTTGGAAAATTATGAATAGCTTTTTCCTCCTTTGGAAAACCTCCCTCTCTGCAAAGTTTAGGTATTAGCCATGGAGTACTGAGCTGGGCATTAGAAACATCTTCCCTCATTTTCATTGTCCCAGAGCTCAGGCCATGATCTATGTGTTTCATATGGCCTTTAGAGAGAGTACCATGTCTTCACAGCCTGATGGTCATAGAATCACAGATTTATAGAATATCTTGAGGGTCACTGAAGTCCATCTCCTGGTTCTACACAGAAAAGCACCCAAAAGGCATTTTCCAAAGGCTTCTTGAGCTCTGTCAGGGTTGGTGCTGTGACCACTTCCCTTGGGGAGCCTGTTCCAGTACCCAAACACCCTCTGGATGAGGAACCTTTTTCTGATATCCAACCTAAACCTCCCCTGACACAACTTCTGGCCATTCCCTTGGGTTCTGTCACCGGTCACCACAGAGAAGAGATCAGTGTCTGCCTCTCCTCTTCCCCTCAGGAGGAAGCTGCAACTGCAGTTGTGAGTTGTGCTCCCCTCAGCCTCCTCTTTATCAGGCTGAACAAGCCAGGAGTTGTCTCAGATCTCCCTGGATCCCATGTAAGAAAGCACCATGCTTTTTAGTCCCCTGGTTAACTCAGTGTTGCTCCTATATAACCTTGATCTGCATCTCTGCATGAGCAAACTTGAACAGGCAGCCTAAAGCAAACCCAGAAAAACCACTCAGAGTTAGCACAAAACAAATTATGTACAAGCTTCCTACCAAGAAAAGGTATGGCATATTTATATTTTGCCCAAGGGCCGAGTTTACGAGCACCTCAGAGGCAGAAACTCTGCCAGTGCTGGAAAAACATCTGAGACAGCACTTTTGTCTGCGTGCCTTTTTCCCACAGAGATGTTGATGGCAGCATCTGATTTCATTTGTTGCAATCTGCTGCTGTTTGAGTTTTTCACAGGAGGGTTTGGTTGATATCTGATTGTTTTGGTTTGGGGGTTTGTTTGTTTACCTATGTTTTTGTGATGGTTGTGTTAATGTTGAACGGTGATTGTAAAGCACTAATCTTCCCACTGACGGGTGTCGTCCTTTCTGAATCTAAAAAAAAAAAAATCAATCAGTGGTTATTGATTTGAGAGAGTGTCCTGGAAGATATTTAATACCTACAATCTTTCTGTGAACCCATAAATCATGATTATTGTTTTAAAAGGCCATACATTTTAAGCACTTTGTCAGCAAGCCCTGCTGGTGTTATTTGGATAATACAAATGTGTCTAAAGGCTTTGCTGAATCCATATAGTGTGGAAACAATTAGATATGTGGTTACACATCAGTGTGGCTTGAATAATTGTGCCATCCCTTTGCAAAGTTAGGAGGAAGGAAATAAACAGGGTAAGCAATTCTGAGGGTAATTAATTACTTACAGAAAATGAGATGAACTTCACAGAATTGCTCTTTCCAATTTCAATAATTAAGGACAAGTCTGAGAAAGCAGGACATAACCTCCCTGGGTGGGTTGAGCAGAAAGGGATGATGCTTTGCCTTTGGCAGAAAAGTCTTGCCACTGGTTGCCTCAAATTATAGGCTTAGGCATCACATAGGGCCAAGGAAGACTTGGCCTCATTTGTCTGAATAATATTTGCAGATCTACTGGTGGAAATCAAAAGTGGCTATGGCTTTCAATACATATAAAATTGCCCTTGTGCCTGGTGGTAAAGCCCCAACCTTTACAGATCTTTAAGGCATGTAAAGGTAGGAGTTTGTCCTGCAAATGAAGCTGTGGCAGGCTCAGTGACCCCTGAGATGTTTACAGATGTCTTGAGGGGACTGGCCACCTACTGCCAAAGACAGTGCGGGAGCCAGAAGATGAGACTGGTAAACGATGACTTGGAAGGCTGTGTGATGAACACCAGCAGCCTAAGGAAGGAGATCAGGAAGCCATTGGGCTTCATGCCATCAAGGTGGTAACTTTGTCGCGAAATGCGAAGGCAAAATCCTTTAAGCACTCTTTTATTGCTTGCTATTGATTTTTCTCGCCATGAAGATGCTCCTTCACTAATTAACGATGAACCCGTTTGCTTTATGAGTGGAGTGCTGGACTTTCCAGCTCCTTCAATAAATCAATCTTTTCTAATCCTTGAAATTTAAAAAAAAAAAAAAAAAGAAAAAGAAAACAAAACATCCTTACTACTTCATATTGGCAGGCAGAGGGGAGACACAATAGCACACTTTATTTTGTGTTTCCCTTCTGCTTGCCTGCAGGAAACATCTGCCTCTCTGCTTTATTTGCAGCATGTTAAAATTAATTCCATGGGTCTTTCTGAATGCTTTTGAGGGGGCACATCATCCATCTGTTTTTATTTGGGTTTCATCACCCCTAACAGCTACTAAAGGTCCTGTATACTCACTTTGGTGTTTTTCCTTGCTATCCAAACAGTTATTTTGGGGCCCAAGGCATCAGTCCATGTGCTTACTGAGCCTTTTCCTGCTATCATAGAGATGGGGAAATACTTGGAACTGTCGAAAGAGTGATAAATTCAAGTTAAGCAAAGTTAAATTGTAAAGAGTTGTATAAAATAATAATATGTAAAGTCAATTAGTTACACAGGGTTTTATTAAAAGCCTAGGTTTACTCTAAATGTGGCTCAAAACTATGCTTTTCTAAATTAAAAAAAAAAAAGCTTTTTTCAAAGTATAAGAAGACCAGCCATTATTAATTTTAAATGAGAGCTGAATAGCTGCTTTCTGATAACAGACTTTCTCTGTTCAGCAGCATTTTAGAGCCAACCTTCATGTGAAGGTAAATTCTTGACTTACTTTTCCTGCTGCAGAAAAAGTGAAAGCTTGAACATTTCATTATATTGCTAATCTATGTACGTGAAAGCCATTTGCTTCACGTAATGTAAGTTGCAGATTGTCTGTAACTGTTTTGGGCTGTCCATGTGTATCCCAGCAATTTGGTCTCCTCGTGACAAAAAGATATCTCTTGGGGTTTTAAAAGGTGCAAAAGGGGTTCCTGAGTTTAGGATTAATTGGTTTTGAAATTCCTTAAGCATCTAAACAAGGATATAAGTAGCTAATTTTAACAACTTTTTAAAAAAAGTATTGGTCTGGAAATACCACAGGAATATAGAAGGTAATGTGAACAATCCTTTCTCATCACTAAAGGAGAAGGTGCTCTGGGAAATTGAAAGACATCTAAGTTAAATAAGATTTTGAAAGAATTTTACATGATGTGTAATTAACCTTAAGAAGTCTTTGCCCCAAGGTAAAGTCAGGGCTTTTTTAAGATTAGAAAATGAATTAGGTATTTATACAGATTGGTAGACCATCCGCTATCCATCATCTAGGCTGCAAAGAAACACAAGGGAGGTGAGGTAAGATTTCACAGGTTCAATGAATAATGCAGCCACTAAAGATCAGCTTTTTACCTTCAGGTATTTTAAAGGGAAGCCTCCACCTAAGCCATCATTCAGGTTTCCTCTGCAGTCAGTAGAGAAATGCATTTCTTCAGGGAATGGTGAAACCCCACCTATCTTAAATACCTGTTCTTTTAAAGGATAAATTCTTCTTTGGGGGTACTAGTCTGACATTAACTGTGGGGGGAGCAGAGTCACATAATTTAACTGCAATGGGTTATATCCCTTACTGCCAGCTATTGGATGAATTTCAACAAATCTGGAAATAGCACTTTAGATGCAGCATCTCAGGCTGTGCTAGGCTAGATCTTCCAACCATTTCTGCTTCAACTATTACTTGCTTTTACTACTAGTGAATATAATCTCAGTTTTCCAGTCAGCACCTCCATTTTTCCAGGAACTGAGGCTCTTCCAAGGCATTTCTCTTGTCTAAATGATGGGTTTTGTGTATTGCAGATAATGACACAGTATTATAGCAGAACTGATAGGTTTCACACACTTCACCCGGGGTAAAAAAACCCAAAACATTCTGAAGTAATTTTTGTCAGAAATCGTTGCTAACACAAGAGTTAAGCTTCTTACAACACTTGAGTTGGTAAAATGAAAAGGATTGTGTTTCATGAGAGATACAAGACACTAAATTCTACGGCCCTTGTGTGTAGAGAATTAAACTGGGAGTTAGGCATCTTTGAAAATCTCACTTCTTTAGGCACTTGCTTGCTTTGGGCATTGGGTCCTAGACACATCCATGTCAGAATATAGGGTAAAAACTGCTAAGGTCTTTTCGGTGGTTTTCTCTTGAGCTGCTTTGAAGTGTTAGCCTCAAGCGCAAATGCAATCCAAGTTTACCAGTTTTGCATTTTGTCTGTACAAAGATGAAATGGAACCTTCAGCTGCCTTGAACAAACGCTATTATGCATTGCTGAAAAACTTTGTGAGGGTCTGGATAGTAACAGCAACATAAAAAAACCCCTGTAATTCTGTATTTTTATAATCTAGTGCTGGTTGCTTTTCAGTGTAAAGTCTTTACCACAAAATCTGCACGCTTGTGAACACACTAATAGAAATCCAGGCCCTGCTCCTGCCCACGTTGCTGGACTGAGAGCTCCAGATTGTCTCATATCTTCATTTCATTTAATTGCATTGTAGGGGAGCTGCAGGTTGCCAGTATTGACCAAAGGAGGTCTCAGCAGGATGGACTGGCCCTGGCTGTCTTGACAGGGGTAATGAGATGAACATATTGAGCCATCCTCCATCTCTGGCACCCACAGGGGTTTCTGCAAGGGATTGCAGCTTCAAAAGCTCTGTGCCAGTGGGCAGAGGAGGCCTGGGAGTTGTTGCACATCGTCTGCCACACAGGCAGGGTTAAACACACAACCTGTCCCAGAAGGTCAGGGAGACTCCCCATGGAAAATGGCTGCAGCTAATCTTGTGTCCCCACAGTGACAGGAGCTGGGTGATCCAGCTTGGTTTCTTCATCACTGCAGTGAGCTGCTTTTCAGCCTTGCCTGGCAGAGGCCTTTCTTTGCTCTTCCCCATGAAATGGTAGTAAATAGGTCCATGCCTTGTCACCCAGGGCTTTAGAAGATCCTGGTGCCATTACCTCAAGAATGCTGCAGTCTGACCCATAATGTGGCAACTTGGAAGTTTTCACTTTGCAAAAATAAATGGCAATAAAGATACTCCTGTAACACGCTCCAGCCCCACAGGCAGAGAGTGCTGGAGGCGTGGTGAAATTTTGCCACTTGGAACATGTGAAAGCTGACCATGGTGGCTATGCTGGGGTTTCAAAACTTGTCTTCTCCAGGGACAGCCATGACATTTGAAAGATATTTCAAAGTCCATTGACATCTGTGGGATGGTAGCCAGGAGGAATAGCTGCAGCACACAGCTAGCAATGCCCGCTTCTGTGCATTACGCCAGCATTCCCAGTCATGTTTCAATTCCCTGGGGCAGCAAGCCAGGCTGGCTGGTGTGTTCCAGGCACACCTGGTGCCAGTCCACCTTTGGTTTTGGTGATGGCTGGTGGGAGAAGGGAGGGGAACTAGCAGTCTCTATGTCATTATATTTCTAATGTTGGTGTTCTTGTCTTTATGTCTATGCATTCTTTAGCTATGAGGATAACAGACCCTTCATCAAGTAAGAATGACCTGAATGGCTGATAAATTTCATTTATCAGTGTGGTCTCATGAACCAGCTGTCAGATCAATATTGAAAAATCATTAAAGCTTCTGTCATTCGCTTTTGAGGCAGAAGAGCAAACTGTGCAGGAAAATGGTCAGGCATACAGCTAAGGTGCAGAGTAAATGTGCTGCATGTGTATTGCCAACCAATTGTCACCTTATTTGCTTTATATTCTTTAATTGGATGTTACTTGAATTCAAGGTGAGAGTTCCCAAGTTAATCCTGTGGTACAGACTTGTTCTACCAATAGCAGCCTCTGGTCCACTGTCACTGGGATTCTTTATGGTAGTATAAATACAGAAACAAATTTTCAAAAAAGGTGCATGGCTGCTATTCCCCATTATTCCCTTTCTAGTTAATGGGAGTAGTGCAAGCAAATCTGTGTGCATTGGTCCATTGGAGACTCCTTACCTGTTGGAGTAACTCTTACTTGTCCCTAATGGTAAACCACTGATTTTCAAATGCACCAAAAAAACAGATATTTTTTGTTTCTTTATTGCAATAAAATTCCACTACAGGAAAGAAAAGCCATGGAAAAGCAGTAGCAAGTCTGTACAAAGAGCAAGATAAAAACCTCAAAAAAAAAAAAAAAAAAAAAAAAAAAAAAAAACAAACTGTGAAGAAAGCCAAAAATGCCTAGAAATTACATACCTCAGGGCATCCGCGCTCTTTCTCCTGCAACCAAAAAAGCAATGTGCAGTAGCACAAAATAGAAGCAAATCAACTTTGCAGTAGACTTTCAGTTTGTTCTTCTGGTGAAGAGTCCTTTGTGTTCGTTCTTTCAGCACCATTCCCATGTTCTCTTTCATCGCTTGGTTCTGTTCTTTTTGCGGATGCGGGATGGAGCTGTTCATAGTAATCTCCACATCCTCTGCATCGCCGGGTCTTGTTTTCGGAGGCACAACTCTGTTAATGCCTGCAGTCTGCACTGTTGGGGGTCTTCTAACCCACAGATTCCTTTCCATCACTGAAGGTAGCATATCTTCACTAAATAACTGTTTCATTCCTGCACACCTCTGCAGCCAAAGGCTCTTTAATCAGATTCAAGAATGGGCTGTGCTTCAGAGCAGAATACTTTTCTGATTTCCAGGGAATAATCTTTAAAAGACTATGGAAATGCAGGAAGCTTTTATCTGGGGATGAGAAAAGAGGAAGGAGGGGGAAAAAAAAAAGGGGGGGGAGTTCCACTTATTTTGTTCTTCATTTTTTTTTGGTGAAAAATAAAATTATTTTTATTTTATTGTTATGCAACTAGGACAATAGCATGCTCTCACTGATGGTGGAATCTTGGGGAGAAAAATATCCCAAGCAACTAAAGCTGTAGACCTTATCTAGTGGCTACCTTTCTGAAGGATTGTGAGAGTGTATTTTCAATTTGCATCATGCTAAATATTTATTAGTGGGATGTTTGACTGGAAATGCTTCAAAGGAGCTGTTCTGGTCTGCTAGGTACATAATAGTGATTTTTAAAGAACTGTCTTAATAAGTGGTTACCTTAGGGAGCTCTTCTGGTCATGTGTTTAAATAATACATATTTTATAAACTTCAGTGGAAGACTTAATGCTGCATTTTCATTCTAATACCTAAAGGAAAAAAAATAAAACAAACAACAAAAGACGTGAATACAACATTGGTATGCTTTTGTTTGTGACAAGCCCTGCTAAAAGGAAAAGGATTCAAGGCTGTAGCTGCCACGGCTTCTCTGTAGCAGAGATTGTCTGTCTGACCTCTGCAGTACTTCTTTGTCCCCCCCAGGCTGCTGCTGCTTCATCTTTCTCCCCCTTGCCCCATGCTCTGCTTAGCAGATGGAAGCCCAAACATGCCCAAACCTAGGCCACGTTCCCACAAAGCTGAAGGGGTTTGGAAACACAGGCAGGTCTTTGTCCCTGCAAGCCCTTCTGCAGCACCTCAGGGGGCCTTGGGGCAGACAAGGAAGCAGAGGTGCTGGCTCACTGCAGTCTTGTCTGATTTGGGATATAGAAGGGCCAAACAGGGAGGAAGGGGTGCAAAGATTGGATATCAATGGGTTAATTTTTATGATGTTGCACCTAATGATAACAGGGGATGGCAGAAGAAAACCAAAGCCTTCAGGTAAAGGGCAAACAGATAGTCAAGGTGCTGCTTGCTTCCCAGATAGAAGTTGACTCCCTCCCCTGTGCAGCAGCAATTCCTTTAAAGTTGTAGGTAATATATCATGTGAAAACTAGGCTAGGAGCAGGACAGAGCTCCTATACTGCTTCTCACACTTCATCTCTTGTCCTGGTATTTGAAGATCAGTCTTGGAGAAGGTAATTTAGGAGATGACTAAGTATTATTTAGCAGGGTAACATGGAATACTCCTCCTGCCATCCCAGCAGAGCTTCCAGCTTTCCTGAAGACACCCAAAAAACCTAACATGCAGCAGTCATCCCATGTCTTCAGCTCTGTTGTCCAGGCAGAGAGTCAGTGGGAGAAAGCAGGCAAAAACCTCCTGCTCCCCCTATTTGTTGGAACAACATTTGAGGCCAAGCAGTGGCTACCCCTCTGCTCCCACTGCCCTGCTGAGGTGAAGCAAGTGATAATCTTAGTTTTGAAGCCCATGTGAAGAAGGATTGCCTCTCCTTTTCTCCGGGCAGAAGTGTGGCAGCAGCTACCACGTTAGCAAATGCAGTGTGTGAGTGCCTGTACGAGTATACACACTTCCCCTCATTGCAGGGTGGAAGAAGTGTGAAGCAGCATTGCAAAGAACATCCTTGTGTGGAGTAGATCTGGCAAGCAGGGAAGGCTTGCCCACCTGCCTGTAGCTGTTTATCTGGCTTACAGACATATGGGAGACTAGCTAAAATGCAGCAATACATGTGTCTTGGTGTTAAGTGTAAATAAAGAGGCTAATCCAGCTGGCAGTCCTGTGAAACCAGTGGACACTAAAAAAAAGTGACAATCAGAGTTGTCATTTCATTTGGTTTATTTTCTTTCCCTCCATTTGCAGAAATAACATCTACATGTCATTTACATGCACACTGCTTTTACATATTTAAAAAAGAGACGTTGTGGTTACAAATGTGCTTTGGGTATGATAAGTTTCTATGCTCATAACACTTCCATTTCCTTGTATTCCCTCAAGCTTGAAGATTTGTAAACTGCATTCAGCTTGAAGACAAAAGCTCCCTATGATTTATTTTGATATGCTATTTTCTTTTTGCTAAAACCAGGGGCAAAATCTTCCTGCCTGTAGGCACATGCCTTCTTTTGTGTAGATGAAAAACCAATCCCATCCTTTTTTTCTTTTTCTTTTTTTTTTTTGTTTTTTTTTTTTTTTTTGTTTCTCCTAACAGGTCCTGGGTTATAGGTGCAATAGCCCTACTCTGCCTATTAGGACTGACCTGGGCATTCGGACTCATGTATATTAATGAAAGCACAGTCATCATGGCGTATCTCTTCACCATATTCAATTCTCTGCAGGGAATGTTTATATTCATTTTCCATTGTGTCCTCCAGAAAAAGGTAAGATGATGGTTCCCAGCAGCAAGAGAGGTGGTAATGAGGTGTTTTGTTGCCTAACAACCACAGCATAGCATCGTCTGTGTGCCCTGAATTCGTCTCACACAGATCTATCTCTGTGCACCTAATAAGGGTGGTATTTAGACTGGAAACCAGCAAGATGCTGGGGAATGAAGTTCTAACATGTGGCTTTGGCATTTCAGCAACCAGAGCCCTGGCAGATGTGTCAGAGACAAGGGAAAAGGCAGCTGTCAGTTTGCAGGGCCCTGCTGTCAGGGCTTTTCCTGCTGTCAGCCAGATTCTCCTTCCTTGTGTGCCAGTGTGAGAGGGGAGAGAATCCACGAGCATCCAGAAAGTGCTCACGTGGCTGAGTGCTCACAGCAAAGTGGAGCTTTACATCCTCATTTGCAGTTCCTGCAGGAAATTACCCCTTTCTGTGGCAGCATATGTGGGTTGATGGGATGTAACAGGGGCTGCTTCCCCTGCTTTTTTAAGAACTGAAGGACCTGTGCTCTGCAGTGGTTCATTAGCCTTTGTACTGCTTGGGTCTGAGGCAATGTTTTGGAAATCTTCCTCAAAGCAAGCACAGCAAGTGCTTCTTGGTGGAAATTGAAGTATGCCCCAATTAACATTTGCAATATAACAGTGGTGTAACTTAGATAAACTCTGGGGGGAAAATATTAACACAGCAGAATAAAAATTCTGTGTTTATGTAGATCAAATTTACAGCCTCTGACAATCAGTAATAAGTATTTTTAAGAACCTTTTTGTTCTCTACTTAAATTCAGTTATACAGAGCTCTTAAATTCTGTGCATGTCTGCTGATAATTTGCTATGTACATCTTAGTTTCAAAAGGCAGTTTACTGAACCAATATAAACATAGGGAAGAGTTTATGCGGATATACTGGTGCCAGTTTCTCAGAGTAACCAGTATCTTTTGGTGAAATGGCTTATTGAGTAAAGTCAGATCCGTGTTGAGATCTGTTCTCCATCTGAGAGCCACAGGCTTGCTCCTCTGTTACTCACATTTTCCTATACAGGCGAGGGAGATCTGATCCATGAAAACATAATCAAAATTATAAAAAGTGAGCCCTGCAAGTGATGTCTCTGTAAGGATCTGCAGAGTTGTGTGTAAATGTCATTCTTGAAACCAAAGTAAGACTTTTGGAGTTAAGGGTTTTGTCCTTGTTGTTGCATCTCACATTTGTCCATCTTAAGAAGCTTAAAAGCTTTATCTAGATGCAACTTCCTGCTGATGTTCCCAAACCTTTCAGCAAGAAAGTTTCCAGGCAAGATATAGTAAAAGTGTAGGAAGCATCACCATTGCTTATTAAACCTGCAGGTGCCTCTCTGAGGAGCTTGAATTTCTGCACCATTCTGACTGGTACATCCTCTCACCTCCAATGCACCCCGCAAAGGGTCAGTTCCTAACCCAGCATCCCTGTACTGCTCCACAGCCTCCTTGGCTCGTGGGGCTCTCAGTCAGCATGACAGAACCATTCTCTTTTCTGTCTTAAGCCAATTTACACCCTTAAACCACCACTGATGACTGTGGAATTGTTCCTGATTTACGGCTGCACAAAGGGAAGGAGAATGCAGCTGGTACCTTGATGTGGGGTGAATGTATCTCTCTGACCTAAGAGCTGAGGGAGGTATTATTTAAAAGGAGAAAAAAAAAAATTCTTTCCTATCTATCATGGCCTAGAAAATCGGCAAAACGCTGCAGAGAGGCAAGCAGTGGGAGGCTAATTAAAGCAATTGAATTATTTTCTCTCAGCAAAGGATTGATTAGGCACTCGAGCATATTGGGCACTTGTGGTATGTGTTTGTCTCAAGCACTTAAGGAAGAGCCTAATGAAAAAGCTGTAATTTGCTATTTAAACAGTTGTTTCACAGAGTTGTGAAATGCTCATGTAGAGTTTGGCAAAATTTTACAGCTGTGTGCTTCAAGGAATTTCAACTGGTGTTTTGGACACGCATGATGGTTTGGGGGCTTTTTTGTGTCAATGACCCTCTTTTGGCTCTTCAGTACAGTCTGCTCACCTTCAGCCCTGTCCCATCTGGTTTCTGAGTATTGCTGCCCATAAAAAGTCACACCTGAAGCTTGGTGAAAGGTTAGATCCTGTCCTGGCACAAGTCAGCATAGTTCCTCTGAAGCAAAGGAGGTGGCAAGGTTTGACTGCAATGCCCATTTAAAACACGACTGGCTTGTACAGTGCTGGGGAAAAGCAGGCTTCAGCCATCCCTGAGCACTGGGAATATAATCTCTAATGCTGTTGGTTCTACTGTTTCCTCAAATTTCAATTTGACTGCAAGAAACAATTTTTTATAAAAAATCAATAGCTTTCATATGTTTCTCTTGGAGTCCTTTTTTCTTAGTCCCCTGCCAGAAGCAATAACTTTTAGTACCTTGATGAGCCAATATGCTATTTTACATCAAATCTACAGCAATATTAATTTTCGGTCATAAATAGGGTATCTGCACTTTCTCCCATGCTCCTTTGATGTGCCTCAGAGGATGCTGAGTGCATCCTCTGGTGCCAGTGAGCAGCTCTGCTGCATGGGAGCGGTCTCTTGTGACATCCTAAGCTGTGAGCTCAGCTGCAAGGGGTACTACACTGCTTTCCCACACACTGCAGCAGATTTTGTTTTAACGAAACACTGAGGAAAAATCAGGGGCTGTGCTGAAAATCAGAAGGCAGTGGGTTGGAGGAGGAGTTGCCTGCTAACCACCACTGCTCTTTCCTTGGCTAGGTACGTAAAGAGTACGGAAAATGCCTGCGCACACATTGCTGTAGTGGGAAAAGTACAGAGAGTTCTATTGGCTCAGGAAAAACCTCGGGGTCAAGGACACCTGGAAGATATTCCACAGGCTCACAGGTAACCCACGCTTTTTGTTTGCGTCCCAATGCGATGCCGGGACACTTCTCAGCTATTCTGGGAGGAAGGCTCCTCTTGGCACTAAAGGAGCTGCCTTAGGCCTCTCCTCAGTGCACCTGCAGAGATTTCCATCACTTGCAGACCTGAACTCAACACAATGGTTTCCTCTGAGATGTGATGGCAATTTACATCACTGATGGCAATTTACATCACTGGTTTCCTCTGAGATGTGATGCCTCTCCAAGAACTTTCTGAATAGTTCTGTAAGGAATAAAAAGTGCACATGTGCCTCCCAGAGGCAGGTGGGTGGTTATCACCTGAGGCGTCCTGCCTGCTCTCCATGGGAAGCAGGAGGTGGGAGCATTTTGTCAGCTGTGCTACTTTCCAGTACATCCTTTAAACATGAGATGAAGGTTGTCACTATTAACTAGCACCAAGTGTTTCTATTGTAAAAAAACTTAAAGGCTACAAGTGTCTTGTAGCGGACTTCCCAGAGAAAGAGCTGACTTTCTGGCATTCAGTGGTTTGGTCTGTTCCGTGCCTCACACAATTCATCTTAGCTTATAGACCTCTTAGGGCAAGCCATTGGGATCAGACTATCTCACTGAGCTACTAGATTTGTTGCCTTTGGTCACCTGAAAATTCAGGTTTTGTGTAGTTTGTGCACTTAGCAGTTTTGAAGCTAACTCGTGTGTAGAGATGCAGATTTATGGATGAAGAGTTTATATAAAATGAAGAAGCTTATTTCTTAATCAATAGAAACCAAACACAAATTTATTCAGTATTAGTAATGGAAGTAATTATACATGACAGTTCCACTATTAAATTATAAAAGACATGCAGTGAGTAACAGCTTATAACTTTCCAGGAAAACCTAATTTGCAATTTATGTCTTGGAGCAAATCCTTATTTATTTGCAGTGGTTTCCGAGATGTCATCCAAAAGCTCCGCTTTGCTGTTTTCATAGGTCTGGTAGCTATGCAGAGCAAATAAAAGCTATAGAATATAGAACCTCTCTCCAGTAGGCCATCAAATCCCAGTAGTGTCCAAAACTCAAAACATCCAGCAGCATTTAGGTGGCTGATTTGAAAGCAGCCTCTGGTCTTACAAAACTTAGCTGCTGTGCTGGTGCTCTCCTCTCCAAGAAGGGTTGACTTTAATGGTTCACCCTTCTCACCAGTCCCAGCACAAGAGAACAAGCTCTTTTGAGGATGAACTAAGTCTTCTGGCAGCAGTGCCCTTGTGGTAGGTGAGGTCTGAGGCACCAAGGAAGATTATTTTGCCTGCAGAAGCATGTCCTTGGAAGGGTGGAAATTCCTAAGGCCTATTGTAGCCAGGAGAATGGATGAAGAGTAGATGATGGTGATGGAGAGTAGATGGAGATCAGTCTAAGTTGAAAACACTGGCTCCTAACTTTAAGTAGAGAAAACCATGAGGAAGAAAGCGTCTAAGATCCCTTTATTCTCTGAGAAGCACATAGAAAACAGAATAATTAATCTACAACAGTTCATGTCAGAGAAATACAATAAATTAAATGTCCAGGTGAAAAATAATTACTGTAAAAGAGCATGGACCTCATGTCACATGGTACTTCCATTTACAGAGGACTAATGCATGATTAACAGATGCTGTTATTCCATGGTTAATGAGTAATCTAGGATTTTTCATCCTGGGACCATATGATTAGGCCTTGGTAAATCTCTCATGGCTAAATCTCACTGTGTAAGCCACTGGATTTTTGTCACTTAAGAAAAATGTGGTCTGTCACAGTGGGAAAAAGGCTTCCCAGTCCCCCAGACCACTTACCATCACTTTCACACAGCCAGGGAAAACTTCCATCAGAGTCACAGACGTGAGGTGAGGGAGAGTTTCCCTGGGACTCCTGGGACCTGGGTTCTCCCAGGTCATCTTCATGCAGGGATTGGGATTGAACTGCTCACAAGATGCATTTTGGCTGATTTTTTGATATTTTGCAAGGTCTGGTTGGGGAGGAATGAGAAAGTGATGTAAATGCCACAGAGGCAGATACTTCACAGCATATTTGAGGAACAGAACAGAAGGCCAACATATTCAGGACACTTTTGCCAGTAGCAGAAGCTATACCACAGATGGCAAAACCATCACAGATTTTCCGTATGGGAACAAAAGTCATTCATTTGTGGAGAATTTTTTTGCCCCCCTAAAATCCCCAAGATGGAAAATAGCTATAGAAAACTTCTGTTCATTCAGGGACACCAAGATGCAAATCAAGTCTTCTGTTACACTTCACAAAAAATAAGAAACAAGTTGTCTGAGTATGAGAAGCACATGTGCTTTTGTGTGTGGGTTCTTTTTCCATTATTTGGTGATACATTGGTAAACCTGTAGCTGGCATGGGGTCTGGGTTTCTCTCATGCATGATTTTTTTTTTTAATTAAGATGTAAGCAATTCAGTTATACTCTTTTTCTTTGAGCTAGGCATTTGTCTGGCAGGGTCTGGCGTACATGAAGCAGGTTACAACAAAACAGCAACTGCTTGCTTACAGCTGGCTAGAAGCAAGCCTCATTCTGAGCTAAAAATGCCAGTAGCCATCTTGAGTGAGGCAGAAAGAAACCTCTCTACAGCTGCTAAAAATTCATTGCCTGCTGTGCTTCAATCCCTCTTCAGAGCCGGATTCGTAGGATGTGGAATGACACAGTTCGAAAGCAGTCCGAGTCTTCCTTTATTACTGGAGATATAAACAGTTCAGCTTCACTCAACAGAGGTAATTATAAACTATTTTTCATATCTCTAACTCTTCTGATGGCTTTAAGGAGTCTGAAATGTGTTGCCTCTTTGCCCCTGGCCTTTTCCTTCTCACCCCAAACGTCACTGGACCCTGTTCTACCACCCAAGAAATGTTACAGTGATAAATCGGAGGAAGTTTTATGGTGGTTGTTGCCTTCTTTTTCTTTTCTTTCTTTATTTCTACACATGCATTTTCAAGAATTGTCATTTCTGGAAGGAAGTTAGGAAAAGTGAAAGAGAGAAATGAAATTAAGTTGAAATCTCCGCTTTCCCTCAGAAAGCTGCTAGTGCCAGAAGCTGCTGACGTGTCAGGCCTCGTTGCTGACAGTGAAAATGGGCCATTACAGCACTGTACAGCCTGTGTTAAGCATCACAGGAGTCCTGATTGTCCTGCATATGTAGCAATACTGTCATCTTCACAGAAGCAAAAGTGAACAGCAGAACATAGATGTAAGAAAAAACTGTGCTTGGAACAAAATTGTCTGTGTTGGTGTTAATATACCTAGTTTGAAGAACTGACTGATGTGAACTTTATAGACATCTGTGGAGGAAAGGCTATCAGAAATGTATATGCCAAACAAAATGTGGTGTCTGGCACAAGAGGAAATATGAACAGCTTTTTTGAACCAAGTGTTTTTCAGGGAGTCATAGGAAAGCTGCAGTAACAGAATACCAGAAAAAGAGCCTCAGTGATTGTTCCTTTCTCTTCCAGTACAGCTACTTTATGAATTAACCTTAAGCAACCAGATGCAAAACTCTGTTTTGTGTTATGTGTCCAGTTGATGCTGAAATTAAGAGAGGGTAGAATTGGGATTACCGGGCCTAGCTGTTCTCTCATGATGATGAAAATCAAACGTATTTCCAGTCCTGATGCTTGGTCTGGAAAGCTCAACTGAGAATTGAGTTGGCACTTTGGTTCCTACTCAGTCTTTATTCTTAAAGAATTCCCACTGATTTTAAGGTGAGTTTTGCCTGAGGATAGGCTTGAAGGATTTTGACTGTGCTGAGTAATATTGACTGCTGAGTGCTGGGGGAACTAGGGGTATATGATTCTGTTCTCTGAACATTATACACACTGCCCAAATCAGTGCAAAGGGGGAAGGCAGTGTAACATGGAGCTGTACTGTTCTTCAACTCACTGGTCTTTCTTGTGCCAGGATATTTTCCCTTTGCACTGAAGATTCATTAATAAAGTTGACTATAAGATTCCATTACTGCAAATGCCTGATTTATCCACATACATTGCCCTCATATCTCATATGAGGGCATACATTAAAGACTGCAGAGCAGCAGCCAGGCTTCTCTGGGTCTAATGGAGGGGGGAATTGATTGTCACACAAAGGTTCCAGCAAGAGCCACTGTTTGCCTCAGCCATCCCACTGTTCCATCTCAGTGGCAAACCAAAATGTGTTATGCATGAAATGTTTGCTCCTTTAGTTAGCACAGAAGTTGAACTTTCTCTCTGATGCAGCTGAGGTTACCAAGGGATGTGTTTTAGCAAACAGGATACAGGATATTCTGGACTGGAGAGATACCTGCCAAATACAGGTATCTCTCCCTTTTTGGTTGTGTTTTTTTTTTTTTTTGTGTGTGTGTGCAAAGAGGGAAGTATGACTGTCAATTGGGACAAGTGAAGAGGTTTCAAGTGGAGAATCTTCATCCCAGTATGGTGAGAGCCTGTTACTAGATGTGCCTGTTATTTAAAGGTCAGTTTAGAAATGAACTGCCAGGGGAAGCATCCTCAAAGCAGGTTTCCTCCAGCTATTTTCCTGGTGTAACACTGGATGAGGTGAATCACCTGAAGGGCCTGAATGTCTCTACTGACTACAGAAGCAGCCTGATAAGTGTCTTAGAAGGAAAGCCTTTTAGGTGGAGCACTGAAGTGACTTGCGTAAGTTTTTCAATTCTACTGTCATCCTCCCTCTTTTTCACACAGGCAGGCACAATATTTGTTGTTGTTGGGTTTTGGGGGGTTTTGTCTGGTAAACAGAAGTATTTGCAAAGTGGAGGTTAAAAACATTTCTATGGGAGATGGCATCTCCAAAGGGGCAGGTGGTCAGTTCCACATGGAAATACACCTAACATCAACAGTAATCCCAGCTGCACGGGACTCCAGGTATTTCTCCCTTTATCCTCTTTATTTCAGGTGAAAAGCAACATTCGTGGTCTTAGGGCTTTAAAACTCTCCAGAGCAGTGGGGCAATGTGTTTTTCACAGTTCTTGTCTTACTCTTAATATTTACATATAATATTTATATATATTCATCTCTTTCTTAATATTCATCATTCATTCTACATATATATTCTTAATTTCTTAATATTTACATATGTATTCATCTTTAAAGGAGCTGTTTCATTACTGTTTTATTTACAAGCATGCTATTAAGGCTAAGAGAATTCAAATGGGAGCCTTGAACTGTATGGTCAATAGCTTTCCCTGCCGAGGCTGATACAACAGGGTCCCGTTCCTGTTCAAAACTCCCATTCCAGCCCTCCCAGCCTAGACACCTTTTGCACAAAATTATCTGTATTATCCCAAGTTAAACATTCTGTGTGTGCTGGCACTTTACCCAGAGCCTTCAGAGAGCAGTCTGTGTTCTAAAACAGGAAGAAAATAATCCTTTGTACCCAGAATTGTCCTAGCATCCAGGTCTTGGAGCTTAACTCCACTTTTCTGTGTCCTGGGCCAGCACTGAGTTTTCATGTTTCTGCTGGGGGAGCAGAAAGCAGTGAGACATCCTCCAGCTGGGATACTACCTCATTGAAACCTGTTTTTTCCCTGATATCGTTCATCATATTCACAGCCTCTTGCCACATGGTAACATCCCAGGCAAGACTGCTCTAGCCATCCATATTTCCTGTGTGATGACCAGCATTTCTGTATGACGTCTCATCCCTTCCTTCCTGCATGAACCTCCTGGGCATCAGTCTGGAATATTGTGTCTGTGTTAGTGTATCCCTCCTTTAGACATACAGCTATGTCTTTTTCTGATTTAGCAGGTAACACACTGCTTATGGCTCTTTTCAGCTTCATATTCTCTTTTATCTTCTATGCTCCCCTCTCCCTGCCAAAGTAATTGACCATAATGTTGCTTTTCTTATCCTCATTTATCACACCAGGAATTTCAGGCATAACCCCAAATATGCCTGATGTAATGCATTCTGTAATGAAAACTTTACTCTGTCCTAGGGCATACAAGACTATCTCAGATATTTCCTGAAGGTAGCATCTAATTATTGATTAATAAAAAGTATGTCTGGCTTTGTTTCCCCTTGCTGCTCATTATGGCTTAGCAGTAATGTGGATTTGGGGTTATTATACTACTGAAATCAGGAGGAAGGGAAGAGAAACTGGCTGTGGATTTCCTTTTTTACTGTCGAATGAAGAGCATGCCTGTCCACCCTGTGGTCACGGTCTCAGTTTCAGGATCCAGGGGGATTCCTGCTCCTTGCATTCCCACTCTGCAACTCTGTCCAATTTTTCACACCCTGGGTCTGGCTGCATACTTCTTCCATGTATACCACATCCAACCTGTGCTCCGCATTCCTTTCCCTAGTGCTGAAAACGTAGTACAAAAGGAATGAATGTAGGATGGACTGTTTGCTGGAGTTTAATAGTTTGAAGGCTGAAAAGTGGAATGTATAAAGGAAAAGCAACAGAGCTTGCCTGAGCTTTGGGTACATCCAGCTGGCCACCTCAGGATCGTGAGGGATGGGTCTGTTTGCACCTTCAGAGTGTTAATGTCAAAAAGCTCTGGGATAGCTCAGCCAGCCTTGCAAACAAGCAGTCATAGCACGAAACAGCAATGTGACACCAGCCTATTTTTATCCATGTCTTAGGTGAGAGGCAATACAGTAATTACTGTTTTGTCTTTGGATATGACACAACTGGGAGAGGAAAAAAAAAATCTTCATGAACTATGTGGTATTCTGTTACCCTTCAGGTTTTCAAGCTGGGCAAAGGGAGGTGGTGGTATGATGTGTGTGATTTTTTTTTCAGAGGAAAAGTGGAAGTTATCTATTAAAGAGAGGCCAGTTCATTGTTTTGGTGAGGCTCAAGAGCATCAGAGACAAAGGACTTTGTCACTGGTACAAGGCAGTGTTTCGTAAAAGGAAAATGCTCAGATGGAGTTGTGTATATCAATTCAAGTTAGCACATAGTAGTTTTTCCCTCTTCAGGGAAATAACTGGGCTAGGGGTAAAGCCACCAGATTTCATAGAGAATAGAAACTGCTCCAGAAGTGTGTTGTGTTGGCTGAAGTGCTGTTCTCCTGCGGTAATGTTCTGACTCTTAGTTTGTAAACTAGACAGCAAATTTAATAGTTCATCTTAATAGCAGTCCTGCTATAGAAACAGGAATATGTACACCTCTTGTCTTTTGGCTATATATATATGTATATATGCTTTATGTCCATCCACCCGCAAAGTACTGCTCACCGTCCCCACTACTCTCCTCCATGGAGGTCTTCTGGAGGGACTTCTTGGTGGTCTGCATTGCTGCTCCACTAGTCTGAAAGAAAAGAAACAGCAGAGAGCTGTAAGAGCAGAGCTGTTTCATGAGGGAGAACACCTGGGAGCTGAGGGGGAGTCAAGCGCAATCCAGGGGATTTGTGCCAAGGGGATTGTGCCACAGGGGATTAAGCCAGGAGGCAGAGCCCTGGACAAGGTGAGGGGATGAACCTGGTCCACACCCAGGAGATACTGGCAGAGACAGGGCTGGAGGCTGAGCTACAGGTCCAAAATCCAGCCAGGAGACAGGCACAGGGCAAGGACTGGGTGCCCAGAGCCAGGCAGGGCTGTGGCTTCCTGGTGGGTCTCATCGAGATCCCTGAGGCCTACAGGGGTCAGAAGGACCTCAAAAGCTGTTGCAAATTGGAGCCCAGGACCCCTGGCAGCTCTTACTGAAGGATGGTAAGTCTTAAATTCAAATTCATCCATGTGGCCCTAAGGGTCCATTCACGAGGGAGCAGGCCCTTGCCAGCAAAGCCCATCAGAGTCATCACAAAGCCCTCAGATCCCCAGTATTGGCACAGCAGGTACTATCCCTGACTGGGAAAGCCGTGTTCATTCCCTGTTTGCTCCCATGCAAATGGGCTGAAATGGGAAATGAAAATGAGGGTATTGTTTGTCCCTCCCCCTTGCTTTTTCTTCCCAAATGCATAAGTGCTGTTGCATGTTTCCTCTTTTGGGTAGCGTTCCAGAATAAATGCTTGATTTCCCTTTGCTTTATTATTTATCCTCTGTGCTTTTATGTCAACCACAAAGACTTAATCTGAAACACACACAGGAAAAAGGGAAATTATTGCTACTGTTTTCAGAGGTAAGCAGTTTAATGTCAAATTCATGTGGATTTCTTCATAATGAACAGAACAAATTGAGCTCAAATTCAAACAGTGGGAATCTGAGTCAGAGAGGAAAAATAAAATGGAGAACATTAATATCCTGATTTCTAACCCAACCGAGACCTGATTGTTTCCTAAATGAAATCTCCCATCAAATTCCTTCCACCTACCCAAAAATATAATTAAGCTGTGATTTCCAAGCTGAAATCGTATCTGCACTGTGAATTCAGCAGGGACAACTGTGTGTGTTGCAGAATTATTTTCAGGTGGATATATTTTCCTGCATTTTTTGAAAGCAGTTATTTAGAAAACACCAGTAGAAGGTTAAATTCTTCCTTTGGTATGAGACTGTCACTCTGGAAGACAGGAGGTATAGGTTAGCACTGAGACAGTGCAATGAGTCAGGTTTTGGTCACCAAATCTGCCCTTTCTGCTCAGAGATGAGGGCTGCTGGATGTGTCTCAGTGTTGCAAGATCAAGAAGTTTCAGTTTAGCTGTCTGCAGGGGTGGTGGGCACTGTGGTGTGGACATAACTTGCCAATACAGCAGTGAAAACAGGGTGGAATTTGGTGTGGTAAAAAGCACAGGCAAGCAGGGGAGGAGGGAAAAAGAAAAGAAAGGAGCAGAACTGGATTCCCCAGGGATCTCAAACCCCATCCCTGGTACACTTCAAAGTGCAGTTTCTGCTCATTATAACCCATTTGCCAATGCTGACCCTTTGTGCCTAGATAAAGCAGAGAGAAGGTGGAAGTTTGGACAATTGAAGTTCTACTGTTGTCGTGCATCAGCCTCTCTCAAGATGCTTGTTTGCTCCTTGGTGGATTAATGTGACCGGCATGGCAGAGATTTCTGCTAAATTTATGTTGCATAAAAAACAAATAGCAAGCAGCCAAGTTCTAGGAGAGGTGGAAGTGCCTCTGCTCATCTTGATAGGATATTTAGAGGACACCACCAAATGGTCTATCACAGTCTGTCTACACACTTCTTACCTACTATGAGTAATACCTATGGCTTTTCTTGTGGCATGAAGATATTAGAGAATAAATACTTCCTCTCTTTTCTTTCCATTGGTTGTCTTTGTACAGTTGGCAGCAAACAGTGGCTCAGTTTCTCCTGTTAAGTCAATCAGCTTTCCTGCCATGTCTTTCAGAGAGATCATTTTAGGGTGTGGGGACTTACTCATTTTAAAGTAATGAGTTGTGGCTATATGAACATGCATGTTGGCAGCAGTGTTAATGGTCACTTTTTTTCCCATTATTAAGTGTTCCTGTTGTGGTGCTGGGGTAAGCAGGTTCAGTGCAGAGGACTCACAGGATGTCCAAGGTGCCTGCAGTTGCTCTCCTTGTTCATGAATGCACCTGTAGATGCCTAAAGGGAACTCACCAAAATATTCATGGATATAAAAATGCACATTATTCTTGGTTTCTGAGCACTTAACAGCTCAAAGACAATTGGACTAAAGAAAAGTGTCTGTCTTCTGCAGACACTTTGGTTTTTGAGTACCATCACTGCACAGCTGGGTGTGTGGTGCGGAGCAAGAGCTGTGTCTGCTTGAAACTGAACACCCCCTGGAGATGCTTTAAAAGCTTTGAGCTCTGTTTATAGTCATGCTCAGGGTTTGAGGGATGTAAATGCAGAGGAATTATCAAAGCTGAACCTGGCATGGCCTTTGGCAGGGACAGCAGCCTCAGTGACCATTCAGAGACCATCATCTGTCAACATGCAAATCTCACTTCTTCATTGTCATTGGCTTCAAATCTAAAGTACAGCACTCTCCCCCCCTGTCTCTTTGTGCAGAGTGCTGAGAGGTGTCAGTGCTTAATGTTGTCTGTGCTGACCATTGCTGAGTTGGCAGGGGCAAGGTGCTGCATGAACCTGAGGGATGCAGCAGTTCTTGCCCTTGAGTATCATCATTCACATTGCAAAGTCCTTAGTTCTGGGAAATTTATTCTGTGTTTCAAGGGGTCCATCAGTCCTGGAGCCTGGAGGCCTCTGGGTTAGCCACAAACAGCAACAGCAGTGTCAGTCTCTTCCCCCTCTGGAATATGATTAGATGTTCAGTTTCTATTATTTTTAAGTCAAATCTGTGACTTGAAAAGGGACTTTTTGGAGGTGCTGGTTGTTTGGTGGAAATCAAGGGGAAAGAAGTAGGATAGAATCCCTGACAGCGCTTCTCTGCTAATCCCAATAGGCCTGTGGCCTGTTTTCCAGCATCTCATCCAGCCACTGCTGCTTGAATGCTGCAGCTCCTGCTCTTCACTGGGCAGATTGGTGTTCAAGGGTGATCACTGTCCCAGCACCCTGGGTGCTTCTGTTAGTGCTCACAACTCCAGGGAGAGCCTGCAAAAGAAATAGCATAGTCAATTTATATCAGGACTTCAAAACTTCCATTTTACCCACTGCAGGAGGCTGTTCTCTATCTCCCCATCTCCCCACCACTGGCATTTTTCTAACGAAGCTCTTTGGTTTCATCCTCTCTGCCCTTCTGCTTCTGTTCCCTCTTGTAACTCTTACAGACACACTTAGCCTTCCCTGACCCCGTGGATACCCCTTCCTGGGACCCATTGCCCAGATGGAGGGTGTATTTGGAGGGTGTAACCCACATGCCATTGCACCAGTTCTGTCACAAGGGATTGCTGTTTGTAAGCCAAAAAAAATCTCTGCAACCCTGTTAAGCAACTGTTGGTTTGGCTAAATGTCAGCAACTGCCCTCAAAATGACCCATCCTGATAATCACATATGAAGTAAAGAGAAGTTCCAGGTAGCTGACAGCAGAGGAATATTTTCTCTTTGTAAAGGAAAGTCATCAGCCTTTTGGACTAGCAAATTGCTTCTGGTGGTTTTTATCCTTCCCCCCCCTGTACATTTTATGCTAGAAAAATTATGATTTTCTGCATCAAGGATCAAAAATTGGGGAGTTTAACTCTTATTTCTGCCTATGTGCAAAGTTAATCTCATTGTTGATATTCTCCTGGTTTATTTTGCCTCTCTGCTGCCTGGGACTGGGTTAGCTGAGATTTGTTGCAGTGATTTCTGTGAGTGACATGACGTTCTTCCTTTGGGAGATATTATGAACTGGCTTTGATTTTAGGATTGACAGCCATATAATTGGAAGTTCAGTCATTAGGTGGATCAGCTTTAAAGAGGAAAAGTAAGGGCAAGGCAATTTCTGAAATCAGAGCAGGCTTTGGGGAGTATTAGATCTGGCAGAGTATTGCGGCAGAGCAGTCTTAATATGATGACTGTGAAGGAGGAAGGAAGAAAGCATAGCTGCTTTTATAGATTCCTGGAATCATAGTCCAATTTTCACCACAGGCACATCTTGGGTAAGGCCTCAGGTTTAGTGAGAAATAATCATAAACAGGAACAATTAGGGATAATGCATGTTCATATAGTCAAGATACAATGTGGTATAAACCCTTGCGAGGGGTAGTGGTGGTATAAAGAAATGTCCCATCCTGGGACAATGTTTCTGCTCCAGGCAGTGAAAAAGTAATTAACCAGTGAGCAAATACTTATAAATCGATGTAGACTAGCTGTGTGTTTTGAACATGGCCTGCAGATTATAATCCAGCAGAGGTTTGTCATCTGAAATCACTGCCAAAGAAAGGAAGAGAAAAAAAAAGGGGCAAAGAAATACTTTTGCTTCCCTGTCTCTGCATAAAAGCACGGGATGTTTCATGTGGCAGAAGATGGCCCAGAGCTTAACAACCTCATTTGCTGAAACTCCATTTCACTGCAGTCAGTATTAATAGCTTCACAATGAATAGATTAGATGCTGCAAGTGGCAACAAACCTATTTGAGAGAAATTTAATAGGGAAGTTTATTGAAGTTTATTAACTGAATCCTGTTGGCTATTATAAGAACAAAGCTTGGTAAATCTAAATGTCAGAGCATTCGTTGGCAGAAACTTGGAGAAATCCTGAAAATACCTGTTGTCCTCCAGCAAATACATGTGATTTTGCTTGTCATAATTGCATTTATTGTTAGAAGAAATTGTGAACACATGGAAGACCAGGATTCATTAAATACTTGAAAGCTCCACCTGTAGAAAAGGACACTGTGGAATGCTGGTAAGGAAAGTCTCAAAGAAAACTAGAGCTTTGACTCCTACAAACCTACTTTTGTTTCCCTGGGATCAAAATGGAATAAGTTAATACTGAGTGAAATATAAAACCAGCCAGAATTTACAAACTGAAATCACTGCAGAGAGGTTATTCCAGTGACATTCAAGTCTGAGCTATTTACTACACTTTGGGTGAGGCAGCATGTGTTATGGGGTTGTTTTAAATAGACACTTGGAGGAAGACTAAGCTCTTACCACATCATTTGTGTCCAAGCTAAGCCATGTCTCCTCATAGCCCAGGAACTGTTCTACCTTCAGAGAATGGTCCATGTTCTTCCTGATTGTCACTTGTCCCTGCAAGGTAGTCTGAAGTCAAGGACATGACGTGCAAGAAGCTGAGGGACCTGGTTGATGGAGGATGTGAACCACAGGGTAAGTTGGGTGCTCCAGGAGTCAGAGCAGGCAGGAGTACAGCACTGTGCCCTTACCTTGTGGAAAGGGAGCTGCATTGCTGGCAAAATAGGGAGGAAACAGGATTAAGATTGATTGAAAACACAGCAGTACATGTATTTTCTTCTGAAACAAACCAAAAAAGCCCAAGAAAATATACATTTTGGAATTGGCTGGGTCAGAGGCAATGAAACATTTTGTTATGACTCAGATGTGCTTTTTCTAAACTATTTCTGTTTCTACTCCAATAAAAAGTTGAAATAATACGAAGAAGTCAAAGTCAGCTTTTATACCAGCCACTCTTCTGGAACAAAAAGTGAAAACATTTAATTTTGAAAATAATGATTTTGTATGGACATTTTTTAAACATTGAATAGTTTATCCAGTTAAATTTGTAAGCTGGTCAGTTCTCCTTTCTCAGCAAAACTGCTCTTCTGTCATATCTGCTTGGCAGTGGGGGAATCTCTCCAATCCCCTGCTAAAATGCACATACCAAAAATATTTTGGTATGCAATTGAAAAGACCAGAAGTCAAAGAAGATACATGGTGGTGGTGTTGCCTGTGCAGAAGATGATCCCAGTTAAAGCAGTGCTGCTCAAACCCTTTCAGCCAGGCAGAGCCATGGTGAGTGACAGTGTTATTCAGAAAATCTGGAGGAGCAGTTGAATCCATTTCCCTTCCAGCTGGGTAGACCATGCAAATGATTCAAGGTAACCTGTGTTGCTTTGTCAGCCAGCTGCCCACAAGAAATTTGTTTGAATTTTATTCCTGAGTGATGCGGTCTAGAGTCTGGCAACATGTGCTTGTCATCATAATTTTCATCCTTTGCTTTCAGTGAGCTAATAAACCATACTTGTGTTTAACAAGGTGCCGTTTTCCCATAGTCATTACACAAATCTCTTCCAAAAAATTATCACTACATTCAATGTTGTCCTGCATCAAGGACATTGATTTCTACCTTAGAAAGGAAAGAAAAAGGTTCCATTTGGTTGCATACTGTCATTAAAATAATACCTGCTTTCATAGCCACAGAAAGCAGCTGAGTGTAGCTATCTGAATCCTTTGTGTCTGGTTAGCAGTAATGTTAAAAATTGTGGGATTTTCATCTTCTTTGTCCTGGTTGGTTTTCCTAACAGTTTTTCTCAGTTTGCAAGTCAAAAGTGCAACCCTCCAGATCTCCCCCTGCACCCTGAGCACAGGCCATGGTTTCTTCTGGCCTTTTAAATCCAGTATGGCTGGATCTGTGCTGCTTGAATCATGAGGATCACTGATGCTGTGAGAGAGGCAGGAGTATCTGTGTGTTACCCAACAAATACTTGCCTTCTGAAAGACCATCGTTTCTTTCTTCTTGTGATCACAGCCTGCAAATCCTTCTCTTGAGGAAATCTAGCATCAGGAAGCCTTGAACTGAGCACTGGCCTTTCCCAAAACCCAAATTTGAATGTAATTTTGGATATTAGAGTTGACCTGGTAGCTGTGTTTTGCTCTGAACTTTGGTTGAATACCAGTGGAAACAAGGAGACTTGGACTGTAGTTGTCCCGGTGTGGTTGCAGGGAATATTTCTGTAGAGGTGTGAGTTCTGCTGTTAAATGTCTGCTGGTTGTGATGATATCATCATGCTGTAAAAGGTGAACCTGTGGACTTGAACCCATCTTTTTTCCAACCCCAAATTCATGCTCCCACGTGTACATGGCATGATAGGGGTTTGGAGACAGAACGCTTTTGCTTTCAGTAGGGTGCCTTTGACTAGCAGAACTGAAGGTGATTCAGCACAGCTGGAGAGAAGGCAGTTCCCCTAACTAAGTAAAGAATGGTGGCTGTCTGCTGGGCTTAGGTGATTCAGCTTAGGTGATTAGATGGCAAAGGAGGGATTTGTATAGGGACTGCTATTGCTGGAATGTGGGAAAGCAAGTATGACACAGAGCTGTGGGGTTTGCTGGGAGAGATCTGTGTTACACCACAGATGCTGAGAGCCAGCAGTAAGTGAATAAATAAAAGTAAGTGATGATAACTGCTGCCTGCTGAGGATATTAGGCACATCGCCAATGCTGGGTCTGACAGCTGCCAGGGGTCCCATCCCAAGAGTGCTCTGACAGGGAGAAGATTCCAGGTGGTCGACAGGCACTTCCAGCCCTGATCTTTCTGGTTTTTGGGCCCCTGGACATGCACTGACCTTTGTAATTGCAGCCCTAGGGATGCACACCTGCACACAGGACTGCAAAATAACCCTCTTTGCTGTCCCCCATGATGTTTTGGGAGAGCATGCTGCTATGATCCGTGCTTACTTTATTGGGGTTTTGCTGGCTTTCTATTACCAAGGCCATTTTCATGCAAATGAGGTCATAGTTTTGTAGTCTACCTGCTCCTTCTGCTCCTGCCTCATCTGCAGACCTAATCCTCTCTTCCTAATAGTCTCGCTGGTTGCTATAGCAATGGTAAAGTGGTATGAAAAAGCCAGGATGATACTTAAATGTATGGCTGGTATTACATTTTTATTTCTTTCTCCTGGAAAAGAGGAACCAAATAATGAGGGGTTTGTTGGGGTTTTTTTTTTGGTTTTGGGGTTTTTTGGTGTATTACTGTTTTTTCAAAAGCTTTAACTGTAGGCTTTTTGGACCCTGTATGCAGTCCTCTCTCAGCACCCTTTTAGGCTGGGAATTTTGCAACTCAAGACCAGTTAGTAAGAAACAAGAGCCCAAATTTATGAATAGAGGGTACATACTATTTTGTATTTAAGATGCCAAAGTTACATTTATTGTGTCGTGCACAGAGTATGAAGTTTGCCAGCTGACCATGATGGGAACCTGCTGCAGAGTGCTTAGGGCCCAGGTGGGTCTCTGAAAGTGTGGAAAGATATCTGAACATGTTAGCAGAAGGTTTGTTTTGGATTTGCACCAGGACACTTACTCAGCACTGCCATTGAAAGTGGAATTTTGAACAGTAAATTAAAAAATCTTAATGAAATCAAGGGAGAGGAAAGCAGAAGATGGAGTGGTTTTGCTCAGTTGCTGCATACAGGAATGGGTGGCTGTAGTACCCAAGCCCCATCTTTTACACACCAAAGAGCAAAAATTACTTACTTATTCTGTATTTTCAACTTTTTTTTTGCCAAGTTTGTAGTCAGAATCATGGATCTGTATTAAAAGTTGGCTGAAAGAGCCATATTTGTGTGAATTCAGCCCATTCCAGAGCCCACCACGCTGGCAAATGTAGGCAAGCAAAACCTACATTTAATGCTTACATAGGCTGATCCCTTCTTTCTTGTCACAGTCTGAGAACATCCCTCATGCAAAACAACTTCTCCTGCCCAGCCATGGTGGGATCAGCTTGTTCCTGCCTGCTGGGGCTCACTAGACAAGATCAGGCCGTGGGTATATTGAGTGAGATGCTCTTTTTAGCAGTTGGCATTTAAAGACACCTCAAGCTAAATTGCTCAAAAGCCCACTGTGGGTATATTTTTCATATCAATTCTCATAGGGACTGAGTTGGAGATAGGGTTAAATTTCAGATGGGAGGATTATATCACTTCTGAGTTTATGGCTGGCATTAACTCTGGACTTTCTCATTACTAGTATAAAAGTGAGCACCTTTTTGAATCTTTTATGGCCTGGCTTGATTAAAAGTGGGATGAAAGCAGAAACAATTTTAATGGCCTTAGTGCTCACTGGTATAAAACTAGCACAAGAGAAATGGTTCCTACAGTCCCTCATCCCAGATATAAGTGAGATTGAGAGAAAACAGATTACCAGAAAGAAAGAATTGATTCATTTACCTATTAGTTACATTACCTAGTTAAGCATTCATATAATGTTTTCTTACAGGAGACAGCTTTGTTTCCTTATTTTCAAACACAGCAGCTCATCTTGCTTTCCATCAGCATAGACAAAAATATCAGGTGAGAGAAAACAAGTATTTTTTTTCCAGCTGCATGTGTCGAGGAGCCTCCCTGGCATGCAGCCCCCATACAACACTGCCTTCTACTTTGTCCTGTGCTCAAAAGACTGATTAAGTGATCTGCTAATGCCATACGCCTGGGGCTGGGAAGTGCTGGGGGATGATGGAGGAGAGGCAAGAAACAGTCTGCTCTCTCCTCTACCTGCAAAGACATGGGGAAATGCCATCCCAGGCCTGCATACAAGCACGGCAGCAGGCAGCCTCCACCTAGCCTGAGGTTTGGCCAGTTTTTGCCTTTCTGTAAATAATTAATTGGTGTGAGCTTTCGGAGAACTCCCTGCCAGGGGGATTTGTACTAGCCACAGGCCCTCAGGGCTTATATATCCTCAGCAACTCCATCCAAAGAGATTGTACCTACATGCCTTGCAAAGACAGCCTTCACCTCGGCATGGGGCCACCGTGGTAGATGGGGTTTCCATGCCTCAGACACTGGTGAAGGCATTCCTGAAATGGTTACTGGTTTTGAGGATTGGCTTTTCAGTTACTTCTTTGGGTTGAGGCTGTCAGATGTTGGTGACAGCCAGGTCATCTGAGCCCTCTGACAGTCCTGTCCTAACTAGTTCTAGTTACCCCACCAGTGACTTACTTTCCTGGTTGAAAGGTTTTGTCTTTACAGTTTAGTCATGGATGTTAAAAACCATGGTCATCCTTCCTGCTCTAGAACTCAGTGGAAACGACCCTGAAGGGCAAGCTTTTTTATTCAGTCATGTCTCTGGAGATTAGAAGAGGTTCAGAGCAAGGGCTTAAGGGTTTTTTCATCCTGTAGGTCACCTAAAAGGTAGGGGGAGACTTTGCTTCCTGGGTTGATGCCAGCAATAGGAATTGAGGTGGGTCTTGGCAGCCACCTGCCAAGCTGTGATGATCCTGAAAAGCACAGGTCCAGAGCCTGTGTCTCCAAGAGATAAACCAAAGAGCAAAAGACACCTGTTGGCTGAGAGCTTGGAAACAGCAGCAGAGAGGTGCGGGAGTGGGCAAACAAGGTGCTTGTGGGGCACACAGAGAGCCTTGAGACATGCACTTCGTGGGCACTCTCATTCCTGATAGAAATGCCTGACAGAGCTGTAGCGCTCTCAACTTCCAGGATGGATTCAGGTGGTTGTGGATGTTCTTGATGGTGACATCAGAGAAGTAGCTGAAGTGAAACTTGGCCTCTTAGACATGAGGAACATCTGCTATCTGAGAAATGCTGAGAGCCTTTGGAGAGGGTGCATTCTCCATCCTTTCTCTTTAATTCTGCTTTTTTGATTTAGATGTGTTGCAAAGGACTGGTAAAAGAGATCCTAGCACATAGTGGGAGTTGAATGTGCTGTTGTCTGTTAGTCATTTTATATATATTATTTTTTTTATTCATTTGGCACTTTCCGGAGAGTTTTTCCCCCCCCACATTGTGTAGGCTGCCATCTTCCTTTCTTTCTTTGTAGCAAGCATGTGGGCGCAGCCTTGCTTACACTCCGAGCAACTGGGGAACCACCATAAATGTAGCTTATCCGCTTTCTGAAACATTTTCTTTTGCGTTGGTTTGGATTTGTGCATCGTCAGTAACATCTGTTCTGCTTTAGTGGCATACAGTTTTCCGAGTCTAATTAGCTGGCTGCTTGTAATCAGGACTATTTCAACTGTTGTCATTCTGAATGTTCTTTTTCCCTTTTTTTTAATACCACATTTGCCTGATTGACCTTTTTTGTTGTTTTTTTTCTCTGTCTTTCTATCGGGCTGCTCCAGGAGCCATGGCTAATCATCTTATAACCAATGCTCTGCTTCGTCCTCATGGCACTAACAACCCTTATAATACATTGCTCGGGGAATCGGCGGTCTATAACAACCCTTCTGTCAGCATGTACAACGCACAAGGTGTGCTGGAGTTTCTCTCTAATTTTTCTAGTGAGAATTCCATTTTCTGTGGCTTATTTTGGCCCATTTATTTCTTTTTTTTCTTCCTTTTACTTTTTCTCTCCCCACGCACACACACTTTTTTTTATTTTTTGGAACTGGGCACAAAAAAAAGATCCTCTCCCCTTCCTTTCATTTCAATGCATCTTTCCATCTTCCAGATGCTATTTTTCCATGAGCGATCCAATTCACTTTGAAAGAGACTTGTCAGTTTTACTCAAAGCATTCACAGTGATTTGATTTTGATTTTTTTTTTTCAGTCTCCTTGCTTTTGTATTGTTTTGGACTTGTGTGTGTGTGTGTGTTTTGTCAGACACATCCATTCCTCTCTTTGTTGTCAGCACATTTCCTTGTTAAACCATTCATTTCAGAAACAGGAACACCGCTGAAGGTAAGTGAAGCTAAACTGGCCTTTGCCACCAAAGCTGCTCTCATTTGAAATGGCCTAGAGAAATGTGGTCAGCAGTGCACTGGTTTGCACAGGGAGTAAAATGCAAAATAAAACAAAACTGCCCTTGATCTCTAAGAAAAATGACAGTTGAAGCAAGAAGTGTAGGCCACCTCCAAAGAGCAGAGCTGAGATAAGAAATGTTTTGCCGTTTGCATTTATACATTTTATCTGTGCTACTAGGGGAAAAAATAATCGAAAAAAGGTGTAGTGAATCAAGATAATCTTTGATATCCTCCTTTCGGCAACAGGAAAATCACAGGCAGAGTCAATTGTACCTAATGGAGGTTTCTGCTATGGAAATCACTCTCTTGTCACCTACATGTTTGTCTCTGCTCTGGCTTCTGTGGGAAGGGACAATGTTTGTAAGCTGATGTCCTGGTGCTTCTGTGAGGGAGAGGCAGATGTGTTCAAGTAGGGCCTGAAGAGGAGATGGGGAGTGTGGAGCTCTGACAGCTCCTGTCTCCTGGTGGCTCCATCCTGCCCTGCCCCTTCCATGGGATTTTTTTTTTTTTTTTTGGTAAGGTGGCTGAATCACTGCAGAGTAGCACTGCATTCCAGTGCAAGTGTGCCAGCACTCTGTCAGCTCCCCACTCCCAATGAAGGCATCACTTCCCAGTAACAGATACCCAAGAGAGGGAAAATAGTGATGGTTATAATGCAAGCAGGAAAGCAAAGCCCCCTTTGTACTCTGTGGCAGCATGTTGTTTATGACAGCAATAGATGCTGAACTGTATCAGTAGGGTATTTGCATTCAAAGCACGAGGAAAGCACATGTGTTTGACCTTTTTGCTGTTTATTAATTTCCTTAATTATGCTAACTTTGTGCAACAAATTTGCTTCCAAGAATGCTTTTTTTAAAAGGGGCTACTGTTAAACATTAAATGCTCTGAATTTTAAGAATTTCAGTGTACTGCAAATGTTGACATGAGCTTTGATGTTCTGGCTAGTTTCTTGCATGATAACCTTGAGGTGTGGTAGTCTTTTAAATCACATGGCAACAGGTAATGCCAGGTCAGCATTTACCTTAAGAGGAGTCCTGATGTTCAGGTCTGGGTGCTTCAACTGAACCCAGGCAATTTGGGCAGAAATGTATGTTACGTATATTTTAATAATTTTGTGTTCTTCAAATTTTTAATACTAGAATCTGATACAGTTACCTGAGCTAACCGAATGTTATTCCACAAAAATAGCATAATTTTTTTGCAAGTGATACTCTGTTCAACAGTTAGATAAGTAACAGAGAAACCTATCCAGGCTGCACCCATGGGAGGCAAAGAAAGAGGATGGGACCAACCTGGGCTCATTTAAGCTCCTGGAGCTTTGCCATTGACTTCGGGGAGAGCAGAACCCAACCCATTCTTTTCAGGAGACTGTGAGTTAATTAATGACCACAGACCTGGTATAGCTATTAGTTTTCAAACTGGTTAGGTCCCTAGACAATTTTAAACTGTGACTATTAGGAGATCCCGTGGCAGAAATGAAGGGTAGCAAAACCAGGGGTAGTGGTCTTGGTGGCCCTTTGGGGTTTACAGATGCTGCACCAGCAGGAATGCTAAAGCCAGGAGAGTGCATTGTAAAAGTAGATGCTGTCATCATCTCTGGGTGTGCCTTGGCTGTGGTTGGCGTGCAGTGAGGCATTGTTAGCTAACATCATCCAGCTAACTCATTCCACATCACTAAGGCTGTGATTTTTTTTGCACGTTCATGTACCACTTCTGATGCTGGCCGCGGTTGAGGCAGGACACCCTAAGAAACAAGGGACTGATCTGGTCCACCTGTTTCTTTTCTCCTCCCCACTTACATCTTTTAAAATACTGTCTCTGTTTAAGCCAAAGCTGTCACATCTGTGGTAGGGCAATCACCAGGGGCAGGAAGTCCTAAAAATTACCCTTGGAAAGAGGTAGGGAATCAGACCCTAAAAGGCCAAAATCCCATGTTCCAGTGGCTTAAGCAATTCCTTGATAGGACACAGAGTGTAGAGGAAGGAGGAGGTGGTAGTAAGGGGTCGAGTGCTCACTGTCATTGGAAGCTGAGGGACATGCACTGGCTCAATCTCTCCAAAGCAGGAAAACATCCCAACACCTTTTGTCAGAACTAATTTTGAAAGAAGGTATTCACAAGCATTAATGATCATTAACAAGCTCTACTTAAAATGTAACGTGTCACTGAACAGTGGGAAGCTGAGCGTTATCACTGCCTCTTCATCTTATTTTCTGACTTTTTTTCTGACTTTTCTTGTTTTAAGCCTTTCTTAATAGTTTCATTTAGCAATGCCATTACTCAAACTACCGTTCCTCTTTTTTTTTTATTTTGTTTCTTTTTTTGCCAAGTCCATGTAGTTTGCCATATGTTTGGTTAAAGTAAAAATCAGACTTACCAAAGTTTGTAAAATGCCAGCAGCCCCATGATGAGCAAAGTCATACTCTTACAAAGCACTGTTGCAAAAGATGGACGGCAAAACATTTTTAGCAAGTAAACAGATTTCAGTTTCAACTGCCAGGGGTTATTATACCTAACAGTAAGTAAAGCCATTCATTTTAAGACTTTGGAAGTGACAATGACAGTGCCTGTCTTTTCAAGCATGTCCGTTACCAGCTTTAGACTTTTCTTAAATTTCCTGGCATTATTTCTTCATTTGTGTTGCACGCTGAACATTTTATAATGGCATTGGAAAACAGTTTAAATGTGATAATTTTTTAAATAAAAATGTAGACTATTGAATATTGCGCGTAATTTTTTTTTTTCTGTCTAAAATGTCAATATTTTTAACCTGAAATAAACCTTGTAACAAATTCATGTATTCTGGGCAGTGGAAATTATTTCCGTTAACTCTCTTTTCTGCATATCATCAATTTGCTTTTTACTCATGTTTCTCCTACTGTCGCTGTAAGCTTACTTGTTGTTTTTTCTTTCCTTTTCTTCATGCTGTCGTTTAGAGCCCTACAGAGAGACAAGTATGGGAGTAAAGCTAAACATTGCATATCAAATGTAATTTTTTTTAGTTCACTTTTATTGCATCACATATAGATGATGTAGTTAATAAAGAAAATTAATCTCACAGTTTTGAAACTGAAAGACTATGAATAGACATATGTATATATATGTGTATGCGTGTGTATGTATGTATGTGTATATATATATGTATGTGTACATATATATATATATAGATGAGATTAGATGATGCTTCCTTTGTTTATTTCTCATTTTTGTGGTATAGTTTACCCGGCATAGTTTCTCATTTAGTTGTGTATGCTTCGTTTTTTTTTTTCCCAACTTCATGTTTTTATTTGCGAGGTCATGGCATTTTTGTACAGTGTGTTTCATTGCAGCCCCCACTCTGTTCTCCCCTGCAATGCCTCCCATTTTATTTCTGCACCAAACCCCAGATCTATGCATTGGCAGCAGGAGCACAGTGCTCAGTGCCTCAATGCATACGTTACTCAACGTAACCATCAAACAGATGCTGTTGTACCTGTCACCCATTACATACGGCCCTCCCCCAGAAATGCTCACTTTTCATTTCTCCCCAAGCATCGTGACTCGGTTGGAGAGCTTTCACCGTGAAAATCAACGGCTTTGCTCTATGTCTGTGATGGCTAGTTGATTTTTTGGCATAGCTCCCTCATTTGCTGGGGAACCCAGGATACAGCAGCACCCTCTAAGCTTCAGAAACCCAAAAGGTGACCGACACATTTGGGGCATTTCATTCAAAAGCAAGAAGAAGCCTTCAGTAGCGCTTTCCAGCCCTTGACATACAGCAACTACTCCATCGCAGATATAGACTGAATCCTGTATTTTCAGAAGGTACACATGCCATGTACTAAGCATGGTATGAGCAACTGTTCATCTGAAATTGTCAGTTTAATGGCTTCTCTGATCCACTGTGCCTTGCTGGGAGTTACTTGCCAGGTTTTGGCAATGCCTGAAGCCCTTAGCTGAGAGGTCAATAAGCTATTTCATGCATCCCCATGCCTGCTCTCCTTCCAAGGAGACCAGTGATCCCAAAAAAGAAAGCATGGTGACTTAACTGCTGGGCCTGATTTTCTTCTCCCTTGCCTACTCATGCTGGCATTGCTCTCAAAACACTTCCCTGCCATCTCCTGTAGTGCTTTGGGAAAGAGCTGAGCTCCAGCCTTACGTTGTCACCATTGAGACACCTGCAACGGGCAGTTAGAGCAGGGACACCCTGAGACCCTGCTACTCCTCTCAGGTTCCCACAAGCCCACCATACCATGGCAGTGATGGTACTTGCTGTACCCTTGGCTGAGCCCACTGCTTTAACTTTGCAGGTGGAATAGGAGCTATTTTTAAAGGCTTCACAAGAGCCCAGAACAGCTGCCTCCAACATAAATTGTATTAGAAAATCCTCACCTGGCCAGTGTGGAGTAAATAATTTTGGTTGTGCCCTTAAGCCAGAAGAGGTAGGGCATTTAGCCTTGTTCCAGAAAATCCTGGGCCAGGAAGCATTTTGTGCCTCCCCCTTGCTACTCCCTGAATTCTGCCATTCAGTCCTTATGTCTTTATCCTGACAGCCTGCCCAGTGAAAGGGGAGAGCAGACTTTCTTTCCTCTAGGAAGGATACACTCCCAAACAAAGTTTTGGTAGTGATTAGCCTGGGCTGCAAATACTTTTCCCTCAGCTGGGAGGAACTGCCCCCTTCCTTCAAAGTTCCTAGAGCCAGAGCAGTTGGGACCAGCCCAGGGTCATGAATTTTTCAGCTCCCCCAGGAATACATAGAGCGCAAGAGCTGTAGGAGAATGCTGGCCAGGAGAGGTTATCCTTCCAGCTGGATGTTGCCACATCAAGTCACACACTTCACAGTGCTTTCCATTTTTTTTGGTGGGAAGCCCTTGACCACCAGCTGGTTAGATGGAGCTGCGCCCTCCCATTTTGGCCGCGATGCTCTCCTTGCTGCCCAGCCCCAGCAGCTACGGCAGCCTAGGAAGGGGGTTTGAGTGTGCACATCCCGCATGAGTGTCCTGTTTGTACAAGTCACCCTCTCTTGTGTAATGTTTTTCAGAGGGGCTTCTGAACAATGCCAGGGATACAAGTGTCACGGATACTCTACCACTGAATGGTAATCACGGCAACAGCTACAGCATCGCCAGCGGCGAGTACCTCAGCAACTGCGTGCAAATCCTTGACCGTGGGTACAACCACACGGAGAACGCCCTCGAGAAAAAGATCCTGAAGGAACTCACCTCCAACTACATCCCTTCCTACCTGAACAACCATGAGCGCTCCAGCGAGCAGAGCCGCAACTTGATGAACAAACTCGTCAACAGCGTGGGCGGCGGGAGCGAGGACGATGCCATCGTGCTGGATGACGCCACCTCCTTCACCCATGAGGAGAGCCTGGGCCTGGAGCTCATCCACGAGGAGTCGGACGCCCCACTGCTGCCTCCCCGGGTGTACTCGGCAGACAACCACCAGCCCCACCTCTACAGTCGGCGTCGCATCCCGCAAGACAACAGCGAGAGCTTTTTCCCTTTGCTGACCAACGAGCACACGGACGACCTGCAGTCGCCCAACAGGGATTCTCTCTACACCAGCATGCCCGCGCTGGCTGGCATGCCCATGACGGAAAGCGTCACCGCCAGCACCCAGACCGATCCTCCACCAGCGAAAAGCGGCGGTGGCGATGCCGACGATGTTTACTACAAAAGCATGCCCAATCTTGGCTCCAGGAACCACGTCCATCAGCTACACACTTACTACCAGCTAGGTCGAGGCAGCAGCGATGGTTTTATAGTCCCACCAAACAAAGAGGGAACCTCTCCGGACGGCAATGCAAAAGGACCCGCTCACTTGGTCACTAGTCTATAGAAGATTCAGCAAAAATTAAGCAAAGAGACAACTAAAAGCCTCTCCGTAACACTCGGTTTACTGTTCTGAGTTAATCCAAACAGTGGTAATATTGTGTGTACTCCTAAATCTTCATGCTGTTCAAAAGGAAATTCTCAGACTTTTTTTACTGGAATTTTTAGGCCGGCCCGGAGAGGACAGTAACTGCTGTGCCCCCCTTATCTTCCCATCCTTCTTCCCTCCAGACAGACTTCATTATGTTAATGAAAGAGATAGATAACGGCACACTTCGTGGCCTTCTCAAGTTATGCCGTGTTTGTTTAACCAATCCTTGATGCTGTGTTGCTCTTAATACCAAGGACCTGATTTAAGAGGGAAAAAAAAAATTATAAAAGGCCAAAAATGTGCATTTGAAACTAGTAGCAATGACACATCTAGGTGGGAGCGCTGCATAAAACAAGCTAGCAAAACTCTTTCTTTCCAATCCAGATCACACCATGGGTTATGGTCACTCACAACTTGGTTTCGCTGCAGCGCCCTTTGCTGCGGGAGGAAACAAAACGTAAATAAATTTAATGAGATGGAAGGGAATCCTAGAATCCTGTGCTAAAGGCATATTTTACATTTTGCTGTATTAACGGATGATAAAAACTAATGGCAGAAAAAGAGAAGCGAACAATTTCTATGTAATGTACAGATACTAGCATTGCACATATAGTCTGCTTTCTGTTCCTCCAGAACTTGCGTCCCTGTTAATGTAGTGGAAAAAAAATAAGAACTTTTTTCTGTTGTGCTGGTCTTGTAAGTTTGTCTACCAGTAGGAGCAAGGTTTTTCATAACTCTTTTTTTTTTTTTTTTAATTTTGCCTCTTCCACTGCTCCTTCCTTCTGTCCCCTTCCCATCCCAGTAAAAAAACTCACTGGGCAAAAAAACGCCCCAAACATCACTTTCTAAGGACCATTTTTAGTAACACCATCACCATTTCTTTTCAGCCAAGGCAGTCTTTTAATTTCCTCACTGTATAACCTTTTTCAGCCGGCATGTTGCCAGCAGACCTTTTGGCAGACTAGAGCAGGGCAAACTTCCTCATTGTCAGTGCACAACCGATCGTGACGATAATCCTGTGAAGCATCTCTGGCGAACAGCCCCTCAGCCAGGCCCTCGGGTCACATCCAGGGACTGAGAGGGGCTTTTGTAGTCCTAGTGGGGGTTCTACAGGAGACGGCCATTTCCCTGGAGGAGCAAAGGGCCTTCTCGGCTCAGTCTGGTCCCCGGTTTAGGCACTTGTACTGCAGTGGTTAAGAAGAAAATAGATTGACGCGTAGTGAGCTAAAAAGTACTTTGCAGTGATTTTTAATTAAAAAAAAAAAAAAAGTCCTCTGTTCATTATTTTTCCTAACAGGAAATTTATTTATTTGACCAGATTTTTAAGTAACATAGGCTTTCTGGAGGTAAATTAGCAGCACGGAGTATGAATTCTTCTTTTTCTCTTTTTTTTTTTTTAATTTATGATCCATTTTGTACGGTCTCAGCAGTTGAATGACCTCATTACTAATATTTGTTGTAAAAGTGGAGCTTGTTTGCCAAACAATAAACAACTGATCACGATTTAGAAGATACTGTATGTATGTACTGTACAATTAATCTCTCTTTTTTTGTCGTTGTTGTTCCTCTCTTCATTAATGTCTTCAGTATGAGTCTCCACTCCTTTACAGCATGGGTGAGCAATGCCGAAGAAAGGAGGCCTAAGCTGAGAAATTTAAGCACAAAGGTTATGCAGCTGTGGCTGACTAGAAAAATCAGGCTGGTGGTACTTGTTTAGGGGCAAGAACAACACTGGTTGACATTTGTTGCGGGTGATTCTAGGTCTGTTTTGTGCCTACTGTATAAAGTAGCCAACGACACACGGATGTTTTGAGTATAGTGTTTCACGTGTCGTATCATTTAATCATTGTAATTTCTTTCTTTTCTTAATTTTCTTCTTTTTTTTTTTAGTTTGGGTTTTCTGAGATTAAAAACTGCTGGTAGCATGTCAAAGAGTAAAACAAGTCCCCGTTAGGCCTTCTCGGTCGTTGTTTGCTGTCTCTTTATTTTCTTGCTCCGGGCATATGCCAAGCACCCTCACCATCCTTGGGCACATCGAACTTCCCACCCCACCTCTGCCAATGGCCCACTGGCTGCTCTCCTCCAGCCTCCCCCTTCACATCCCTTGGGTGCAATCAGGAATTCAGAAAGCCACAAAATAGACTGGAAAGGTTGACAGGGAGAATAACCACCTCTGGATATGATTGGTGATGAATTTTCAGTAGTTTTTCACTAAGCTCTCCCATGGGCTGGGCTTAGGGGCTTGGTGCTTGCCTGCATCTAAAGTGTGCCTATCCAAGTCATATGATGCTGGGTAAAAGCCAAAAGACTGGAGCAGGTGGGTGAGGCGCATCTTAAACAAGATATTCCCAGTGTTGGAGGATAAATGCAGCAGCAGCAGCAGATCAGTGGAGCAGTTCCACTCCGTCCCGGGGTTGTCCTCGCATTGGGGCAGTGCTGCTCGGTGCTTCTCAGCAGAGTCTTGTTGGGCAAGAGGACCAAGGGTGGTGGTATTTGGTGGTATTCATGGCCTACAAAAGAGTCTGCTTCGAGTCACCTGAGTCCTTCCTGCAGCCACTCTGGCCAAAACATCTTGGGGAAGAAACTTCACGTGGGACCAAGCACTGATCACAGCAGTGCATCTTGCCGGGTCTAGGTTTCGGCAAGGGAGCATTTCCTATTGGAATATTGAGGAATCAACTGACTTCATAGCAGAGCAGCCACTGGCCAGCCAGGTTATGCTCTTGCTCTTGATGTTGCCTCCCTGTTTCATTTTATTATCCATACCAGCAGGGATGGAAGTGGATAGTGCATGGTGGATCCACTCTTGCAGGTACAGCAGGTTATTCACACCCATGTGGTCACAGCAATCCATGTAGCAGCCCAAGAGAGGCTGCTGAGGCATTAAATAACTGAGGTACTTCTTTTGGGGAAAGAAAAACTGTTACTATATTAGACTCAAAAAATAGTTTTTTAGGGGTATGGTGGAATTGAGTTCATGCAGAGGGTGAGATATGCCCTAGCAAATATCGTCATGGTCAAGTGGGAGGCAGGTGATGAACACGGCATTTACCAGTGTTTCTGAAACTCTGCAAGAACAAACCAGTGGTGGATTTGCTATGGGATGGCTTTGTCCTACTGAAAAATCTTTAACTTCTTTTACTACAAATGGTCATTGTTCCCCAGCCCTTTTGTGTATTCCAGGTTTATCAGTGTGCAGGCTGTTTTTCCCCTCTTCTCCATCCCTTCCCTTTGCCAGCCTACCCATGCCTATTAGCGCTTTAATTGCAAAAAAATGCTGTTTATTTTCAAGCTGATTATTTCTGTCCCTAGGCTGTTCTGACATCACAGGATTCACTGTTGGTGCTTCTTATGGCTCAGGAAACAGCTGAATCACAAAATAAAGGGAAAATATATATTATTAATTTTATTAAGCCAAAAATGGTTTATGACTGTAATACAGTGGGGGTGTTTTATGAAGGGGAGCTGGACGCAGATTATTTTTGGCACTTTCTTCCCCTTGAGAACAGATTTTGTTGTGTCAGATAGTTGATTATGGGCATGGTGAAGGTTGGTGCTTGTTAATAAGTAGCTCACTATATACAATTCTTATGTGACTGGCAACTGTGCAGACTGCAGCATGTGAAAATCAACTCACTGTTAAGTCCTCAGTGCCTACAGTGCTTCTGGGGTATGAGGGAGAGCTGCAAAACTTCTAAGGCATTTCTTAATGCTGAGCCACAGCAAGAATGTAAGAAAAAAACTTGATGAAAACGCAGTAGTGATTATGGTGTTAAATCCATATTCATGTTTGGGACACATAACTCTGTAGGCTGGGTTGAAGGGGACAATCAGCCCCATGCTCGAGGGATCTTTTTCTAGAGCTCCATTTAACAAAACAAAACAAAACAAAACAAAGAAAACCAAACCAGATTTGCCTTATAGGGAGAAGATCAAAGCTTCATCATTCAACTGCAACAAGTATCCCACTTTCAGCTGAAAACAGACAAAATAGAGGCAAACAGGCCAGCTGATGAGAACATCAGCTGATGCACAGACCATTTTGTGAAACACAGGGCCACCTTTGGGAATCTTGAGCTGCCAGGCATGTTTGGAGTGAGGATTGTTAATGTTGATCCATTGATTGAGTTGCCCGTTCAGAAAGCCTTTCTTGCAGGTGGGAAGAAGGGGATGGAGAACTGCAAGGCTCCATGCTTTGCATTTTCCTGAAAATCATCTTAGGATGCTTGACAAGTTATGAATCCCTTTTTTCACTCACTCCTAATTTGTGCAGGACTGGGTTATTTTCCCTGTGTAATCCCATTGCAGACCACCCCATAAAGAGCTGACAGATCAGCTTACTGTTTAAGTACGCTTTGACTACAGCAGGCAATTCCCACCCATTTTCTGCAAGAGCCAGAAGAGACTGTAAGATCTCCCTGAAATGTGAAGGAGAAATACAGGGCAAAAGACATGCCAAGAAAGACCATGTAGGCTGGAGAGTTGCTGGGAATGGGGGGTATTCATCACAACTTTGGAGGCACTGTGTAGGCAATATTACTTACCATGGTCCTGTTCATTTCTGCCTGTTGATTGCTTTTAATTCCTTGACATCTGTAGTTGTTACCAATCTTTTTACATCCTCCCTTGCCCCAGGTAAGAAGCAGTGAGATACCTCAGAGGGCTGGGGAAAACAGTGGTGGTGGGGGGAGGCACTGAGCTCCTGGGAGTCCTTTTGTGTCTCTATGTGTGCCCCTATTGCCTGCATCCCCCTTCCCTGACCAGCTGGCCTCTCTGTCACACCCCCATGTGCCCTTGATCTCACTGGGTTATGAAGAATGTAATACCCTGCAGAATTGCCTAGTCAGCAGGGATAGAGAGATAGCTCATCTTATTAAAAAACTGTCTCAGGAAAGCCTAAGAGCACAAGCTTGGTCATCTGTCACACCCTGATCTCCTTCTTACCTTTAGAAAGAAAAGTACTTTATTTTTAGCTATCTGCTGCATTCAGCTACACTCTATGCAAATTTTCTTTAATGAATATTTTAGGGTTTTAATAGTCTGGGCTCATGAACATTATATAAATGTCATGTTGTTGCAGGCTCTCTGGTAACAGCGTGGAGGGCATCCTCCTCAGTGTAAAGCTGAAGCCAGATAAAATCTGTGATTAGTGCTCCCAGGGAAGGCAGCCATGGATTGTTCAGTGACTGTCCTGGGTGGGGGCATTAGCAGGGCAGTCAGGGGAAGGCATTGCAGCTCTCCCTTTTCTGGATTGAGGGACATTTCGTTCAGCACAGGTAGATGGCTTAGTGCCGGTTATGCTCTTCCAAAGGCTTTGGCAAGCCCTGGGGATACATGGATCATACACCAGATCATTTATCATCCCAATTCAGAAGAGGAAGGCTGTTTAAAGCTGAAATATTGAGGCTTGCCAGGATAGCTTGGAAATCTTCCTTTTTCACATCAAAATAGCTTTTTACAGGTGCTTACTGTTTATTGTATTCAGTATGCCAGGCAGATGGTGATAGTCTTCGTCAGGAAAATCCCAAGAACAAAAAAATCCTAAGTATTTTCTGTCTTTTCATTTCTTTACCCTCCACATAATTTATTTCTTTACATTTCTGCTCCTTAAATACACTGTACACATGTAAAAACCCAAGCTAAAACCTCAATAAATAAACAAAATATATTAGTATACAGAGCAATTATTATGTGTTGGAAGCAAATGCTTGGTATTTTAGCTATGCTGCTTAAAACCCCAAACAGCAACTTGGAAGACACAAACATAGCTGCTTCACAGCCTCCTCAGCTGGTGTGATGGCAATATTTGTACAGATGACCAAATATCTCAGACTGCCACTTAAAATGGACTGCGTCCTGTGTTACAGCTTTGGAAAAGTTATTTCCAGCAGAAGGGTGCTTGATGGGTAAATTATGGCAATAATAAAACTGTTTTCAGCCTATCTTCTCCCACTTCTCTTGGAGGCATCTCAGGCAGAGTTAAGTTTGGGTCCTTGTGGCAGAAAACCTCACTCCAGACAGGAGCCCTGCAGCAAAGGCTTCGCCTTTCAGTGGGCACGAGTCTGTGATAACACCCACTGAAAAATGGCTTTGGAGGATGAATGTTGAAAACCAAGCGGTCAACAAACTGGGTGGAGGATGTCTGGATATTCCACTTGGGAAGCAGAAGCACTGTGCCCCAAGCACCTCTGAGGATTTGGTTGCACAAAAGCTGCAAAGGGGGTGTGGGAAAATGGACTTTGGCCGGGGGGGGATTAAAGGAAAAAGCTCCTAATTTCTGGCACGGCTTTGTCCTCTGGCTGAAATATGCCAGAAGGAGTTTCTCAGGTGCTTTCTGTAGGCAGCTGGAGAGAAGTGCAAGGTCATGGGGAATTAGAATCGTGGGAGATGGGAGGCATATTTCAGGCAAGCTAAAGCTTTGCTGTGGCTATCAGGTGCGTACTCTGGCCAGCCCCTGGTTTGTTCACCTAAAAAAGGAAAATTATAAGTTTTAATGGTTTGCCACAAAGCAGCCTTTTGGTTTGGGGTTTTTTTTTGAGAGGATCTCTTCCTGATAATAGAAGAGGTTTATTTTTTCGGTGCAAGCACCTCAGCTCTGCCCTTTGGTCACCTTCCCCTCACCTGCTTCCTTGCTTGCTTATTCAAACTTAGAGATAAAAGGCCTCATTGCTTAAGCGGCTGTTGATATCAGCCAGGAAGAGTGCTACATATTAAATAGGTGGGACTTTTGATTATTCTTTACACACTGTGCTCCCAGGCATTTTCCACTGCTGGCAGTTTGTACTGCAATGCAAAGCTGCCCACTGAGCTAACAATAGTGGAAATGAAAGGAGAAAATGCATCCCACTACTTAGGGGAAAAAAAAATAGATGAGCAACAAAGAAAGGATGAAAGTCTCTCCTCCTCAGAAAAACCCCAAAAGATCAGCCAAAATGGCCAAGATGTCTGAAAAGTTGCTGGTTCTGCCCCCACCACTTTGCCTTTGATGCCATAGAGAGCAATGTATATTTGGGAGGGTGAGAAACAGAGTGAAATTATTTATGCTTAGAAAATGTCTCCAGAATAACTCTTAATTCTTCTTGAATGGGATTAGCCTATTTTAAGATCTCCCTGAAATATTATTTATAAAAAAGCCTGCATGTGGTCACCCCAAAGTGCGTGTGGCTGTGTCCTCCCAAGATGAGTTTGTGGAAGGAGGTGCTCTCCTCCCTTGGGCTGCAGTGCACTCAGGATGTAAAGTGCCCTTCAGATAATGTCTGATATCAAAACAAATCTGTTTACTCTCCAGTCATTTATACTGAATATTTATTATTAAGGGGTGGGAGGGACACAACAGAAAACCCAGTTTGCTCAAACAAGCCCTGTTGTGTTGATACAAACTGGTGGCTGTAGCTCAGTGATGTGCTAAACGCAGAGGAGCAAAGAGGCACCTCAGTGTCACTCTCCTCCTGCAGAGCAGTGGGCAGCAGTGGCCGATGCTGCTGTACAACAAACTACTGGCTCATGTGGGGCCAAAGCCAGGCAAAACTGTAAAAACTGTAGCACCAAATTCAGCAAAAGGGGTGGAAGGAGATTTGCAATGGGATGTTCACGGATAAATACATTCACCTTCCCTGAGCAAGCCTTCCTTTTCAAGGCAAGTCCATGCATCCCCTGCTTTGTTTGGGGATGGAAATTATCTTGAAAATAGCTGGTAGTGGTTGCAGGGTCCTGCTCCAGGGATTTACCTGCTCTCCCCTTGTTTTTCACAGAAGGTGGAAGGACGCCCAAGCAGGAGCCGGTCTTCAGGCGAGTCACCATGGAGGACAGTGTCATCTAGCCCTGGGGACCCTGTGAGCCTGCCCCGGCCAGCCCGTGCCAGCGCACCGCCTCAGCTCCTCTGTGCCTCAGCTCATCCATCCCTCACTTGGGATCGCGCAACAGGAGAGGCCGGAGAAACTGGCCTCGACCAAACCCTCAGCAAACCCTTGCATCCCCAAGGAGAGAACAGCCCGGCTGAGATTCCCACTGCCCCATGCATGGCAGCACCCTGGGAAGCGCCCTTGCTGTTTGGTCGCTTGTCTCTTTTTTGCAGATGAGCAGAACAGGTGAAAACTGTCTTTTGTAATAAGAAATTAGTTTCACCTGCTCCAAACATTGACTTTGCAACTTGGTAACAGTTAAAAAATGGCTCAGTGTGCTTAATCCACCATCCTGAGCCTCTCTCCATGCTCTCAAGCTGGGCTGTATAAAGGGGAACCTGCCAGATCCAGGTTGCTGTTGTACATACAGACCTGTCAGTGTGAAGAGCCAACAAGGGAAGGACCAGAGGGACGGAGAAGTAGTCCTTACACCAGAAGAAGCTGAACGTGCCAGCAGAGTACTGTCAAGCGAAGCTGTTGCTTGTAAATAGGGACCGGCGCATGTGTCCAGCAGCAGCTCCACTTGGCCAAAGCTTCTCGGGGGAAAGCTGCTCAGATTTTATTGTCTTGTGTAAATAGAAATATTTTTTTGAAGAAAAAAAAAAGAGCCTTAGTATCTTGAAGATAGCGTTTCTCAATCAGCTCAGCTGGGGATGGATACATGGGAACCCACAGGATCTGCCTGCTGGAGGCTGGTGTGGGATCTTGCAGCCAAGCTGTGCCGTCACCGCAGGTGTAGGAGACACCTGAAGGAGGATGGACCTGTCCAGCAGAGGATTTGGCAGACGTTTCTCCCTAGTCCCTTTAAACAGGGTGAACTCATTGGTCCCATGGTCTCTGCTGGTGTAAATAATCAGCTACAGCCCACAGAGGACTTGGACTGCTTGGTGCAGTTGTGGGAGGGGGGAGGGTGGGATGGGCAGAAATCATCAGAGGGATGCAAACCCCATCAGCGTGGTGATCCCCAGGCTTTTAGCATTAGTCAAAAAAAAAAAAAAAAAAAGAAAAAAAAAAAAAAAAAAAAAACCGGCGGAGAAGATGATCAGGAAGGGAGCGAGAGGGTTAGTAGAATAAACACATGTAANAAAGGAAAAAAGAAAAAAAAAGCAAACCTGAAGGCTTATTAATGGTTTTGGGCCAAGTGTTTGGCTGGGTAAATGGAGGCATGCCTAGACATGTTCTGTGTTCATGTCAGCCAGTGCCTGTCTGTGCAGTTCTCTGTCTGTGCAAACGCGTGTGCAAGGCTGTGTCTGGTTCGGGGGGCTGCCAGCCAGTGCAGGTCCCTGTGTCTGTGTAGCTGTGTCCATGAGAGAGAAGAGAAAATGGATGTGTGTGTTGTACTGCCCTTTATACACCCAAACACATGCGAGGAGTCATAAGTAACGCTCCTAGGTCCAGCTTTAGCAGCATGAGTGCAGAGTAGTGTCCACACCTCTCCAGGGAATGAGGCTTGGCAGGCAGAGGGATGGCATTAGCTGAGTGAGAGCTCATAAATCTCTGCTCTGCATTGAGTTGTCATCCAGTGTCCCCTGCTGTGGCACAACAGTGCTCATCTGCAAACACCACCAGCAGAACAGGGCTGCACTCGAGCACAGGCACTGGCAGGATGGTACCTCCTGGAAGGGGGACAGGAGCTTTGGGGTTTCCCTTTCATCATTCACCACCCAAAGCTTACTTATGCCTTATTTACTCTGAGTCCAACTGTTCGGATTCATGCAGTGCAGGGAAATTAAGAAGAGAATGAAATAAGAAATCAAAATTAGAAAAACGCCCGTACATGAGAAGAAAACAGATATTTTTGAAAATTACCCCAAATAGCTTTCTCGGGATATGGAAGTCTCTCTTCAGCTTAGCATTTTACAGGAAAGCAGTGCCAAGGTGAAGTGTCTTCCCCATGAAGAAGCCAGATAGCATGAAACAACTGTTGCACTATTTAGCACAGCATTGGGGCCAAAGCCCCTTTATCTTTACAAGGAATGGGCAGTGAGCAATCAACAGAAATTGGAAGCTGCCTCAAATTCCTGAGGGGTGTGGGCATCTGGAGTGGTAATTTGCTTGCAGTGGTCCAAGGTGAGCTGCAGTGAGTCTTTTCCACTTGAATACTTGAATACCTCCTGTCATCCAGCTGTGTGTGTTACCATTAACACTTAACAACTGCCAGTGCCAAGTGATTTATATATTTATCAGGCCATTTATTTATGTATCAAACCAGTGCACGGGAGGCACTGTGCTTTCATCTGCCACATGTGGACACCTCTTCCTTTGCCCACTTCTCCAGCCTTGTATAGTGTTCCCAGGCAAGGTGACCATCATCTTGGGGAGGCTGTGGTTTCCTCCCCAGTGAAGGCTGTTAACCTCTTTTCCAGGGAGAAAAATAGTGAAAGATATGAGCAACACACCCTGACTTTGTGCTGGAAATGTGCTGAAAGTCAGCCAGTGTATTAAGCAAAATAAATAACTCCAAAATATTTGAAAGTTCACAATCTTTCACAGATATGAGGGGACTATTCTTAGAGTTGCCCCAAAGGGCAATGTTAAATCCTGAACCCAAGGCTTCCTGACCCTGGGGGAGTTTTGAGGTGCAGCATGGGGAATACTTAGGGGCAGCAACTGCATGAAAGAAGATATTCCCTGGTTTTATTAAATTGCAGGAAAGCAGAACTCCCCTGGGTTGGGTTGAGTGGTGGATATTTTTTCATTGGAGCACTCACTATTAGTTCCTCTCCCCAGACAACCCCGGATTCCCAAACCTTAAACCCTTGCCTTTATGTCTAGAAGAGTTACTCTTGGAGGCGTTTACAACAACCTTCAATGTTTCTCTCTCCAACCCTAAAAGAGGCTGACACCCCACAACTGACAGTTGTAAAGATGAGCCAGACCAACCCCAAGTCCTAATAAAAATGATGAATCCCATCCACTGCATCCATATTGATGGCACACAGGTCACATGTGGAGATGAGCAGTGAGGAGGGGGAGGCAGATAATCACTGAAAATTGTGTGTGGGAGATGCTGTTACCAAACCCACCTGGCAGAGTTTTGATTTAATCCAGCCCTGAGTCAATACTGATTGACATTTCACTTGCTTTCCATATCTTAACTGGACTTCCTTACTCCTCAGGCATGGAATGAATCTTAATACATTGTAATTACTGTACTCCTGGTGGTGAACTGGTATGAAAAGCTATCACAGAAAGCATTAATAAAATGTACATTATGAAAAAGAACTCAGCATTGTCTGAAATTAATAATGCACCAGATTTTTCTCATCCATGCCTGCTCATTACAGGCCTGCCCTTGAGTTTTCTATTAAAAGGACTTACTCAAACTATTTGTATAGCTGTGTTCAGTGTGAAGTTATCTGCTGTAGGTTTGCATCCCAGTTAGATGTACCGCATGAGGACTTATTAATCTGTTATATCTCTCAGGCATTGATTTTGGTGACATTTATATAACGCTGGTATGACTAAAATGAACTGATTGATTCATGCATATGGATTAGTTTGCCTAAGACTTTGAGGCTAGGTAGCTTTATCATGCACTGTAACGCCACAATTCATCACTGTATTATTTACGAGAGACTGAACTGGCTGCATCTCAACAACTGAAGAGATCTTCACTGTTTTATTTATGTATAAATGTTTACTTAATCAGCCGCCAATTTTGTTTAGCAGAATTTGTTCGCAAACGGAAATTGTAAACGATAACGTGGTTTCTATTTTAAAATTTATAGGCTTTCATCTGTAGCAAAATCCAAGATTTCCAAAGTGTCTTTGTCTACTGGCAATCGACAAGCTCTCTTGTATATGCTTTCTGGTAATTGCAATTAGCTGCAGCAATATTTCACATAAAAAACAATGCAATCCTAATACGGGAGATCTGACTGGTAGTGTGTCAAAGTCAACATAAATATCCCAATGGTTACAAATGCTGGAGGTTCAACAAAGCAACAAAGAGCCACCAGCCAGTGCAAAGGCAGGAGCTCATGGACATGTGTGGTGATTTCTGCTGCCTTATCTTACAAGAGAATCCCAGTTCCAGGTAAATTGTGTCTCAGTCACATGGGCCATATCCCCTGCTTGAGGAAAGCCTGGTCAAAGGGGGCAAGGAAAACATCTGCTCACTGTGCATTGCATCTGGGAAAGTGGCTGGGCTACAATGAGTGTTTAAGGGTATAACATTCCAAGGAGACTTAATCCCAGGTTCCCAATCGATGGCATGTATTTTCTTTGGACCACGCTGCTTCTCCCGGGGACCGAGGAATAAGGAGACATAAAGGATTTATTAAACGAAACCAGAGACTTTCCTGTTAGGAGCCATTTAGAAATATTTTTAGTGCAAAGGCACAGAAGAAGTGACATGTTAGAGACCTATAAAATAATGAGTGGTGTCCAGAGAAGGTGAATTGAGTGCTGCAGTTCACCATAGGTTATACAGCAAGTGGCACTATGTGGAGCAATGAAGAGGTGAAATCTTAAATGTAGTTATAAGTAATGTTTCATTACCCATCACGGGATTAACCTACGGACTCCCTGACCCAATACACCAGGAAGGTGATGTACAATGAGCTTTAGTAAGATATTATGCTGTTTCACAGTTTAAAGAATGAAAGGAAAAAAAAAGTAAAAACAAGAAAAGCCTGTCACCTACAATCTCTTGTTTCAGGGTCAGAAGAAATTGCTGGTTCCCTGAGGAACTATGGAAACACCCCTGCTGAGTCTTCAGCCATACTTCACACTTGCGATTTTTTTTTTCCTTTCCAACCATATTTTATTAACATAACAAATTACAATAGTGCTAGGTAGGCCTGGAAAATTACTTGCCAGCTGGCAGTGCGAAAAGGGGAGTAAACTTTACATGTCAGCACCCTGAGCTGTACCTTCAAGAGCATGGGATCACAAGAGAGTGATGCTGAGGGGTAACTGTGCCTCACAACCATTGAACCCATCACTGCAGAACTGGTGTCAGCAAATAGTCCTTCTCCATGTTTCTTTTTGGCTCCATCAGTTACAAGAAGGCTGCAATTACATCACTCCTAAGCTATCCCTTTTACAGGCCAAACCAACCAAATTCTCTCAATCTACAGGTTTGTTCATTATTCTTTTAGGGCAATTAGCAGAAGCACCTGACAAAGGCTAGGGGGAAAAAAAGGGAAACACAGCATAAGTATGTTGTATGAAGGCTAGGAGCTGCTTTAATCAGCTCTGTGCCCACCTGGATGTAACTCTGGTTCCTAATTGGAGAAGTAACAGCAACACCTGTGGATGTTGCTTTAGAGGCCCTTTAACAAGCTCAAGGGGGTGTGCCGAGGAAGATTTCCTTCATGCAGGCCAAAGTGATGAAGCTGATACTGTTTGCAGCAGTTTTATAGCTCCTGGCTGAACTGGAGATTAAACTTTAGGAAGATGTTTCAAGAGTAACTGGAGTTTTGAAGGATGACGACTCTGTTGGACCCCTTGGTAAGATACCCCACATGCTAAGTGTTTCTGTTGATGTGCAAGTACGGCAGTTTGACTCGTGTCTCAGCAATTAAATTTTATTTCCTGTCTTACGCCCTGTTTATCCATGCTAATAGCTCTCCTAGATCTTCTTAGATAACACCTGCTGTGTAGGAAGGTATAAAATTGTAGGAAGGGCTGAATATTTGTCACCGTAATGTCATCAAAATGGTCTTGACTAAAAGGTGTTGCTGCAGGAGTCTGATTTTTTTCTCAAGCTTCCCTCTATGCATATGAGCTTTTAGTCATGTTTCAAAATAAGATTAAGACATGCTTTTTTTTTTTTTTTCATCTGTAAAGCTAAAAATGAAGCTGTTATGTGCATGCTTCCTTCTGCTTGGATGCACTTGCCAGCAGCTGCTGCTGTGGGAAGCTGAAGTCACTGATGGTGAGGCTAAATTAAACCTCTCCAGTGTGTGTGTTGAGGGGGTATAAACCAACATCTTCAAGGTGGCTTTGGGGTAAGGGTAGCTGATGTGCCCTGCTTAGAGCTTTGCTGTCCTGGGGACACAGCAGCTGTACAAAAATGAGACTTAGAGACCCTGGTTTTCTTTGCAATATCCCTTAGTTACCCTTAGACATGTATTATGGTATGGTGCGCTCCCCCTAAGCCCCACCTGTGAGGACCAGTGGCTGCCTGCTGCTCTGCACCTCTGCTGAATATTAAGCAGCTTCCTAAAAGCAATGAGGCTGTTATGGCTGAACAGCTTCACCATGTGCAGGCTGTACAGATATCCAGTAAAGAAATCAAAGGCATGATGTCACCAGTATTTCTTATCTAAAATTAAATATCTGTTTTAAGTCCCCAGACACACAGAGACTTTGTATTAGAAACATATACTGAGAGTTCAAACTCTGAGTCATCTCATATATATTTCACTCAAGCCGAGGGAATAGCAGTGAGCACAGACCTGCAAAAGAGCAATTCTCTATTCTAGCAAGATGAGGGAGAAAAAAATGTTCAGGGAAAATACTAACGGATTCACAAGCGAAAAAATCTTGCCAATGAAATTGTGTCTCTAATATTCTGTACCTTTGCAGTAAAGTCGTGATTTGCTGTGGAAAATGCAGCAGAGAATAAGTGGGTCAACTTGTGCTCATTAGTGGCAGAGACAAAGTAAGTGGCATTTAAAACAAGTCCACTCAGAGGGAAAGTGAAAATTATTTATTCTGAGGGCATCAAACGTTGTCACAATTGGACTTCAAGAGCAAGTCACAATGCTTTGGGGTGCCGTTGTATGGGCAGGGTTAAGCCAAGCTCTGGATGTGCTGGAGCTGAGGGCTGCATTTCTGCTGCTGCTCTCCACTGCATTGCAGGACATGCTGGGTGGCCACTGCTGTGCCCTTTCTAGCACATGCCACAAGTGTTACAGCCCAGTCATCGGGGGCTAAAGTGGGAGACGTGATGCTGGAAATTACTTGGCCCCATCTGTGCTAAGGGGCAAATTGTGCCAGGTTCTATGTCAGCCCACTCACACATCAGCAGCTGCACGTGGGTGCAGTGAGTATCTGTGGATCAGGAGCACTTTTAATATCCCTCTACCTTTTGTCTCCTTTTTATCTCTGTAATGGGCCCTATGTAGTCCCCAGTCCTGTGGTGGTTCATCTTCCCTCATTCATCTCAGACTGTGCTGCTGATTTCCTTCCCACCTGGGCAGGCTCATGTGTTGTGGGTACACCTTAGCTCCTAAGTAGTTTTCTCCAAGGTAGATAAAGATGTTCCCTACTCTACAAAAAGGTATTGTCTTCTCTTATAAGCATTCCAGTCATGAAGGAGCTGTGCACTGGGTTCTCTTGGATTCTGGTGATGCTGCCCATATGGGATGGCATGGGGCAGGAGGAAGCACAGAGGCATTTCTGGAGTCACAGTGGAAAAATCCCTGCACTAGGCTGTTCTCCAGCTTTTACTGGATTATAGCCCAGACCTGAGACCCAACAGATGCACTGTCAGGTATGAAGTATTGGCCCAAGATTCGTGCTGGCTCTGTAATGGGAACCAATTCCCCTCTCTAATGCACAGTTGTTGCATTGCATAAAAATCATTATTACACATTGTGAAATCTAATTACATTATTGCACACTGTGTATACACTCTAATAAAGGCAGTGGAAGCAATAACACTGCTAGTAATACACCATTCCACTGAAATTGCTATTGCTGTCAATTTTACATGTATTTTTTCTTGATTTACCCTGAAGAGCAAGGCTTTCAGCCTGCTTGCTTTGGCAGTTGGATGAAGTGTCAAGACCTTACAAGGGCTGCAGAACCCCACAGCTCCTATTGCAGTAGGGAACATGTGAGGGGACTGCCATGTCCCAACTCTGATACCCAGTGGTGAGACCAGTCCCTCCTGTGGGTTACAATGCTGTCCTGAGATGGGTCCAAAGCCAGCTGGGCTCAATTTCCCTTGACAGTGCCCCTTGTCCCCACTGTGGATCCTTGAGCACCTGTGCTCTTAGATGTCTGAAACCAGATTGGTTCAAATGCCTCCACCCCTCTGTTGTTCTGGTGTGCGTGAGGAAGAGGAGGATAGATGGTCCTTTGTCATAATTCAGAGATATATATTTGCCAGTGATGAGCTGAGAGGGATTTAGGTCTCAAAAAGATTTAGGTCTTTTCAGTTCTCTGCTTCCCCACCGTTAGCTTCTCATTGTAAAGCTTGTGTGATGGATATGAACTGCTAGTGCCAACCTGCTGGTTTCTTGCATTCTGCTTTCCTTGCAAAGCTGTCACACAAGCATTTTCTAGTAGTGGAAGAGATGAAGAGGAGCTCCTTAAGCACCTCAATGTCTTCAAGGAGGTAGGTACAGAGTTATCAGCCATTGCAATACTGTTTGCAGTGTGCCCTGAATCTATCAGCCGAAGAAATCACATTGGGAGCCGAGGAGAAAGTTGTAGGGTTTGCGATGACCTTCTCAAGACCCCTGCTTTTCAAGTGTGGCAAATGAGCCCAGGGTTCAGCCTCTGAAGAAAATAAAGGAAAAAGAAAGATGTCAAACCACAGATTGAGGACAAGTATGACTTTGTATTTCCTTTCCTAGACGGTTTCAGACACTGAAAGCTGCCGTTCCCATCACAACCTCTTCAGAAGAAGAGAGCTTGAGCCTGCAGTGTTTCAGTGTGTCTTTACCTCTAAATGAAATGGGATACCAGAAGCTGGAACCCAAACAACAGCTAAGCATTTACAGGAGAAAAAACTGGTACTGCTCGAGCCTCCTGTAATGCCTTTTTGCCAGGCCAAAGGCTGTCCAGGGTCCTGTGCTGGAAGCCAAGCACAGCTGGGTCATCACTTTTCCTAATGTGCCAAGGTTGGTCCCTGGCATGGGGTGGGCACAGTTTTGGCTTTTTCAGTGTGGGCCTGTTTTACACTGGGTAATACAGCACTCCAGGAACCCGTGGGATCATCTCTCTCCTACTCTGGCATACAAAGCATCAAATGCACCCTGTCAAACCCCAACTGCTCTGCTGACCCTCCCCCATCCAAGGGGGCGTGTCCATCCATGTTTACCACCCATGTTTACCACTGAATCATCTTGTAAAACAAGCGGTTAATTTAGGTTGCCTACAGACTGCCTGAAAGCAGCCCATGTATTAGCTTTTGCCTGTCCGTCTTTTTCCAAGAAAACCTGCATGGAGACACGTAGGTCTGTGGAGCACCTGTGGATCAAAATGTGTAATTTCCATCACAATGTTCCAACTGTAGAGGACCTCCCTCTCTTTAATAGTGCAAACTGTGTATTACAGATGTGTTGGAAAAATATTCTACACAGTAGCGAGCAGGGTATGAAATGCATTCTGGCTATAGATACTACTTTTCTAGTTTTACTGTGCTGCCACAGGCTCTGCATGGAGAAAGCTTTAAGGGAGCAGAGGTAAGCAGGGAGAAGGTGCTGAGATGAAGGAAATTATGGGGAACTATCAAGGGAGAGGAAAGCATTTATCTTTGCTGTAGGTGTCTCGCCAGTTATCAGACTGCATCAGGTTAAAGATGTGTGCAGGTAAGCTTTAATTTAGTTTCAGCCACTGAATAGTTTGTTTTTTTTTTTTTTTTAATCACCATGAGCTTGTAATAAGTTAACTAAAAATCTCAGTAAAGTATTCAGCAGTCTTCCACTGGGAAGGTATGCCTGAACTTAGCTGTGTCCTCTTGGCCCCCTGAATTCCTGTTCTGCATGCACATTTCACATTAAGGATGCCACCACTCTTTTTCTGTCTTGTGCCAGTCTCAGAAATCACAGATCTGTCTCTGGCAAGCTGTCTGGCAATCCTTCCTTTGGGTGGTGGTTTTTTTTCTTCCTTCTCTTGGACAAAAGTCTGGAGAAAAGAGAAGTGCCAAAAGCTATATATGTAAAATCTAAGAGAGCTTGGGAGGCAATGAGGAGGGCAGTGACAGATGAGGAATAGGAGGAAAACACCATAAGCAACCCTGTCTTCCTTTCCTGTGGGGTAGGAAGGTCAAGCTTCCTCAGCACACAGCTGAGTGCTAGTTATAACTGTCAAGTTTGTATCGAACCTACTGCCTGATCTTTCCCTGTAGTAAATTACTGTGGAAGTCGACAGTATTTCTGCCTTTATTGCAGAATCATGGCTATCAGATACAGAAGAGACAAAAGGCTTGCCTTGATAAAGGCCTCTCCCTTGATGCAGTGATTTATGAGCAGTACCAGCTTTCTGGGCCCTGCTGTAGCAGATATTGCCAGAAGGAGTCTGGTCTCAGGCTCCCCTGGCCTGAAACAGAGGTGTGAATGCTGTTGTGGACAAACAGGGGCTTCCTGAGCCAGTTAAACTTCATAAATCATCTGGTGCTATGTTGCAGTAGCCAACACCGGGCAGTTCAAGCACAGAGGATGTTAAACTCCTGGGGACTGGGAATGGTCAGGAGACCTGGGATCACAGCTTTGGCATATGACTGGTGTACAGCGGTAATACTTTACAGACAGGTGCCTTTAATTTTCTTTCTTTTTTGATCACTTGCTGACTAATCTTGCTCCACTCTAATGGGTGATATTGCACCATTAGTGGAGAGGAACTGCCTTGCTAATGAACTAGACTGAAGGATTTGTACAGACCATAACCTTGCCATATGCCTTGTGCCCTTTCCCTCGTTCACCACCACATCTTTTAGTGATGGTAACCTTTTTCATATTAGTTTCTAGCCTTTTTTTTTTAATGGATAATTCCAATTAGTCTCTCATCCTGCAGGTGCAATTCAACACTCATAAAAACTCAATATTCTGCCAGTCCAAAAATTCAGTGGCATCCTTCACTAGGGTTCTGATGCTGGGGAGCAGTGACACACCAAAACTTTGCAAAATGTTCTAGCTGCCAAGGAATGCTGCAATGTGGCATAAGTGGCAATCCCCCTCTGTTTATATCTGTCACAATGTTTGGAGGAAAGTAAGAAATATCTGGGCCCCAGGCAGAAACCTGAGCCTGTTGAGGAATTAATGAAATCACACTGTTTGGAGACTTGCAGAGGCTGTTCTGTTGGGAGCATGCTGAGGCTGCCATTAAATCCCTTTGGATAAGACTCAGTAAACATCTGGTAGCTTTCTTTAAAAAACAAAACCTGTAGTTGTTCTAGGCCTTGTTGTCTGCCCACGCTGGTAATGTGCCTGCGAGGTCTAATTAGTTGACAAGTGACAAAAGAGGCCACTGTAGCGAGGGGAGGCCGGGTGCCAGGATTGTTAGATAGGTTGGGCAAGAGCCATGAGAGCCAGCAGGTGATGGATGCAGGAAAGGTGTATTATCCCCTGCTTTGTTACAGATGCAGGGACGTGAGGAGACAAGGAAAATTGATAAGCCAAAGGCTCAACATTTTGCTATTCATCTTATGTAAAATTGGACCTGCAGTCATCTGTGAGTAGGGTGGATAGGTCCTGTAATAGCTGGTCAGTGCTAAAAGAGCCCTGACCTTCAGGATCTACTGAGTACCTTTCAATGCTTGTAGAAATAAGATGGAGAGGACTTGCACTTGAGTCCAGCATGAGCAAGGTTAGTAAAAACTGATGTACACTGATGTAGCTGTATTCCTGTTTGCTATCAGGGATAAAATCCCCACTCACTGTCAGCAACAGCAGAATTCATTAAGGCAGAAGAGAGTCCCAGCTGCTCTTATAAGTGAGTCTGTGGGACAGGACCATTAGTTGGGTACTGCAAAATCTGACTACCTGCTTTGCTTGTGTCTTCACCTTGAATTGTTGCTAATTCCTAAATTGATACATTTATCATATTTATCACTATTATCTATATATTTATGTGGATAAAATGTTTTAAAGATGTTGCCTTTCAGGCAAAGCTTTCTGAGGCACCCAGAAAGCTTTCCTGATCTGGGGTGGACTGTTTCAGCTGGTATCTAGCTCCTTATCAGTGTAAAGACTACACTCTGACTGTCTGCACCAGAACTGGACTTGGCAGTGCAGGGATGCCCAGTGTGTGTGAAGCTGTGGGCTCAGGTGCCATATGCCATTACTTTTGAGTCTGCCAGTCCCAACGTTTTCAGTACTTCATCTATGGCTGGGCTGAACGTCTGCTTGTTCCTTAGCTAGGCATGTATGGATCTGGAAAAGTATTTTTAAGTGTTTAAGCACTGCTTAGCACATTACTCTAGTTTTGTTTTGAGGAATTAGATCCTCTTGGTTTGTCTTGGCTCCTCTCCAACAGTTTCCATCGAAGGGGTAACAGGATGAGTCATGGGGACAGAGTAGTGGTGGGTTATAAGAATATCTCTTGGTCTGTGTTTGCCAGCACCCATGCTGAGGCTGCAATACTTTTTCCAGGTGTTCTGGTAGATTTGGGGGTCTCACAGCTGTTAGTGTCACACCTACACCAACATCTGGCCCATGACTGCTAAACTCGCCAGACTGTGCTGCCAGAGCTGGGTTTGATTCCTGCTGAAGTCACCTTGAATCACAATTACCAATGGAAAGGAGTGGATGCATGTGAACAGTCACGGATAAAATCGTGTAAAGGAGATCACCAGAAGTGAAAACGAGATCACCAAAATATCTGCCAGCAAATTCAAAGTCATTATCTATGTTTATTTCCCCATACAGCCAATAGTTCCCTTGCATCTCCCCATTGCTCCATAGGGAGTATGTGCCATGGATAGTAAGGAAAACCCCATTAGGGACAGCCACTCTGGACATTCCACTACCTCCCTCTCCTCCTGTAAATCAGGAATAACCCCCATGAAAATCAAAAAGATCTCTCCAGGGTAGAATTTTGTAAATGAAAAAAAGAAGGGTTTCACACTCATTTTCTTCTGTCCATTCTTTCGGTCATGAAATTAAAACATTTGGATTTAGATTGCTGCTAACCTTAAAACTGTGTTCAGTACTAGAAAATAAAATCCAATGTGTAATATATATTACAAATATCATAATATATTACATATAATATGTAAAGATACCTATCATGTGTATTTACATATGCATATATATATATGAAGACTTCCAAGTTCGTGTTTTGGCAGCCAGTTGAGTGCCCTGGTTTGGTTTTGGTCTGATAAATGGGTGCAAAAGAAGTGATTGAATCTGCATACCTGGAAACCCCATGTGTTGCTCCAAATCTTGGCTGAATTTATCCACTCTGAAATGACATTTAGTGAAGCTCCCTCTGCATAAGATATTGCTGTGAAATTTTAGGGCAGACAGAGGAACAAGAGAGTTAGAGATGGATGGAAGCAGGTAAAACACATTAAAGTCTTCTTTAAAAGAAAGGCTTTGTTCTTTGAGAACAACAGCAGTAATGCATGCTACCCAGCTGCCTTTAATGCTTCAGTCCTTTTATTCCTTTGGAAGCAGGGGAAATCCAAAACCAAAACAAGGCAATAACACTACACTCTTTTTCTTCTTGCAACACAATTCAAGGGCAGAACACTTCAATTTTTATTTTAAGATCACAGGTAAACAAGTTGCCATCATCTTTACATTCCTGGCATGTCCTGCTTCTCAAATGAAAATTCGGGATAATGATTATTATTTATAAACAACAAGGATGACAAAGACAGAGTAGGAAATGCTCTGTAAATGCAGATAAAATTATCCTGGCACCACCTGCACATTTGTACATGTGTATGTGTACATAAAAATAGGAAAGCCTACTGAGTTATTGAATAGAAATGAGACTGGCAAGAAGTGTTTTCCCCCAAGCTGTTGCATATTCCACAATTCTGTTACGAAAATGTCTTTCCTCCCACCTCTGACATTCTATTGTTGCTTTTCAACCAAAACAAAGTGAAAGGAGATGAAAAGATTGAAGAGAGAGAGAATTATTTTCAAAGGTAATTTCTGTCATGCTTTTTTTTAATCATGTGCTGGCATGGTGACAAAAGTTACCAGTGTGTGCTCAGAATGATATTTTGTCTTTTTTTTGTTTGTTTGTTTTTGGTTTGGGTTTTTTTTGTTAAATAACAGCAATGTTTGTAACACAAAAATGCCTCTTTCCTAATTTCAGGAGCTCACTGACTAAAAAGCAAATTAAAAATAGAAGAAGAAATAAAATGTCCACTTTAGATGTCCTAGCTGGTACAAAATGTCCCACCTCCTTAAGCAGCCCTTCATTCCTCAGAAACGAGGATGAGCAGCAAAGGGATGGATAGTGTTGGTACAGGCATGAGATGAAGAACCCCAAAATTGGTGTTCAGCGTAGTGGTGCAGGTGAGTGCATGTGGGATGCCCAGCTAAACCCCTGATCAGTGCAGGATTAATCCCTGCAACAATACTTTCTGTTTATTTTCCAGTGACTTCTGCAAGCAGCACCTAGGAGAGTGGGCTGCTGGCACACAGATCATTAGCAAGCACACTGGTATAATTTCCTTTTGTTTCAGTGCATATTTTATAAGATTAACTTATTTTGGAAAAGCTTGCCCTAAATGGTGCTTTTTGTTTTCACACATGTTGCAGCTGCAAATGCAGGCAGGGTTGTGCTGCAGAAGAAATGTCTTGCTCAATTTTTTTTTTTTTTTATTTCTGTGTATGAGGAAGTACTTTCTCCCAGCTTTTTGATCTTTTGCCCCACCTCTTCTAAGCAAATGCTTGCTTACCAAGAGCTGGTGGAGCCTGATACTTACATAGACAATTCTGACACAGAGAAGTACATTTATCCTTTCTTCTGCTTTTGTGTATGGTTTTGCAAAGGAGGCATATGCTCCTCCTTGGACTTGAGGTTTTTAGGTCCAAATAGAGGTGTTAGTTGCCTGCCCCAAAACCTAAAATCCCAGGGAAATCAAAAGAATGGAAAAGCACTCTTGAAGTGAGATGTGCTAGAGCAATTGCCTTAATGGCAGCTGCAGGTTCCAAGCTTCTTCAGCTATAAGCATCTGTCAGTTCAACCTTTGTGGTTTGAAATCTCCCCCTGGAAAGCCATTATCTTCTGTACTGAGATGGAAGATGCAGGAGACAAAGATGCTGATCTGGGATGTCGATGGGACCCCACCACAAACCTTTTAGCATTTGCTGCTGACAGAGGAGCTGAACTCGCATGGAGTGTGACATAGCTGTGATGGCCTCTGTAACTCCACCAGCAGGCTCCAAATCTGGCTCTTGTCCTTCAGAGACTTGCTGGCAGCCAGCACATCCCCTCCCTCATGTACATTCTGACCCCTGGTTTCTAGAGGCAGTGCTGAAGTATCCAAGCAGGAAATGCTCTCGTGGGATAGAGAAGCTGGTTTGGTAGCGCACCATCAAGCACATCAGTACAACTGGGATCACCCCAAAATTACCCACGCTGATGGAAATGCACCTTGCAGGTTTGGAGCTGAGCTGTGAGAAAGGCTTGCTTTAAAGGCCAGGTGATGGTGACTCACTTGAATCTGAAATCAAATGGAGGTCTCTTGTGAGGGTGGGGACAAGCTCATCTTTATAATGGGAAGCCACCTTGTTTTCTGTGGGATTAGATCATGGGAACCCTTCTTTCTCTCAGCTTTTCTGAAAGAGATTCAGCAATCAATTAACAGCTTCTGTCCATCTGACTTTTACACATGATCATGCCTTAAAGGAAGTATAACAGCATTTTATAACAATACCTAATAGAGATTAGGCTTAGAAAAGAACTCAGTGTAATCCTGTTATGTAAGAGCAAGAATATTTTGCAGGCTATAAATCAAATGCTTCCTACAATAGGAAGCTCCTTCGTTACCTTTTAAGACAGATAAACGCTCCAAAAAAGCTTAACTATAAGGTATGTGTTGTGATAAATAATACACAAATCAAAATTTAATTGCTAGTAGGCTTCCCATTTGCTTGCAGTCATGCAGCCTTTTTCTTCCACAACAGAGCATGTACAAAGCCCTTAGAAGCTCCACGCATTAAAATTGCAATTATGGAAACAATTTATAATCAATAGATGCTTATTAGTGTAACCTGCATATATGGGATATTTTAAAGCAATTATAATCCTGACAGTCCTTTCTGAGAGCAAAATTTGATTATTGGTTTTTCCCTTTCAGGTTTCAGTCCCCGCAGTGCCATCTACTGCTGAGATAAGTTTGAATGCTGAATTTATTATTTCTTTGGGGGAGAATTTTCAGGGACCATTATCTGCAGGTGGAACACAAGCTCATAGGGAAAAACTAAGTGGTTGTAAAAGCCCAGCAGTGTCTGACTAAAATCTCCCTACCCATATGTGGCTGAGACTGAAAGGGGAAAAAAAAAATCCCAAACTAGGATCTGTCACTTGTAATCTTATGTTACTGAAACCAAATGTTTCTTTGATCACTCCTCATTCACTCATGACAATTCATTACTCAGCCAGTGGGAATTGTCTCAGCTCCAGTGAAAACCATGGAGTTATACCAGCTGCTATTAGTTGAACTTCTGGCTCAGAACTGTTAAGAAAAAGGTATGCAGATTTGCTTATTTGTTTTGGAAACAAGGATAAATTACTTCTGCCAACCAAACCTACAACCTTGGTTATTTCTACGTGATGAGAAGTCACTTCACTCTTCTAAGAATAATTATTAAGCAGTATGGCTAGTGAGGGACAGCTGAGGTAGGTTCTTGGCATCTCTAGTTTAAGTTCAAAGGGTGTTGAAGTTGTGGCGTGACTTTACCAAACCACTGCTACCAAGGGAAGAGGTGTCTAAGGTAGGCTTTAAGATTGCAAAAAAAAAAAAAAAAAAGGACAAAAATACCAAAATAGTGGGTTTAAAAAAAAAAATCAGATCATTTTTTCAGGTTAAAATAAGTCTTCCTCAGGTGGTATCTGGGAGGTGTTCATGTCTTATTCTTCTCTAGTTACACATCTCCTTCCCATAAAAATAGCCTGTGTACTGGACTACCTCCCCCAGGAAGCCTTTTTTCAAGCCAAAAAGGACATCTGGCTCAGCTCTGCTCTGCCAAGGTGCTTCAGCTATAGGGGAAAAGGGTGCAAAACTCTGCACTGTATCTGGAACTGAGGGTTCCTTCCAGCAGGGCATTTGTTTCAGGGTAAGGAGTAAAAAAGAACAAACCATTACTTGGCTGACAGTGTCAGTTTTGCAAACTATTTCACTGTTAAAATAAACTTTGAAAAAGCACCACTCTGGAATTTGTTTATATATTCACTGAGGTGAAGAGAGATGTTTCTCCAGAGTTCTCTTCACAGTATGCTGCTGGTGAGGTGAAGTCCTGTCCAACCTGGCATATGCTCCTTGGGAGGAGTCGAGGTGTACTGAGCAATAAGATGGCTCAGTATTGAGTATAAGAACAAGACCATGACCCAAAACAGGCTGGACAAACAGAGATTTGGGTGAAGAGGTTCAGCCAAAGGTTCAGAGAGTAAATGCTGAGGAGTGGTCAGTATCTGGAAGGCTGAAGAGAGAACAAACTGAGAAGAGAGCAAACATAACTGTGGAGGCAGTGAGTAGAGCACAGACTGCAAAATGAAAGCTGGAGAGAGGATGCTGTGGGTCAAAGTGACAGGGCAAAAACTAAAGCAAGAGCAGGGATAGCATCTGTCCTATAGGACTGACTTTTGGCAACGTATATATTGGGCTTTATGTAAATCTCTATGAATAATTCAGCATAACCATATATTTCTTCCCACCCACCTTAGCAAGAGTCTTCCATCACAAGTCAGAAACAATTTTATGAAGTGTAGCTAATGGCCATTTGTCTTTTTGAATTACTTTGGTGTCAGTATGACTTTATTTATTTTGTAGGTGGGCAGAGAGGTGGAACAGGAGAGTGGAGGGTTCTCACCATCACTGGAAGCACCCAGCTTAGGAGCCTGGGACAACACTGAGTGCATTCACCATCTTCAGAGGTGTTCACCTCCTAGCAAGGACCACAAAGCCTGGAAGGGTGAGTCTGCTGTTCTATACAACTCAGAGCAACTTCCCATCTGCTAGGAAATTCATTGATGCTACAGAATGATGCCCCCTGACAGAAATTGGTGGTGTGCACCCCAAAGATGCTTTTTCTTGACATTCTGAGCATCATCTAGACTGCTTGTCTTTCCAGCCAAACTAGTCCTTTTCCTTGCATTTCTCAAATGAAACCCTGAATTTGCTAAATGACAGGAGGAGAAAAAAAGAATTGACGAGGGAACTCTTTTCTGGGCTTCTTACTAGAGTGAAGCACCAAGTGAAAAAAGTTAACTTTAAAGTAGAATTTGGCGCTGTACTGTCAAATCTATTCATCTGGCCCTGGCTAAATATTTCAACCCAGAATAGCTCCAGCTGCTCACTTGCCTGTGAGAGAACTTGAATTTTAAAATACCCCCTTGATACACCCTGTGCCTCTGCTGGGAGCCCACCTCGAGTCTGTGGGATTAAATCTGGATGTTATTAAATTCTGCTGATCAGTGACAGAAATGCCTTCAGAAAGCAGTGCTGAGCAGCTGCTTAATATTGTTTTTGTGGTGGTAGAGAGGCAAATGTCTCTTGCACTGGCTAGAAAAAGCAGTTTGTCTCATTCCTAGAAGTACTATATTGTAGAAACACAGCTCAGAGTCATACTTTACAGGCTGACTGCCAAAATTTCAGCAGAAACAGAAGAGCTTCAAATAGATAGCTAGACAGTGCCTAGCAGGTGTCACTTTGGAACTCTTTGGTGATGATAATCCTCAAAGATTGCAGAGAGGTGATTTGACCAGACAAAATAGATCAATTACTCACAAATGCCTTCATGAGCAACCACTCCCCTTGCTCATGCAAGTTCTGATAGGAAGTGGCTTGACAAAATCATCTGCAATTTGATCTAAAAAGAAAGAAAGAATAAATTGCTCTTTTAAGTTGGCAGAAAAAAAAAAAGAATCCCCCCTACCCCCAAACAAATCAATACAATGTCTTGAATTGGGAAAGGATGCTGTGTAATTGGAATACAGATCCTGTATGAAACACTGATTCTAATCTGAGGTATTTAATGCTTTCTGCCACAATAAAAGAAGAGAATTAATGGACTCAGTGGGAAATCTAGATGGTATTTAGCTCTGAATCAGACTATTATTTTACACTTGGCATTGATAGGAGTCAGAATGAGGCCACAAGCCCAAGACTTTCTCAGCAACTTGTGAGTGCCAATTCCCTTTATATTCCCATGATCCCTGCTTGGAGGCTTCCCTTTCTCCAGCTCTCAATCACAGCAACAGCAAGCTGAAGTAATAAATAATGAAGCCACTTCAGGTTAAATGTGGGTAAAAAATGCATGCATTTTCTCTCTTTTTAAATGTGTGCCTATTGCACATACATGTAAGATGTATCTGACAGATTATAAAATATATGGTAAAAAGGCAGACATTTATTACAGAAAACTTGTTCTATGAATGCATGCTTTTTCTATAAAGAAGAGATTTTTTTCTCATGCTCTGATCTTTATATCATGCGTGTATATTTGGGATCAATTAAATAGGGAGAGGACCTCAACAAAATTTTGCACTTTCTAATGACAAACAAATGATAGATTTTTTGCAGTCTTTTCTTCCCCCAATATTAAAAGAGCATGTAAAAAATGGGGCAGAGGAGGGAATGTCATCAATAAAACAAAAACATGGGAAACTCTCCAAGCCCATCCTAGAGTCTCTTTCCAAGGACAGGATTTATTTGGAAGGCATCTTTGCAGTGGTCCTCAGGATTCCTTGGATGTATCAGAAAGGGCTGTGTTGCCTTTTCCAAGCTCACTGTTGTGCTGACTGCAAACCACATAATACTGTGTGTAGAAGCCATTATTTATAAACATAGATGTCTGAGGAGTCCTTGTGGTACCTTCAGAAGTGGATGTGTAAGGTTATGAATATCTTGCTCCAAGCCAAATGGCCAGCAGGGAGCAGAAATGAGGCTGGGATTCGAGAGCTCCCACTTCCCATGCCTTTCTTACAAATTCTGTCACACAAAGATGAGGTGTGAGAGCAACAGCACAACAAGAAAAATGCTGCTGATAATCACCAGGTGCTGTGTACTCATTCTGATGGTATTCTGGATGCTTCTCTTTGAGCAATCTGGCTTCCCTCTTGTCTGAAATACCTAAGGGCTGGCCTCAGGTGTTTGGAAACCAAGAGGTACAGCAAATCATCTGCAATGCACTTGCCATCCTCACAGAGTGAGGATGAGTGGCTCAGCAGGGAAGAGGAGGGGCAGTGAGGCACCCTCCAGCAAAACCAGATGATGGACAGTAGAAAAACAAGAAGGAACCCTACTCCTGCAGGTCATGTCAAAGAAAGGGCTGTGGGACTGCACTGGGGAACAGAGACCCATATGAGCAGCTTGTTGGCTTTGGGCTCAATGGCCAGTTTCATTGCAAGCGTATTTTTCCCCTTTACTTGGAAACAGATATCTAGAAAGACAGATGAGGAAATCTGTTTGAGAGAGACTTATGAGGGGTTTCTCTCTCCTTCCTCAGAGCAAATGCTCATAACAGGAGATTGCATTGTGATATTGCTGGAGCCACTAGAACATTTTCAGGCTAAGGAAACCCCATCTGAGTGCCAAGAGGAAGGGCTCAGCTGCAGGGCTCAGGTAACTCATGGCTGACTGGTTCCTTTCAGACCTGCAGTGTCTTGCTTTATTTCACAAGCCAGTCATGCTCTGCAAAGGCTTGAGTGTAGCTTGATAGAAGAACAGTGGTTTTGTCCTCCCTATCTTTTCTACAAAATGACCTTTGTCTTTGTAATCTGATGGGCTCAAATGTTTGATAATCTCAGATTTGTTGGTAGTGGATATCATGTGTTGGCAATCCCCAAATTGTGCAGCCACATTTTAAAAATAATTGTGCTGAAGTGAAGATAAGCTATTGTCTCCAACTACAGGCTTTAATAAAGCCTGTGTATCAGAGGATGATGATCCAAGCCAATTTAACCTAATTGACCCTCCTAAGCCTTCTTTCTTATCTAAAAGCTCATTCTTTGCCAGTCAGGCTCACGATACCTGTGGCTTGAAAAGTGTAATTTTTCATGACCCATTATCTACAGCATTCCTGATCCAGATAAATATCCAGGTATCCACCTCTAGATGGATGATTGATTTAGTTACAGTGGTCATATTCAGTCATTTAGGGAGAAGCAGCTTGCTAAAGCCAGCAAAATGAGGATGAGATGGAGGGGGGCTGAGCATAGGGTTTACCTTGACAGAGGACGCAATTTCAACTAAGGGAAATCCAGTGTTGCCTATTTAATACTCCATGGAGTATGAAAAGGCCTTTCAGAAATAATCATTTTCTCTATTTAGTGCTGTAACAAGGAAAAATTTAGTTGCTGCAAAACGAATTCAGAATTTTCCTGTAAGTTTTGATGGCTCATTTGGCATTAGCTTTTGGAAGTGGAGAAGGAAGGAGCACGCCATGCTGATCACCTTGGGGCTGGGTGGCCTGGGAGCATGCTGCCAACAAGTGTTGCTGGCTACATCAGGAAAAAGGTCTCCAGCACCAGCACAGCCCTTTGTTTTTGTTGTCTTGTGTCCTGCAGTCCAATGAGAGTGTTTAGACAGGAGAGGAAGTGGGAACACAACTCCTGTGGCACAATGGAATGAGGAATACCACATAGCTCAGGCAGAGAGGGAATTGCAGAGCAATGCTGGGAGCAGGTAGATTAATCCATCTAAAGGGCACACAGTGGTTTGGCTGGATACCTGATGTGAATGCAGAAGAACAGATCTGCTTTTCGCTTCTGAGTGGGAATACAAATGAGAAAATCAACTCCAACCACTTCCCCTCTTAAAGACGGAAGCAGGACCCAGTGTGCTGCACCCCAAAAGCAGGGCAGAGCCAGCACAGCAACAAGGCTTGCTGGGAGCCTTGGGAAGTCTACTCATGGGACATTTTTGCTAGTTTTTTGTTGTGGAGGTTTACTCTGCTCACTCCCATGGGCTCTGCTGGCAGTGGGCAGCTGTTTTGAATCACTGACCCCAGATGACTGGAGCAAACATCTGCCTCTCATGCAGACACAGCTGCTTCTGGGGTCAGGACTGCATCATAAGGAGGAGGCTTGCCCTCAGTTAAACTGTATGTTGTGGTGTTTAGGGGGAGGAGTGGAAAAGGGGCATTAGCCTGTATTCAGTCCATGTATTCTCTGCTTCTGTTTAAAGCCTCCCTGTGGAGCGGTCTCCATTTTGCTGTTGACTGGAGAGGGCACCTTAGGAGATGGACAGAGATCTGTCCTCCACTAAGCACTTGCAGGGTGAACAGCTCTGTTCCTTGGGACAGATGGCTCAGAGGTTTGGTGTTTCTCAAGCTGTTCAGAGTAACACAAGAGGATCATGTGTGCATATACTCACCTACATGCATGCACATATTGTACCTACAGAAAAACATGCAGGCTCCCTTATGCCAGCTTTTGGGTAGCATCCTGAGGGCCTGTGTCACGTGGCACTTTCTGTTGTTGGCTCGGGAACCATAACCTTCAGTGTGCCTGCCTGGTTTCAACACCTGCATTTCCAAATGAGCCCTGTGTCAGGCAAGCTATTCACATTGGGGTCAGTCAGGGAGACAATTTGAGACCATTGCCTGCAGTATTTAGCAGGACTCAGCTGCAAATTGCAATAGAAAGCATCTCTTCCTCCTATCTTATTCCCCTCAAAACACACTATTTCTGCAAAGCATGTGGAAGAATTTGAGTCCACAGCGAGCAAAGAAGAAGGGGCTGGCAGGACTCACACCACCAAAACATACCCTTGGCTTTTTTTTTTTTTCTTTTTACTATTCATATTTCATGTATGACTAATTTCTCTAGCTGCTGTTGCTCATCCTTACATGCTGTCTGTGTCTGGTGGAAATGGGCAAGAACTCTCTGGCCATCAGCAAAAAAACAGAAGTATGATTGTATTACACGGAAAAAGTATGGTTTTGAAAGGAGGAACCGCTCATATTGTCCTAGCTGCCAGCCTGTAGCAAGCAATTTGCTTTGAGACAATGGCAGGACGCACCCAACACCACAGCAAAGGTGGTCTCCTACAGCTCAGTCACTGTTTTTCTGTTCTAGCCTGAAACTTTGGCTTCTGCAGCATCTCCTGCCATATTTAGGCTTTAAAATAAAATGTCCCAGCTGTACCAAGCTTGTGCACCCTGTGTAGAAAGCTATCAGGGCACCATGGTATTAATAAACCTTAATTGCCTATTCTAGCTTCACCTGGGTCTCCACCTGTGGTGTCCACCCATATCACCCACTTAAGCCCTGGCCCTGGCCATGGCTGAGGGTGCTGGGAAGCAGCATGTGCTGGGGAATAACTTATGGAACGAGATGAGTCTGTGGGAGTAGGTACTTGTCTCCTCCAGGAATTATGCAGGTTGAGTGATCCTTTAATAGCGGTGAGGGGAGTTCAAGAGCAGCTGCATTTCCTCTTGCTTCTGGTGGTGTGAGAGAGTGCAAGTCAATCCTGGCAGTCCAGTGGCTGAGCCTTTGGTCTGCTGCCTGCAAAACAAGCAGAGATTAAGGTAGGAACTTCTTTGTCCTGGGTTTGTAGGGAGCAGTTGTTCTGTTTATGAGCATGATGTGACGTATTGTGGTGTTTGTGACCCAAAAATCATTTTCAAGTGGTTGCTCCTTCTCTGGGATGCCTGTTGGGGAGAAATCTGAGCCCTTTGGGGAAGCTGAAGTCTGCAATGCAATCTCAAGGGAGGACAAGATGTTTTTTACCAGGAAGGCTCAGAGATGGGAGGAATTAACTGTGTTGGGCAGTAGTGTGAGATTTGGTGCTGTGATGAGAGACTAGGTTAGGAAATAGAGCAAAGTGTTGTTGCCTAAATTACGGCATTTGACTTTTTGTCCCTATAGTGAGTAGCCCAACTGAATCAGATTCCAGCTGTGCCCATCCCATGCTTGTCCCACGGACTATCACCACTTCAGGATGCTTCAAAGAAGTGTGCAGTCACCAGTTGGTGTTAGTCAAGAGTAATCCTACCCTATTGGAAAGCAAGTGGGGGAAAATATTTTCGAAAGTGAGTGAAACAGAGTAATTTCAGTAGGAGATTGTCCCAGACCAGATTCAGCAGAGAGGGGAACTTAGAGAGGCAGCCCAGAAATTAAAGTGCATGGAGGAGAATAAATACCACTCTGTGTGTCAGGAGAGATGTGATGTTTCAAAAGTGTGCAATGAACTAATGTAGATTTCCCCTGCGCATAAATGTATTTATTTAGCTACAAAAATAGAAAAGGTGACATTCTCTTTTTTCACAGTGCAGCCCACCTACAGAATTCAATATTGTAATATTAGAGAAAAGCCATTAGTATGGTCTTTAATAAAATACTTGGACCTGACAGGTAGGTTATTGACTATTATAAAGCTGTTAGATTTAATATGAATCTCCTTGGCAAACCCTGGTATTCATCACATTTTCATGAGTTGGGAGAGTTTGTAGATATTGCCAGATGTGGTCTCAGAGTGGAGAGCAACTCAGATAAAAATTGCAAAGGCAGCTTAAATTATGCATGGCCTGAAATCCCACTTCCAATCAGACCTAGAGCATGCTGCGAAAAGATTTAGTGAGTTACCTCCCAGCAGTTTGAGTCTTCTGAGCACTTTACCCAGTTGCCTTGGGAGAGAGTGGAGTGGGCAGAAACTGGTTAATCTGACCTTTATATTAATTTTATCATAGAGATTACTTTAAATCCTGAAGCAGAAGGTTATATAACCCTGTTAGTATTTGTTGTTGCAGCTTTGAAGTGCAGCACAAGTGTCTGATCCCTGATTTTGTTTTGACTTTTTTAGCATCTTACTGTAGGCAACATCCGAACTCTTTTTGCTGTATGACATGCTGCTCTTTTTAGCACTGCCTTCAAGTTTATAATTTCTCAAAAATATCTTGTGTGATTTTGGAGAAAAAAAATCTCCCTTCTACCTTCCCTGGTGCACAGTTTGGTCAGTCCTAACTGATGTCCCAGAGAGGAGAGGGAAGGGCTGCTGTGAACTTCCCTGTTTTCGCTTCTGTAACTCTACAGCTTCTATCTTCAGTGCTTAAATTTATTTTGAAATCATGGCCAGAGAGGTTCCTGGTGAAAGTCTTAGTGTTGTTCCGCTAGGTACTGTACAAACACAAATAATAAACCCACACCTTTGGGAACAGGAGCTGTAGGGTTCCTAAACAGAAGGGGCAGGTTTTCAGAGAGGGGCTTTGCCAAAACAGATCCAGCTGCTGCCTATGGGAGATGTGTGTTCTTGCAATCACAAAGCAAACACATAGCATCTGATTTCCCTGTGCTGGGATCCTCTTTCTTTGTATGGTTTGAGGGTTTTTTAAGCTAAGATGCTATTGCACAGCCTCCCTGCTGAGCATTCCTGTTGTCCAGGTTTTGGCCTTTGCCAGTTGGCTCCTGCACCCCATGTTTCCATAAATGTGGTGTGAACTGTGAATACTGTTGTGGCCTCTTCACAGGTTTCTGAATCAAATCAAAGGGTTATTTGAGCATTGAGGGAATCAACACATTTGGCATAAGAGATGATAGATAAATAAATGGTGACTAAAACAGGCAAGGAATTTTTTGGTAAATTGAAGGCATTGATTGAAAAACTTTGGTAACATTTTCGAGACTAAGCTACTGTCTGACAAATATCATTGTCCTAAAGAAAGCACCTAAATATGCTGTGTGGACAACATTAGGACAACTTGAAAGAGTTAACATCTAATCAGAGATTTGGTTTCCCTGATTGACAGACAATTTTCAAAAAGAGTGCGGTTTGTCAAGAAGTCATTCCCTTCTTCTTCCAGAAATCTCTCTTTGAAACCAGAGCAGGCAATTTCCTGCCTGTGATGACATTCAAGACATGAGATACCCTTGTGTTTGACAGCAAAGGACACTGGTTTCATTTGAGCTTTTTCCTTTATCACTGACAACAATAAAATTGTCAAGTGTGTGATTTGAAACATCAAATTCAGTATGAACTTTTGTGTAAGCAAGGGACATTGGACATAATAACTTTTTTCTCCCATCTGTACTGATATATGGGACATCCAAATTGACAAATGGTAAAAACTGGCTGATATATGTGTATGGTACCTTATGTATGAACTATCAACAGACCAGCAAGGTTATAATGAAGTCATCTTTTGAATTTAATAATAAATTCCCCTTGCTCAGCATTGGTCCAAGGTAACGAAGTGATGCTTCTTATCACTAAAGACAAAGAAAGACTTGGTAGCTGAGGAGGTGCCCATTTTGACTGCAGGTGTGGAAATAGTGTCTGTCAAACCACGGTAGAACTATTTTATTTTTATAGAGAAGCTGGATGCATTTGTACCTGACCCAAAACCCCAAAGCTATCTCTTTTAATTTGGAACATATCAATCATGTTAAACAACTGATGATGCTGAGTATTTTAGTTCTTGAGTGCCTAAACAGTAAGATTTGAAAGTCACCTCCATTTTACATTTGCTAACTTCAAGTCTGTGCATTATGTAGAGACAAATGAGATCTCTATATATCCTTTCAGATATATGGCCTTGATCTTCACTGTGTTGAACTGTAAATGCTACAAGGTGTGGCTGAGCTGGTTCACGGAGAAGAGAGCAGATTTTGCCTTGTGAGCTGTGATTCAGTGTAAAATGTCAAACCACTAATCTTTGTGTGATGTGTGTCACTGCATTGTAGCTCTGGCCAGGTGAACTGTAAATATTAGTTTTAATCCTGCAGTTGAGATGATGCCTTAAGTTTTAGCTTTCATATTTTGTAGATTCTGTACTGCCTTAATGTGTAACTCTAAACTTCATGTGAAGTGTTAGCAAGTTCTCTTCACAGTTTAGTCAGACAAAACAATCCTTTTCCAGCCTGAGAACTAAGGACACCGTTGCAGCTTCAGGCCCAAAAGGTATAAACAACAGTGAATTGGGGAGAGCAGTCTGGGAAGATGAGACTTCATAACCTGAATCTGTAATTGGACAATTAATCCCAATATGTAAATGGACCAAAACTTATAAAAGTGTGAAAACGCATGACCAGTCATCCATCTTGGGTGTAGCCACAGCCGGGCTCTAGTGTTGCCCAAGGTGTATCCTTTAAAAGCCTTTTAATAAATACCTACTTTATTCCTTTAACTCTGTCTAACCTCTGTTCCAGGTAGCCTTTCTAGAAGCCTTAGAAGGTTTCAGCTTGTCATGGGTATGACCTACTTTTCAAAGTTTTGTGGGCTTTTTTGCCTTTTAAAAATAAATTGGCATTACCATGAAGCTGCACCTCAATACCTTTTAAAGTGAGTCTTTATAGTGGGAGTTATCTCAAACTGCAAGTATTGGTCTGTAGACTGAGAGCAGCCAAATCCTTAAGCCAAAGTTGCTTGTGAGGAGCAGGGACAGAGAAAAAGGTTAACAGGGATCAGAGCTTACATCAGCTATGTAAAAGCTCAGAGGAAAACTAAGTGGGCACATGTATAAATGTGATAAACTCACGGCAGTTCGTGGTCTGTGATAGAAGTCACTCTCCACTTTTGTACTTTTGCCCGTCCCCAGGCACAATACCCTGCATTTTCTCTTTACCATTGGGGTTAAATGCATTTGTGGCCATGGCTGGTTACAGGGTTGTATCTGGCTGATGGTAACAAGATGTATTGCCATAACCCAGTTGCATTCAACATTGTGCCTACACTCAAAATATGACCAAAAAGGAAAATTGGTGGCACTGTGCTGAGCTGATGAAAAACCTGTGGGGTCCCACTGAGGTGCTCCAGGAGCATCACTCATTTTTATGTTAGTAGATAATGGCCCCCAGGTCAGAACAGTGTACTGGTTTTAACTCCCAGACCTCTTTCCACTCTTAAATTATTACTACCTCCAGGTCCCAAAGAACAAAAATACATGATGCCACAACTTCTTTGTAAGAGCAATTTAGCTTTTGGTGCTGAGTGGCACTGTTACCAGCTGAGTTATGGCGAAAAGCCTGAATCTAACAAGGTATTTCTTTTACTTAGCAAAAATTACCCAACAGTAAAAGCATAGTTCCTGCCATTAGAAATATGACTGTTTGAATAAAAGCTATGGCAATAGTAAGATTCAGCTATGGTATGTTAATTTGAATGTGCAGTAAATCTGTCAGGGTTGCAAGTCAGTTTAAGAGCTAAAATATAATTGTTGTAAAACACCAAACTGCAATTTATATGTATTTTTCCCAACTGCTTGTGGGCTAGCAGTATTTCAGTTCTATAATCACAATTTGAACCTTTTAAAAGGGTTTTTTAAATACAATTCAGCAGAAGTGGTATTTTATTACTTTTCTGTTTGTGGAGTTCTTTGAATGCAATACACTTTAGGGGAGGAAAATGGTTTGGGGATAAAAATCAGCAGAGAATACTTTAAACTTGCTTCTCTTTTCTGGAAGATAGACATGTCTGAGTGTGCAATGAATAATTTGTCAATCAATTTTCAGCTCAGTGAAAACAACTGTCGAAGTGGGCTTTTATTACTTAGATTTCAAATGCCATTTGACCCTGCAGATATGCTTTCTGCAGTGATGTTCTGTGATATCAGGTAGATATGTTTTTTAAAATAAAAACCCACAAGTAACCTAATCTTTTTTTAAGAGATTACCTTTCTTGCATAATTGAGTAGGAAAAAAATCCTATGAGCTACTTTCATTTTGATTAAAAAATTAAATTAATGCTCTGTCAGCTTTCAGTTCCAGGCATCTTCAGGAGTGGTGTTTCATGGCAGTTGCCTTGCCTGTTGGTTACTCAGGATCTGCTGCCCATCTCCTCAGATGACCTGTGTTCTCTGAGGAAGCAGAGGGGACATGAGGCAGGGTACCTACATCATGCTTTGAACATGTGGTTAATATTAGTTATGTGATGATCCTCATACTCTCATTTAAGAGCAAGTAACACATCTGAAGAATGGTGTGTGAGCATCACCCCCCAGCAGAAACTCCAAGGGATGGTGGAGAAGAGGCTTTAGAGCCAGCCCAGTCTTCAGCAGCAAAGGGCTTAGGGCCTTCTGGGGTACATTCCCATTAAACTCATCTTCACCTAGATTTTCAAGAGAAATGTGTTTACATTGCCTAGCACCCTCAAAGGAAAAAAAAACCCAAATTAGTTAGAGGGTATCTTTTAAGTCCTGAATGTTGGTGCATATACTTTAATTAATTAAGGAGATTCTCTGAGCTTTTAGAACATAAACATCAGCTTTGGACAAAATGAGATTAAAAAACTGATATTGTCTGTTCACAGGCAAGAGTTTTGAGAGAGAAGTCCCCAGGAGCCAAATGCCCTGTTTACAGGAGATGAACTCATGAAGCAAGGTTTGGAGGGACTAATGGCTTTGGGTCCTTACAGGTTAGTGGTGAGATCTGAGGCCTTGGGATCTCATGTGGTCTCTGCTCACACTTGGGCTGTGTCAGGCTCCTGCAAGGGGTTATTGCAGAGGGTGTGGTGTTGTGTTGAGTTCAGACTCACAGAAGCGCCTCCGGAGATACCCTGGGAGCTGCCTGAGGAGAAGGAGAAGGCAGCCTATTCATTTATCCTTATTAGGAATTACTTTTCAAAAGCTTGTAAAGCTTCACTGCTCCAGAGGAAAGTTATGTCTGCTGATTGAGGAGAGGAAGGGAAACAACAGAACAAGTTAGGCTAATGTAGCCTTTTGAGTTTTGCAGTCAGATGAGCTTGAGAGATTAAAAGGAACGAGAAAAGGATGGTGCATATGCTTAAGAAAAGGATAAATCCTCCTTTGTACTCATTGCTTTGCTGTGGTTTTGCATTTTACTTCCTTCATTTTGGAGGTTTTTAAAGCATTAAGGAAAAGGGGACTTGACAAATCTTTGGCAGATATGAGATGAGCCTGAATTAGTGCAGTGAGACCCATCTGCGTAGCCTGGGCTGCTGTGACTTTCAAAGCTAACACTTTACATTACTATGGTGTGATGGTCAGAGTGCACAAAAAGTGATAACCAGGGATGATTTTTTAAATTTTCCTGTTACTCATGTTGAAGCATGGCATTTCCTGCTTCCTGCCAGGAAGGGGCCAGGTGCTGCTTGCACTGAGGTGCACATCTTGCATTTAAATGGCTCTCTATCAGCATCTCCGGGCAGAGAATGCAGAGAATACCTGTCCCCAGCACATTCACAATCCACTTCAGAGACAGGAGGAAAAGAGAAGAAGAGGCAGCATACGGGGAGCAGAGTCCTGGTAGAAGCTACTACTGGTCCCATATCCAAATGAGGGAATTCTGTGAATCCCAAGCAGGGATAATTGTCACCATGCCTTTAATATCACACTGGTCCTTCCCTGGGTATGAAATTCCACTTGTTGCAGGTCTAGCACCCTTAAACTACCCATTCACTCTCTGCAGACACATACAAGTCCCTGGTAGGGTACCAAGGGCATGCCATAGTCATGCCCTGCATGTTCCCTCCACCAGCAGGAAGGGCAGGTGCCTGCAAGGACATGGGCCACTAGCTGTAATTCAGTACCTGAACTGGTGCTTGCTGACAACTGCCTCTCTGATTGCGTGTGTTTTTCAATATCAAGAAGTTGCTGCATCTAATGGGAGAAAAAGGCCTTTCAGATGCTGTTTGTGGTCTTTGGGTTTCAAAATCAAGACATCATCCATCTGTCAGCAAACACAACACACAAAACTTGCAGGAGAATCCTCTCCAGCTGCTATTTCCCTGTAACAAAACAACAAAGAAGAAAAAATGCATTTTATTGTGAAGTGTCTCAGGCTTGCAAATGCACTCTGCCATCTCTGTGTTCTTTTGTGTACATTGTGCTTGGCTTGGCAGGAACCTGCCCTGTTATCCTTCCCCATCCCTCCTGCTCCAAAGCAAAGCTGCAAACCCCATTAAGAGTGAAGTGCAAGGGGTGCAGAGCTTTGGATAGGGGAGGGAAAACAAGCTGAAAGAGGCTGCAGGTGTAAGTGCTCACAATGCATAGGTTAGGAGGAAGATGGAGAGTGACAGGGCCCAAGAGCAGGATTTAAGGGAAAGGAAAAACCTTCCCAGGGCAGAGGGGGATGTGTAGCGACACCATTAGACAGTCCAGGCAGATAGCTACTGTTAAGAGATACTTTGAATGTGTGGAGCTGCAGAGAGCAGGTGGGCTGGTCTGCTTGTTAGACACCGAGGGCTGCAACAAGAGGATGACCAGATGCTTCCCCTCCAGAGCTCTCTGGAAAAGCACACAACAGCCACTGCCCTTTCCTGACATTTCCCCTCCCATTTTTTATCTACTTTTGCATCAGGTCGTACACTGTTTTCCATCTTATGACTGCTCAGGCATTGGCAGGGCTGGAGGTCACGGAAGGGGAGAATGCCCAGGGTTAGGGCCAGCTCTGCTGTCCCTGTCGCATTGTGTAGGAGCAAGGCATCCAAAACCCCTGTTCCTGCCTGTTTGGCTGGACAAGGCTGAAGTAATTTCTCTCTAAATATAACTCTGCACACATGGTGGAGCCGAGCTCTGCTGGCATAGCAAAGCACAAGGAAAGGGAAGGCCAGATGGCTAATTCACGCTGAAAGACAGCATGAGGCAGAAGAGAAGACAGGCAATAACTTGGCACAGTTACTGATTCCTTGGATGCTGTTGGAGAGGGCATTTTACCTTTCTGTGCCACTTAACCTTGGCTTTTAAAGTGTTTTTTTTTTAAATGGTGATATCTATTTGTAAGGGGCTGTACCTCGCAAAAGGGGATAATCATGGCACACAGACTTCAGGCATATAATATATGAGGTATTTAATCAAAAAGGGAAGCAGGTGCATCCTCCTGGAAATCCGAATCATCCATTTCTGTGACTACAGCAAGCCTTGGCAGGTAAGTATGGTGGTGACTTCACTCATTTGTACCAAACCTGAGTGCTGTAGGATCTCCTTGGTGTATATGAGGTTAGAGTTCCCTTAAATCCGCTGGTGAGCATGGTATCACTTTTATGTTCATTTTAGGAGGACAGACAGCAAATAGTCACTTGGGCTGGAGCTAACCTCTTTGGATTTGTAGGTTTTTTGGGGGGAAGGTTGTTTTGGTTCTGTGAGAATGGACCATAAGTAGGCAGTTAATGACTTTGGGCTTAGTGCCATTTTTGACTGAGTCGTAAATAAAGGTTTTCCTTCTTGTGGAGCTACAGGTCTGGCACACAGGTATTTCCCAGAACAGATGCTGATACAGATTTCCTGCTCCTAAACAGAGTAAGTGGGTGAACAGGATCTCTGTTTGCTTAAGATTCAAAAATTGTATATATTATATGTGACTTTACTCTGACCTTACTCAAGTCCTCCCTTTTTATACCCACTCTGAAGCTTCCAGAGTCCCTTCAGTCTGCCTGCCAGAATAGCTTTCTGTCCCCTGGAGAGTCAGGGACTCTCTCTATGTCCAAATGTGCAGGTTCTCCATCCTGCCTATGGATGCAGCTTCGTTTCTAGAGCTGAAACTCCGAGGGCTTGCAGCCTAGTCCTGTAGCTCTAATTGCTCATTCCTTGCACAGGAAGCTTGAGTGCTGATCTGTCCATGGCTGGCTTACATGTGTGGGAATGAGGGACAAGGGAGTTGGAAGGATGCAGTGACTCCTCACTGGATGCTCATATGTTGGAAAGAGGGGAAGATAACACTCAGGCAAAGTTTCTGTCTCAACACTTGATATTTGCCTGGGCTGTTGTGTTGTTTGGGGCAGAGTTCTCTCATCTGCTTTGGCACGCGTTGGCTTTGCAGTTGCTGCAAGAAAAGGTTAAGGACCACCTATCTGCTGCTCAGAGTGCACTTAGGAAAGTACACTGTGCCACCGAATGAAATGCTCACAGGTATTTATTTATTTCAGTATATGTGCAGTTCATATTTCCTAAGAGTGGAGAAACTGATGCCATGCTGTGCCACAGGCTTCAGGTGACACAAACAATGACAGGTGATGAATGAAGTGCAAACATTGCAAATTATCACCTTTGTTTGCAGCACAGAAGATACAAGCCAGTTGACCAAAGTGGTACTGTGATGATAAAAGCCTGAAACCAAAGCAAGACAAAAGGTATGAATAAAACCTCTGCTAATAACCCCTGACAAGCTAAAGCTTGAAGATTTCTCCTATGCTGGGGAAAATGAAGGCAGTTAGTTATTGGCTACTTGCTGAACATCACAGACGCCATAAGTGGGATGTCAAAGTAGCTTAAGGGCTGCAAGGTTTGCTGGGTTGCTATTGAGCCAGAGCAGGCGCCGCGCCCCCCCCCCCCCCGCC
>VXAX01004289.1:761558-922881 GCA_013399835.1 Leptocoma aspasia | reverse complement strand
TGTTTTGAGCCCAGCCCCCCCCCCCCCCCCCCCCCGCCAGAAAAAAAATTTGGGATAGGTTGAAAGATATAGAACTTCAAGGCCTTCTAAACATCTAAACAGAAGTTGACACAATCATCTGGAAACTTGATTTAGTAACAGCAGGAGAGTCGAAGAGAAAAGTGTCACAAACCCGAAGTTTACAGCAGTCAGCCCAGTTTTACAGGTATTTAATCTGTAACAAGATTGTGTCAAGGTGTTTGAACCATGCCTGTTAAATTCTTGTGGCCCCTCAGATCCTTCCCCATGCATTTGGCATGGTAAAGAGGGATGGTCCTGCAAAGGCCCACATCTTGCTCACAAAAATATGGTGTTGGAAGAAGGTGGCATGGCAATGAGTGTGTGTTTGCTTCCTAGCTGTGAATTCAGGAAGACGTGAGTGCAGAAAAAGGGAGATTCTGCAATGGAGCCTTAGAAAAACCTGAAGTCAAACAGGGACAGGGCTGGCACAGAGGTAGATGTGTAGATCTGCTCTCTACTGTGAGTGAAGGTAGAAAACCTGTCTTCAAGTTCTCTGGAGTAGGGAGAAATGTTGCTGGCTTACCAGGTGATTGTGTGAAACACTGCCTTTCTGCAGGAAAATGAAGCCTTTGAGTAGTTCCTGTGCTAGCTGCTGTGGCATTTAGAGTATATTCAAGCAGAGTCCAGGAGTACATTTCGCTGGCTTGTCTAGCTGTTGACACCAGCTTTTCTGATGATCTCTGGGCATCTTGGACTTGCCCCTCCATGCCCTTCTCACAGCGGTGAAAAGTCGATTATACCGTAAAGTAACTCTGCTACTCTCCTTGGAGTCTAAAAGGAATATAAAAGATGTCAAAATCTCCTCTGAAGCTTGAATTCCCCTGCCAATGGGCACACAAACATTAGTGGGATTTTAGACTCCTAGATTCCAGAAAGATTGAAACCTTGCTTCCCAGTGCAAAAGATTGACTTGGTTATTTGAAGAGAATCAGGCTGCCAACCTTTTGCAATCTTTGCAGAAGGAAATAGCTTCAGTATTGCTTGCTTTACTCATCTGCCATGCTGAGTTAGGAATGGCTGAGCACAGGGCTTGCAAAACAGGATCCAGGCTGTGCTCACACATCCTGCTCCAGCTGCAGCTTTATGGATGAAGCCATTCACTCCCACATCCTGGGCTCCCTCCCCTCTCTTCACCTCTTCCTGCCAGGCATTCATTCTTTTCATGCAGCCAAGACAACCACCAACCACAGTGTAATTGCACCCAGTCAGGCTTAGCAAAATATACAGATCAAGACAAACCTGTTTACCTGGTCAGTCTCTGATGGCCCAGCCCTGAAATGGTTTGGGGGATGATGATTTGAGGCTGCTGGAAAAAGCAAAGGAGCTCAAGGCCAAGCTGCCTGTGGGGTTACCCAATGTCAGCCAGGTCTGGACGGGAGCAGAGCCTCCCTTCAGTCTGAGTTGCCAAAGAGGAGTTTCAAATGGGGAGCTATTGTGGAGTCACATATTCCAGCAATTCAGCATGGGGAATTCACAGGAGGGCCATGACCCATGTGTGTTGTGGGTTAGAATGCCATCACCTCCCTGAGCAGAGCACAGAAACTGCACATCTGGAACGTGTGGGAGCTGTGGAGGCTGTAATTACAGGTGTATGGCACACTGGGTCACTGTGCTGGCTGCTGAGCTGCTGGAGCTGTTTGAGCCTGGACTAACTTTGGTGTGATTCATGGTGTTAATGATGCACTTTCTTTGCAGTGAGGGAAGAAGCCTTTTGTCCTTTCTTCTTTGTTTCAGGATGGTTTTGCTTTACATCTGTCAAATAGTATTATTTTGTCTCCAGTTTGTATTAATTTTTGCAAATTGGTCCCCACAGTGGGAGTCTGTAGAATGGTTTTGTGCTGCATCTTCTAAGCCTGCCTTAATGTCAGTGTTTATCTTTTGAAGCTAATAATTAAAAGGGAAAAAATACTGTCTGTGGATTTCTGTCGTGATGCCAGTTGAGTCCATTTTGTCTTGTTGGTAGCTATCAGATCTGACTTGCACCCACAACAGACTGTGTTTGGGGGGGAAAAGTGTCACTGCTTTTATTTCATGTCTGGCCTGACAAGAATAGTAATGAGAGCAGCAAAGCACTTGCATCTCCAGTTATCCAGCTACAAAACAGGCAGGCTGAGTCCTCGATGTACTGTCAATTCTGTGTGTTGTGTAGGCAATTAACATTGATGCTGAATTAATTAATGATGAGAAAACATCAAAGGGTTGGGGCGCTTCAGTTCAGATGAGCACCAGAAGCTCAGATTGTTATCAGATTGTCTAGGAGTTGTCTGAGGGGATCTTATAACCAGTGTTTTGCTGCATGCCAGAAAAAGGCTGGGGCTTCCACCCTGTATGTCATGTGTTCAGACCTCTAAAATGTTCTAGGAGACATTTTTATGGAGACTGAGCATTTCTTTTGTATCTATTATGACCTGTTTTATAAATATCTCATAAGAAGTCTTACAATTGTTCTGTTTTAGAGATACACTGCATGGGTCTTCTTACAATAGGTTATTAGTCTCAACTTGTGCAATTTTAAGACAATGAATGAATTCTTACAAGCATGGTCTCTGGAACAGGCATAAATAAAGGGGAAGAGGTTGGCAGTGAGGCTACAGGTAGAATTTGCCATCTAAGGCAGCATTTTGATTCCCCTGTTTCTGGAGACAGAATTAGTCTATGTATTTTCTGGAATTACAGTTACTGAGCTTGTCTTGTTGGATGGATCAGAGAAACCCACTGGATTAAGTTTGCATGACAAGATTTTGGAAGCAAAGGGGTTACAGGGGTGGCTTCTCTGAGAAGCTGCTAGTAGTTTCCCCTGTGTTGAAACTGGATTATCTTGAAGGTCCCTTTCAACTCAAACCATTCTGCCAGTTTTTGATATGTACAGCAGTGTTTTTTGGTCCCATCCTACCATCATAAATATCTATTCTTCCTATAGAGCAATGCAAGTCACTGTGTTAATGACTGAACTGTTGGCTGTAGGAAGGCATGAAAAACAGAGCTGAGCAGCATGAGAGCCATTGAAAGGAAATCCCATCACAGTGTCTGGATTCTGGCATAGAAGAGCTGCTGGTGGGCTACAATGCAGAATTTCTTCCTGCATTTCTGTCCTCAGCATATAATTAGGTGTGTGATCCCACATGTGCGCCTGAAAAAGTTCCTTACTGACAAGAATAGCAAAGTTTTAAAATTAAAAAAATATGAACCAAAGGGATTGAAAGTAGTCAATGTTTTATTATCCAAAGAGAACTTTGATGTAGAAAAGTTGCACGCTGCCCAAACCATCAATTAAATTCACCTCATCTGTGGCCTGCTTGATTTCAAAGGTCTTTGACAAGATTTGTACAAAGAAAGTTTTAAAACTTCTTGCATTGTAGTTAGTATTTTAAAAATCATGATTTTTTTTTATGACTACACATACGCCATGCCTCTTCCTAAGGTAGCAAACCAAACATCTGTTTTTTTTAGGCTCAATGATGCTTGGATCACGATCAAAGGGAAAGGTTGCCAATTAACCCCTATGATCTCCCCACCATGTGTGTTTGATGCCATATTTTTTCCATCTGATTTATTTCATCTAAGCTTGATATTAAATCCCTTACCAAATTCAGGTTAGCCTTGGCTTTCCCATTGCTCTGACAACACATCAAAGCTCCAGAGGACCCAGAAGATTGAATTAGCCACTGAGTCTTCACTGAGCTGCTCTTAGAGACATGTATCTGTGTAAGGAACAAAGGGAATAAGTGATATCTCTGCTCTGAAACTTTCTGAAAAGTTAAATGGGCATAAGGTAAGACTAAGCTAAATTTAAACAAGAAGTACTGTGCAGAGTGAGCTATACAGTGGGCTTGTATTCCTTATAGAAAAGTTACTAGAAAATAAGCAGCAACAAAGATCTTGAATAACTTGGAATAATTTTAGTACATATTTCATCAAAATGGGATACATTGTGTTACTAAAGGAAAAATGTTTGCTATTTGCACTAAAATAACTTTAGAGATGGAGGGAGGAGCAACAAGGCACTGTAAAAACCATACTGTACTGTCACTGCTTATTGCAATCATTAGTTACCTTCTCAGGGTCAAGGGACAAATACTTTAAGTCTGTCTTGGGGAGCTAGGATACTGCCAGGAGCATGCTGCAGTGAGGAAACCTGAAGGTGGTGCTTGGGAGAAAGAGGGTAACAGTTTGTTTAGAAAGGGAAAAAAACCAAACAAACAAACAAAAGGACTGCGAGTTTAGCCTTTAGGGCTCAAAGTTAAGAGTTGTGTACAAGACTGCCTTGACCTCATTGTCTAGATAGGAGAGCTATACCTCATCCCCAAGGATGAGAGTTATTTATTTTTAGGAGGCTGCACGTGTCCCTCACACCTCAGTGAGCAGTCTAAATCAGAGATAAATGAACTGGATTTGGTCCCATGCCATTGGCATTACTCAGTGACACTCAGTGTCACTCAGTGACAGTGACCTGTAGGTTGGGCAGGGCTTTGCTGTGACTTTCTGGGACAACTCCCTGCATGTCCTCTGTGAAGGCACAGGTAGTGTCAGATGCCATGATGTCTGTATAATTACATCTAGTCTATTTTGTGGGAGAAGGTGTAAAACCTTGGGACTAGTAGTTGAAATTATGATTTTGTCCCAAGGGTTGTTCAGAAATCAAGGAAGACCAGTACAAATCTTTGGACCTGTGCAACGCATTTTTTGATTTCTCCTTCAAACACATCTGCCACTTCCTGGGGAGCCAATTCAGAATTTTTCCATTTGGGATACTGTGGGGAGTCGTTTCAGAGATGAAGCTCAGTCTCAAAATAAGAAGAAAAGAGTAAAGGTGGGAGCTGTGATTTGCTGAAAGGACTAGTCAAGATGTGGGGATGAGGAAGTCTGTTGGGACCTTGAGTAGGAGCTATGCAGCATGGGAAGAAATATCTGTAGCAGCAGTGTGGGTTTTATTGATCATTCCTTACAAAGGCAATTATGTAAAATAGTAAAGCATGATACAGTGGCACTGGAAGGGCGTTTCTTAAAAAGAAAAAGAAATTCCTTGTTTTTAAAGAAAGGAGAAGGTCAGAAGAGAATAATATAAAATACAGTGTCAAATGTGGTCACTCTCACACAATGGTGTGATGGAGGAAGGCTCTCCACTGTAAGAAGTAGTGCTTGTATTAGGTAATAGTTATGCTGCTTAAGGAGGTGACTGAGGCCACAGTTTGGACCCATGTTTTGCTCTTGAGCCTTGTCTTTAGGATGTGCTGTGTGGCCAGGTATGAAAGCTGTTGTGAAGAGGCAGGAGATGAGCTGCTCTGTATGGTGGATGGGACGAGGAGAGACAGTTTTATAGGGCAGCAAGAGGAAATATTCCTGGCAGCTGGCTAGTACTGCCCTAAACTTAAGCCATCTGCAGGGGCCTTGGAATATGAAGCCTGAGGTCTTGCTCCACTCAGGTATGTTTAAGTGCATGTGTAAAGCTAAGTATGTAAATTAAGCCATTTGTTTTCAGTGTATAATGAATCTAAGAATGTTTATTATCTACAGCCTTTGAAGTCTTGGCATATACTGACATAGTTGCTATTTAACTTAGGCATGTGTGTGTGGGTGGAAGGGCAAATGCTGAAACAGGAGAATATTGTTTTTCAGCAGCTGATTGGCATTATGGGCCAGCAATGGCCAATAATATGCCAGTACTTAGTTAAAAAAAATTCCAAAACACTCACAACTACACAACTTCAAAAACAGACTTATGATACCCATCAGCATCCAAAATATGAGTCTGATGTAGGAATGTTCAGCAAAGATGCACAGGAATTTATGAACTCAGATCTGTAGCACTTGGAGTTTAGTTTTTCCCAAAAGTGCCTACTCAATGCCAGCAAAACTGTTTTGGTTCCTTTCCTTGAAAAGGACATTTAAACAAAAAGGCTTTTTCTTTGTACTGAGATCACGTTCAGCTGTACAGATGGTTTTGGTTTTATTGTAGCACGCTCCTAACTACATCACTATCTTCCTTTCTAAAATATTCCTTCCTTTCCCCTGCTTTATTTATATTAGCTCTTGAGTAACATGAATCTCAAAATTTTCTCTTAATAACTGTCTCCAGACAGTTTATCTTTGGACAAACCAAATTCATAGGCAGATCATAACATTTTCTTCTAGAGAAGTGTTGGAAATCTTGTGCTGTTTAATGGTGAAATGGACTTCTTTTTTTTTTTAAATATTTTTGGGTTCTGAACAATTTTTTCTTTACAGTGGAGTGCTAAAATGAGCCGGAATAGAGTCAGTATAATCTGCTGACCCCCCTTCAAAACCTAGAGCAGAAAACACTCTTCTATTCCTGTCAGTGAACCTGACAAAGCTTCTTTACCTAAAACATAATTTCCATGAAGATCAATAGTCCTGATTATATGAATTCAAAAGGAGAAAAGTCACAGTGTTTTCTGGCATGTCTGCTGGTTACTGGTGCTTGCCATTAGAAACCTTGTACTTCACTCTTTGTTGACCTCCTCCAGCTTTGATTTTAACCATGAGTGTTCTTAATGTTTTGTCTTTGAAATAAGAAAAAAAGAATTTTGTTGCTCAAATGCCATCTGCAGTCTTTCAACAAAAAGAGGCCGTTCAGAGCAGCTGAAAAGCAACACTGAAATGTTAACTGAGGTATGAACCCCAGTTCTGCCTGCTTCCCCCAAGTTTTCACATAGTTTGGGAAGGACAGGAATCCATGGGAAGACTTTCAGAAGCAGAAGTGATGAGAGTTTTAAGTTGCTTTTGGTTATTTCCTTTGCCATTTTCAACCCTGGATCTGAGCAGGCAGAAAGGGGAGGGCACCTGAGGAAAATGGGATGAGAGAGGCACAAAAATGAGTCTGAGCACTCAAAAAGTGTTGGAATTGGCCCTCACAGCCAGCCTATTTTCCCATGGTGCATGTCTGAAGTTGATAGTAGAGTTGGTTACAGAAATACAGATACTTAGAGCTCAATTTTCAAAATCAGGTTTTTAATTCAGCAATTAAACACCTGCACACTGATTATTCAGAAAGCCTGTCAGCACTTACCTCTTACAGTGGGTGTCAAGTGCCAATTTTAGGTCTAAGTGCAGATGTAGGTGCATGAACAGAGGGTTTCAAGATTGGAAACCAGGCTCTTAACAACAGGTTCATCTGCCTATGAGTCCTCTGCACTGAGTAGCAAAATCAGCTGAGCTTAAAGGGGGAGAAGGCTGAAAATAAGGAGCACAATCCAGCTAATAGCTGCTGTTATGAAACTGTTGAAAATGACTTGCTGCCTGACAAGGAAAGCCCTGTTCTGAGGGACAGGGCAGCAGGCTCTTCAGCTCCACATTTATGTTTCCTTGCTTTGCTTCCTTTTAGTTTCTGAACTGTTTCTCACTGTCTTCTCCTGCAGACTGAGCACATAATTTATTTAATATATTTAATGGAGAGCAGCACCTTCCGAACCCAGAGAGACTGGCTGCTGTTTGACACCCTTCTCCCATGGGGTAGAGGTAGTGTGCTAAGGGGCACCAATGTACCCTACCTGCCACAGGAGTGAACAAAAAGCCTGAGTACTGGAGTCTGAAGGAACAGAGGAAAAGAATGTAATGAAAGACAAGATGCAAAATGAGCCACTGAGTGTAGCAGGGCAAACACAGGTCCTGTCATCGGGTTTCTCCGTGATCTGGGGACAGATGGGCTATCATTCCTAGCTTGTGCTTCAAGATCCCCTGGGAGCTGTGATCAAGTATTTTCTTTAAATCCAGGCTAGCACATTGATGGTGTAAGCCACATATATCACAGATTTGAGGTATGGATTTCTGCTTTGTTCAAAGTAAACCCAGAAAGAAAGGCAGCCTTGTCAGCCTTGTGCTAATATCTGCTGGGATATTTCTTGTGCTAAGGAAAGAAATCAGCTTCAGGTTATGAAAGAGGGAGCTCCATTTCTTCACCTACCCACCCAGAAGCTGACTGAGAAAAAGCAGCAATATTTCCAGTGTGTAAGGCTCAGGACAGGGACAAAATGCCATGAATATATTTGTGCAGGACTTTCCAGAGGAGACAAAAGAAAACCCACCAAACAAAAGAGTTCAAGCTGGTATAAAGAGCCTTGCAAATGCCAGTAAATAGCGATAGAGCCTTGCCTTAAAAAGTTTAGCTCTTTGAAAACAAAAACTTCTTCTCAACCAGAGCAGGACTCCTCATTGAGACGAACAAAAGGCTGAGGTGTGCACCCGAAAAGGCAAATTTACTGTTGTCTTGAAGGAGGCAGAGGAAGTGCTCTGTCAGTGCATTCTCAAAAGTAAAAGTGACGAGACCCCAACCTCTTGCTCCCTGTGGGTGGGAGAAGGACAGCAGGAGCTAATGTTCTTCCCACTATCAAAGGAAGTGATGCTGCCTCCCATATAACTGTAGCAGGTGAAGTGGCATTTTAGAAAGATGCCTTAGTTAGCCCTGGCCTCAGGAGAGCTAGTTCGGTGGTGCTGTGTTAGGAAGGCAGGAGCATCATGAAGAAAATGCTGCTTGGGTGCCAGGGGCAGCTGCAGCTTCTGCAGCATGGAGGCTGCCACCTCTCCTAAGGATGGCAAATGTGAAGGGTCCTGTAGGATTAAGATTTAGAGCATTAATAGCTGATATTCATTGGTCTGCCATCAACATTTATCAAAGTAATATCTAACCAGTCTAGACCAGAGCCAGCAGACCTTTGTTTGCTCCTTTTCTCTTGCAGTGTGGGGTAAATTAAACAGAAGGACCTCTTATCCTTTGCTGTTCATTTGTTTATTCTTTCCTACCCGCTTGTCTGTTCCTTGCCTCTATTGTGAGTCTTGGCACTACCTGATTGGAAGAAGACTGTATTAAATGGACAACAGCTGCCCAGAGCTGCTGGGGCCTCAAATCCTTTTCTCAGCAAATAAATTAGGAGCAACCACACCCAGCCAGATTGGTGGAAAGAGGTAAATTATTATTATCAGTGTATTAGAAATGTCAAATGATGTTGTCAGTAGTAGAGCCCCAGTGTGCTTGATGCTCCTGTGTGTCTGCTGTGGGAACACAGCCTCTGTTCAGAGAAAGCAGGAAAGAGACAGAGAGGGGATGAATTATCTTACAATGAATCACTGCAGGATTAGAACATTTGTTTCTATTTACACTTGGGTCTCCTTTCTCCAAATTGCGTAACTTTTTCTAGAAAAAAGCACCACCTCCCTGTCTTGTGTCATGCTGGTATTGCTGAACCTTGAGTAGATGCCCTCTCATTTAACATTGTTGGTGCAACAAAGCTTTACTGATTTAGTTGCTGGGAATTGAAAAAAAAAGCCCCCAGTTATTAGACTGCTTGTTAAATCCCACCACAGCTAAATAACATCTGGCTTTCTATAAATACAGCAAGCCAGTCATTAACAGTGGGACTATTCAGTGTTTACAGAGCTGCATTTGAAAAGAACCAAAATGCAAAGTATTTGCTGAAAACTGCACAGCATCTGTGTGCAATAGACTTTTGATAAACCCTGTCTTACATTCCTGTCATCTTCATATTCCAGTATTTGGATATTTTGTGTATAACTAGCTGTCTTTTTTCCCAGAGTCATAGACATGTTGCTGCTACAAGCAACATGAGGATTTCTAAAGTGCACAGAAACTTCTTGTGTTCAGAACAACAACCCCTGCTTCTATTTAGGTATGTGCAGACAGTTCATCAGAACCAATCAGCCTTTTGTCCAGGTAAAGCCCTTTGCTAGATCAGGCAAAATAAACACAAGTCGTGTATTACGTTAGGGATTTGTTAGAAACATCTTAGTTGTGATCACACTGCAAACCTCAGCCTCACAGCTGTGTGTTGAGAAAGCCAGAGGTGTGCAGAAGTAAGGATCTCCATCCACTGAGGCTGAGCATGTTTATAATCCACAGGACCTCTGATGCACAGTTAATCCACTGACATTGCAGTCCCTCCAGGATCGGGCTGCCCAGACAGACCATTGCAAATAGGTATATTAAGCCAGACTTGTTTGCACATGCTGAAAGTTATGAAGCCTAGTTTCCACTGCCTTTTTCCCATGCAGATGTGCTGATGCTTAATAAAACTCCTTAGACATTTCCCCAGGGGCTAAGGAGAGAGTTTTTCCTTACCTAAAACCCAACTCTGTCACACACGCGTAGGAGTTAAATGTGTGTGAGAGATCTATTTGTTGTGGGTAGCTAAAAATTGCCAGAGAGGTTAAAAAGCAACCCTTGGGTGGACAGGCAAGGGTATGCACAGTGAGATCCCATAATGATTCCTTTCAGGGAAAAATCAGACTGGAAGGGGATGTTTGCAGTGAATGATAGAAGTGCCTGGCACCAAGGCACTGGCCCTGTGTGCTGAATCCACACTGGTTTTTCTCTCAGTGGGACTGCTGTATTAATGATATTTCCCAGCAGGATGCTCCAAGGAGGTGACACGGGAGGGCCAGAGCAATCATTTTTTGCTGTGAGAAAAGCCCAATAGCTGGCAAGGCTCTCAGCTGCTTTTGCAAAGGTACATTCACCCACGTCAGGATGTGCGGGCTCCAGCACGTGTTGTAATTATGTTCAGAAAAGTCAGCTTCCTTTTCATTGTGAATAGGCACAGGCATGGATTCTCACACCTTTTCCTGCCTGCTTCATGCTGCTCCTACCAGTCTGACCTCCTCTGCTATAGTATTGGTGGTAGGAGTCTCCTGGGAAGGAAGCCTTTCTGAAGGAGAATGAGTTGTTTTGCAGTGCGTCAGAAGACGGATGGGTTTGAGCTCTGCTGTACCCATTTTGAGTTTGAATTTTAATTTTTTGGTATTATACTGTCATCCGTGGCTTCTGAGTATCTTCCATATGATAACAATTAGCACTTCTAACTAGTAATTTTATGGAATCTGTTAGATAAATATCATTCAGGACTGTGCCATAGGGCCATAGTTTTCAGTATCACAAAGATGGCGCAAGGCACACAATGCCTCTTTTGTGGAAGCTGCTGGTGATGCATTTTCTGATGCTATGGACTGGACATTTGGGGGAACTGGAATGATTGTGATCATGAAGTGTTTCCTGGATGGTGCTGTGGTAGAATTCCCAGTCTATCCACATATGCACACCAAAACATATAGCCAGGATGTTTTTTAGGCTTTAAAGAAAAAGATGCTTAGAAAAATCTCCTCAGCAGAAACACAAACAAACAAAAATTCTAAAGGAAAAATAACATAGGTTATAGCCATTCACAAAACCTGCACAACAGAACTCCTGAGTGCAGAACATTCATGGAGTGAGAACTATAGGAAGATCCCATACTTTGCTTTTTTGCCTGGGACACCTAGTGCAGTCGGCTAAAGCAAGTAAATACGTCCTCCTGCTTTATGTCAGCCCAAAAAAAAAAAAAAAAGTGGGACCACTGTGAGTGACCCTGGTCAGAGATAGGTCGACTTATTTTTTAACCTGTGCTTACCCTTGGCTGTATGATGGATCATGAACCTGCTGAGAGCTGTGGTGGGAAATGCGACCACAACCCAAGATCCCGTAGGCTGTGCTCTCCTCTAGCACTGTGTTCAAGAAGGCAAATGTGGGGGTGGCGGGGAATATGGGGGCCTGAACACTTAGAAACTCAGCTCAGTAACAGCAAGTGCTATAGAATATGCACTATTTAAATATTGTCAGTAAACCAAGGAAAGCTGTCAGAAATCGATGTAACCTTTGATGTTCAAAACAGTAATGGTAGAGGTTATTGCAGTTTTATGCAATATGGAAGGAAGAGATATTTTAAATTAAACAGGAAATTGGCATATAGTGATAACAAACAGTAGGTGAAGATGTTTGTGATGAGATACATTCAGCCTGTGGGACTGTGTACATGTGAGCAAAATTTCTTGTTGAAACATTCATGTCATTTGCATGAGAGAAAGAGACAAGAAATCACCAAAGAGGTAAGGAAGAAGAATCTGGACTTGAGATCTACTATGCCATTATCTTTAAGTAAGGGATGAATATAAGCACAAGAGGAGTATTTAGGGCTCTAAGAGACCCTCACAGCCCATCCACAGTCTGATCTTCAACCTAACAGAGCATGTGGAGACCTTGGTGTTGAGTATATCTTAAGGCTTTTAGAAACCATTGAAGGATTTAAGCATCTCGGGTCCCACCTGCAGAGAATGATAGCCTGAGGCTGAGATGTAAAAGTGCACAGGGAACCAAAGCCCCAGCCCCAGGGCCGTCACCTCCACCAGTAAAAGCACAGTGCTAAAATCAAAGCAGCGGTGCAGTGCGCTCCTCTCCATGGGCCGACACTCGATGCCAGACGCAGTGAGCTCCCCAAAGCACCTGCCTGCTAAATCCCCTGAAACCACAGCTGTGTTATTCCTTTCACAGAGATTGGTGGGACATTCTCAGCCCCAGCTCATTTAAATCTTTGGCTGAGGTATCAACACAGAGCAGGAGAGGAATGAAATAAAGTGTGCAGGGGACAGAATTGCACACTGGGAATCCTGCTGGCTCCTGAGGTGAAATCCCAGTGTTGACCAGTTTACTGTGGCCAGTTGGGGTGTAGAAGTTGCACACGCTTGCAGGGCAAGGTAAAAACTTCCCTCTTTTCTGAGAGTTTTCTCCCTTCCATAAAGCTGGCTAGTGCTGTGTCACCCTGCAAAGAGACTTAGCCACTCTATGGGGATGTGCATCTGCAAGCCCTTCTGGCTACATAATTATCTACATATAACTAATCTGGGATAAAACTAACTCAAAGCTGGACATTTTCCAGCTTAATAAATTTCTTTAAAGCAGGGAAGCCCAAAACCATAACCAGTATAGTAATATATTGTGGAAAATACTCTTCAGTTTTAACTTAAAATATTTTACTGCTGGCATAAGCTTTAGAATGACTTTTAAGTGTATTTTATCTGGTCTTTCTATGATATAAACTTTTAATTAGTCATAATCAATCAATGGAAATTTGGAGAAGTGTGCACCACCATCTAAAACAAGAGTTGCATCACTGACCTGTGCCAGCCTTAGGGAGCAGATGAGAGTGGATAGTAAATGCAGATCTTGTAATGTGAAATAGCAAGTTAACTGATTAGTAATTATTGTTGCTAATAAAATGTACCCTGAAATTGGTGCTTTACGGTGTTAATAAATTTTTGTGTATCCTTTCTCTGTAAATATTATAGCCTTACCATGTTGAGATGTTTTCCAGCCGTAAACAAGGAGGCTGAACATGACAGTGGTCCCACCCTAGAAGGAGGAGGGTTCTGTTCCCCACAATAAGTTCCCCTATTAAAGCCCATCTCCAGTGCTTCGTTCCTCACATAAATGCTGCAATGCCAAGTTGGTACTCAACTAGTAGGACTGCACCACATTAATGGTTTGGGAGCCCAAACTGCCAGAGAAAATAATTCATTTAAATTCAGGAGCCCTTGGACCTGGCCAAACAAGTGGGAGCCACCTAACCTAATATCAGCCCTCTAATAGTACTCTACCCCATGGGCCTTTAGGCTCCCCACGTGATTGATGCATAGCTCAAAGGCACCTCTGAGAGCAACTGATGTACAGCCAAATGTGTGGTGTGTATCCACAGGGGCACACTTTGGGCTTGGACATAGATGGCTTTTTTTGGGTGGTAACACCACCAAACTGAGTTACCCCCAGTGTTACTGTGACTGGTCCGTTCAAGTCCGTCTTTCCTTGTTTGCTGATGTGTTCTTTGTCTTCAACAGCATTTAGAGGTCATCTATCTATAGCAGTTTTCACACAATGGACAGACTCATTTTGGGCCAAATACTGAGAAAAAATGCTTAAAGCAGCATGAGAAGTTGTTTTGGGGTTTTTTTGTTTTTTTTTTTTTTTTCCTACAGATCTGTGCCTCATAAAAACCTCCTGATCCTCCTTCCGAAAACCAGTATCTTGGTAAGATATACTCTAGCTTAAACCACAAGCCTCTAGAGTGTGTGGATTTGTATTTAAAACAGATTTTTGGAGGAAAATGAGCCATTATTCCATTTTCAATTCTTGTTGCCTCTGCAAAGAAAAAACGTGGGGCCTGTGTTATGCACTGCACAGACAAGGGATGGAGGGCAAAGACTGAAATTGGGTGTGAAGGCACCTGTCCCAACACCATGGAACAAGACACAGCAGAGGCACAGGGAAAACTCCACAGTGGGGGTGGAAGGCAGGAAATGGGACTTGAGTGAAACTCAATAAAAAGATACACCCTCTACCATTTTCTTTTTCTTTTTTTCTTAAACCTAAATCTACCTGGCATAGTGTTAAGCACTCTTCCAAATGAGTGTTGTTATAAATAGTGCTCTGCAATGCAGCCTTCACATATGACTGTGTCAGCCTGCTGACAGCAAAGTGTGTCTCCATTTATAACCTCGCTTTCTTACCTTGGTTCGTCACCCTAATTTGCCACTGTTACCTGGGAGCTGACAGCTTCCAATTACAGTCACATTTGCATTTCCGACAGGAAGCACCAGGGTCTGGGTTTTAGAGGTTTGATCTATTCTTTCCTGAACAAGTGTTCTCCCTGAAGTCCACTCAACAGCTTGTTTCTGAGATTGTCATCTTTTTCACAGAGGTGTTCTGAACTGTAGTGAAGTGTAACCTGTGTGGATCCAATGTAGTTCTCACTAGAAATATTATACACCATTACTGAAGATTCCAGGTGCTACTTTGGACGTTTTCTGCATTTATACAAATAAAATGACCTTTAAATTTGGATCAAAGTTTTCTTTAGAGATTTCTGCAGGTATAAGCTGCTGAATTGCTGATTTAAACCAGCTCAGTGAGTAACACACTGATGTGAAGATAGATTTGGAAAGAAGTCATGGAGAAATCAAGGTTGGTGGTGAGTGCAGTAGATTGGAGGAGAGTGCACAGGAGCTGTTGCTGCTCAGGAGGCAAGTACAAAGCTTGACCTGCCCTTCTTCCCCTGGTCATTTCCTTTGATGTTCAGACACCACAGGACTTGAGACCAGGAAGCCAGATCTTCCAGCTCCCTGTTCCCAAATTCAGTCTTTCTGCCTTTTTAACCAACTTCTGAATAGGAATGAATAAGGGAAGAGGAATGTCATTGACAGAGAGGGATTCCACAAAGGGCCTGAGCACTGCAGGCTCTAGGGAAGCTGGTAAAGCATCTTGGAAGTGCTCTGGAGAAAAAAAGATGCCTCTGGGGAGAACATCTGTGGGACATGGAAGGTGATTTGTATGGCTGAAGATGGATCTCAGACCTGATCCTCAGCCTTGCTGTTATTTGATCACTGTGTCACCCTTTATGGCCCCAGGACATCAACCAAGTAGGGTAGGTCCAAAGTAGGACCTGCTGCATCTAAATGATTGATTTTTTCTTTTTCAAAGAGCTAAGTAGAAGATGAAGCTAAAGGAGAGACCAAGGGACTCCTCGATGCTGGCAAGGAACATGTCAAACAAGCATCTGAAATTTGTAGCCAGTTCAACAGAAATCTGGCTGGTAGTGAAGATGAGAGAAACAGACCCAATTTTCCTTTCAAATATGTGACAGTGGGTAGAAAAGAAGTCTCTTCTATGTTACTTCTCTTCTCAGCTTCTGATGATGCCTGCTGACAACAGATGCCACAGTTAGAAGGCCATAGTCCAGGAAGGAAAGCTGGTGCATCTGCCACCTCCTGGTTTGTGTCTTTTGTTCAAGCTGCAGCCATCCCTCCTCTTTGTATTTAGTGGCCTCTAACAGAGCACTGCCTCTCTACTCTGTGCAGGCAGGAGACAAAAGCAGCTCTGAAATAAATGCCTTCTCCTCAGAGAAGGACTACTTGGGAGTGCTGCTCTTATCCTGAAGTGAATGGAGAATCCTTGAACTGGGAGAAGTTGCACTGGCTATGTCAGGGACAGTCTGGGGTTGCTGCTGAATCTTGCTTTTGTACCTTCATTTCCCCTCTTAGCAGCAGGTTTGAAAAGTGACATCACCTTGCTTCCTTGACCCATTATTTAGTACTTCTTTACAAGATTAAATAGAATCTCTTTGGGTACTTAAACAGAGACAAGGCACAGGAAACTGTGTAGCTTTCTATCCTGCTGGGATCTAAAAGTAAATAAGATCTGCTTTTTAATCACAGGATCATCTTTAAAACACAGTATAAAGGGCAATTCTCTCCTCTTTCCAAAGGAATTAATTTTGTGGTGGAAGAAATTGAGAAGGAAGCAGGAAGGGACTGGTGAGACTGTGTGGGCCAGAAGTCGTATGCTCCAAGCAGCTCCCTAGTGTAGTTAATTCAGTTTGATTAAAATTAGGTTGTTTTTTTGTTACACTAGTTATCATAGAGGATTGCTCCCAGTTCTGAGAACCCATCCTTCTGGGTGCAGGAGGAACTCCAGAAGCATTTCTCCAGTCCTATCAGCCAAGTGATCAGTTATTCCCAAGGCAGCAGCCACAGCCTGACTGCAGGATAGATTTCAGCATGGGCAGGATGATGTAAGCATGCCACAGGCCCATTGTCCTGGTGCAATCCCTGAAAAATGTTAGTCTGGTCTGAAATCTCCAGCCAAGAGAGAAGTGAAAGTGCCTTCCTTGGGACTTTGGATCCCTAAGAGAGAAGAAAAGGCTCTGCAGAGGGTGGGACCAGCCCACCTCTGTGTGTTGTTCCTGAGATGAGCGTTTTCCTCCATGGTGATGCTGGGGCTGTTGCAGGCTGCGCCACACACACATCTGCTGTTTCCCATCTAAATATCATGCAGCATGGGTGAATAACAAGTAGAGACACCTGTGCCTGCACTTCAGTTGATCATTTTCCTAATTATGACATTTTTTCATGGGTCAAAACATGCTAAAACAACTACTTAGTGGAAAGGTGGTTAAAGGTGTGTGACTCACTAATAAAATTGCTGTGCACTTAGTACCTGTCAGAAGAGCCCAAAGCACCTACTGGATTTTGAGCCTGATTTTCTTTTCCTTTACACCAATGCAAATCAGGAATGACCCCTATCAGTCATTGCCCATGTATAGGCACCCACATAAAGGCTGCAAAAAACATGGAATAATGAGTGTACATCCTAGGACTTCCTAAGACATTGCTACCCAGTACTCGAATCTGACTACATGTGTGAGCTGGAAAAGAGTTTACCAGTTTGGTGATAGGATGAGACAACACAAGAAAAAAGCAAAGCAGTTTGAAAAGAAAATACCTTAAAAAAAAATTTCTGCGTTATTTAGAGGGATGAGGTACTGGGCCTTTCTCTCTGAAGTTCTTGAAAGCTGCAAAATGCAACCAAATGTGTAGGACTGGGAGAGATAAAATGCCACAAGTGTGTGTGTGAAAGAACAGTTTCCTGAGGCACCTTTGGTCTTGCCCACACACAATGAATTGCTGTCCTTTCCAAGAGAGGCAGTGGGGGAGAGAGTGCAAACAGGGTGGGAGGAACACAGATCTTGCAGAAGGAATTTATTATCCACTTTGGAGGTGGGGACACAATTCTGGGAAGCTTTCATTATGTGCTTTTGTCATGATTTCTACACCTGCTTCCAACCATGTTGCTGAACATCCCATTGTGCCAAGGTGTTTGCATTGTCTTAAAGCCCTTTATGAATCATGTCTGTGCTATGCAGGTTTTATGTTTTGAAGAGCCAAGAGATCTAATGGGAACTTTTCCTGTCTCTGGCATAGTGCAATTATTTATTGGAAGAGAAGCAGTCAGGTATGAAATGAATGAATTTCATAAGCAACTTCTTTTTAACATGTTCTTTCAGTTCTTTTTCCCTTGAGACTTCCCACCATCCTGTGCCTGCTTTCCCCACTTGATCTGTTGTGAGAGGATTGATTTCCAAAGAAAAAAAAATACCATTTTGAAAGACTTTTCTGAAATCATAACTGACTGGCAGGGAGACAATTTAATAGGGGGAGATGAAACTGGGACACTGGAGATAAGAAGTTAATAGGGAATTTAATCATATACACAAAACAGCACTAGACAGGTGGATGTAAAACAGCTCTTTGATTTCCTGCAGAGCTTGCTGTAGTGAACAACACGTTCTCTGAACATCAGCAAGGATACCTCTGTGACCATCTCAAATGTAAGTGGCCACTGTCTTGCAGGTTATAAGATCTAGATAGCTGGAGCTGGAGAAAAATTATGCTTGTATATTCATGCCACTCAGTTGTAGAGAACCCCACTATGTTGAAGCCCAGGAGATCAGTGTCAGAGGAAGATAAAAGATATAAAACATGTAATTATTTCACAGTAGAATTCTGTAATTGTGACCCTGCTATCTTCTTTTTAAAGTACTGCTGGAAATAAACTTTTAGATGAGGTTTTTTTGAGAAAAAGTCCAGCATTGCCCTAGCCTGCAGAGATTTAGTATGGTTCTTTCTCCTGCATGGCTTGGAAATGGCAGGAACTATTCCAGGGTATCCCAGAACTCTCATGGTCCCAGACAATTGCTCCAGGAGTTCAATGTCATTAAAACACGGCAGCACACTCTTTGTAGGCTCATTGCTGCAAGCAGCAGAGGGAAGTGGGGGTGTTGGCTGTGGGCTGAAGGACCCATAATATGGCTCTTAGGACACAAGGCACAAACCAAATCCAGGACTGCAAGATAAAAAAAAAAAAAAAAAGTAGAGCAAGTGGGGAGGTAGGCCTTCAAATCTGTAAATTAGTAGGAATTACTGCCCAACAGTAGATGACTCTTTGATGTCCAAATTCACCCAGTTATTTAGGTGTCTAACTCTCATCAATTTAAAAATACTTGATGGCCTACCCTTTTATTTCTTTTTTTGGGTTTGGTCTTTTTTTTGCATAAATTTCTCACCTGTGCAAGGAAGGAATAATATCTTTCCTTTACATTATGGGGTGATGTGAGGATAAATATCAAAAGCTGTCAGGCTTGGTTAGGGCACTGGAAAAGACAGAGCAAGCTCACTGCACATCAACAAGTATGTGAGCTATAAAGCTGGCTTTAGAGCAGAACTGTAAGGATCTAATCTGTGCAAGATGAGGAAAATAATTTTGATCAATTTACTGTTCATCTGCTGTTCACAGCTCAACCCAAATATTAAAGTATGCACTCAAATGTGAGGTAGATGCTGTTAATTTTTTTTTAACCTTAGAGATTAATATTTCTCCTATGGTTTCTCCCCACACAACTGACCTTACTGGCTCAGTGCCATAACATGCCAGTTTACAGGCACCATCAAAATGTAAAACTCATGAAAATGTACATTGCAGCTGGTTTTCACCTCTGACAGCCAAACCAAGCACAAAATCAGTGCAGACTTGCCCCATGTGTGTGTCGTTGAAGTCCTTCTACAGGTGTCATCACCAATCTAATTAGAAAAACCTTCCAGTCTTCCTTTGCCTCCCTCATGGCCATATAGAGAAGAGGCACTGGCAGAAGCCTTCAGCTGTTACAAGCACTGCTTTGGTAGTTCCAGTTGTTTTCAATACCCATTGATTAGAGCTTCCCTTCTGCTGAGGCCAGGCAGGCACCCCTTTTCTTCACACTGCACCCAGGCCTGGGCTCTGTAAGAGCCCTCAGAGAACCTGTGTGAGTCAGTGCTCAGCACAGTGAATGTGGCAGAGACTACGATGGAATTTTCCTATATTGCAATATATTTTTGTAGGTATGTTCTTTCTATTTTTCGCAGGAATTAGAGATTGGTTGTTTTTTTCTTTGTGTACTTTCACAGGTTTCTGGGTGTTTCTGGTTTTTTTTCAAAGCATGATACATTGGCCTCTGTTAAGGCTGTTTTATTGGCATCACTGGACCTTTGAATCAGGTATGACAAATTCCCCATGATGCAAAACCAAGTTGCACTGGGATAGGGAATAAGATTATATTTACTACTCTAGGCTTTACTCTCTTTCTCCACTAGCTTTATTTCATTGACCTCTGCACAGCTGCTCTTGATGCCTTCCCCTGTAGAAAGAGAATACTCTCTCCCTTGAGCTTTGCAATGCCTAAGAGATTCAGAAGCTAACTGGAAATTTTCAATATCAATTACACCTTTACTGCTGAAATACAGCTGCCTGTGAATAGTCATGGGTTTTTACTGCTAATAGGAAAAGAATCTCTCACAGTTGTTAATTAACACTGCTCCAGATTTATCATTATTTCAACAGGATAGCCTCGAGATGGATTTAACCCCTTGCTCTTCTGGAAGCAGTTTAAATGACTTAGTCTTATTCAAGAGCATAGGATGAATTGTTGACTGGGATGTTCAAAATATGGGACTGCTGGTGGAGTCTGCTGCCCTGATGCCACTGAAATCCAGTAGGATTTTGGTGTGGCTTGTCCCAAGATTTTCATATGGCTCATCCCTGAGGTCAGACTCTGATTATTGCAGTAATGGGCAGCAATTACCAGGCTCACAGTAAGTTGCAGAGGTCTATCATCAGAGAGTTCTGATTGCCCAGAGCAAGAATGAATTGCATTTCTTGACCCATTAGTGATCTCTAATTTTAGGCGAAGTATTGCTGCTTAATTCACTTATTGAGGTTAATATTGAAAAGCTTTGCTTATGTTGAATGCTCTTCCTCTTATCATTTGCAATTAACAATGGTGCAGTAGGGAGAAATGAAAGATCAATGAAGCCTCTCTTATCTTTTAGTATCCACCTTGTGAGGTGAATTTCTATTCTCTTAGAAGGCCACAGTGTTGGGTTCATTCTGAAGATGGATGTTTTTGAGACTGCTTGGCAACTTTCCACCACTTGTATGTCAGACTTGATCACTAATTCCTGCCTCTGTCAAAGGTTAATAGAGGACTGTTATATGTGTAATCATGCCTTGCTGAGGAAAGAGGTCAAACAGGTTTATAGGGATGAATCTCTATTGATTGCCAGGAGTATTTAAAATAATTGGACTTAAGCAATCAGATTAGCCAATTACAGTTATGAGATGGGTCTATATGGGGTAATGTACATGCTTGACATAGATTGCAATGGATCCAGCTTCATTTGTCTTAACATGCTGAGTTTTCACTCATTTCCTTATTAAAGCTGAGACTAATTAGAATAAGTTTTAGGTATCAGTATATAAAATCGACTAGAAATTCATAAAATAGTATTTCTCTCTAGAGAATATGTAGGGAAGTGGGCCTTCACTTATAAATGAGGGAATAAACTGGGTGTTAGAAGCATTAATGAGGTCAGCCTATGACAAAAAGAGTGCAGGTGTCTCTCTGAGATACCCGCAGAACATGCCTCATTCTCCTGTCCTTGTAACTATTTGCCAGAGGGTGAAAGAAAACCCAAAAAAAACACAAACAAAAACAAAGCACGGGAATTATGAACCTAAGCCAGAGGAACACAGTGCAAGAACAGCTTTACCACTCAGAGGGTGGAGACTTGCAGTCACATCCACCAGAGGCACCCTTTAAAAACCTATCTCCTCCTTAAGGATTCCCACATGTTTCTCCAGTCTTTTAGGAATGCTGCAAGTGCAGACAGGAGGTAGGAAGACCCAAAGCTTAGGGGTCCTGCTAGCCAGGGAGCTGCTTTTACACTGTAGGAAGGAAACTCAAATATATGGTTCCAAAATGTTGATTTCAAAGACTGATAACTCAGACAACCCAAAATGTGTTATTTTTGAAATCATGCCCTCTTTTCCTGGTTCCAGGAGGACCAACTTGTTGTTTTAAACATGAACTATTCATTACTTCAAATTTCAATATGAAACTGTGCTGTTGCTGCTGGGAGACATTCAGGGTTACAATGCTGAGGAAGCAAGCAAAACCCCCTTGCTCTGCCTTTACAAACAACAGAGAAATTAATCTTTCTAAGCTTTCAGGCAAGCGGTTGAGTTATTAACAAATCTGTTTCTTTTTAAATTGTCCTTAAGGATTTCAAGTTCCCCCTACTTTATAGGTTACACAGGGAAGCATTTACATTTGTACACTTCTGATAAGCTGTAGCCACTGCTACAGTGTATCAGAAGTGTACAAAATGAATGCATGCCTGTGCTATAACCCAAGACATCACAAACTGGAAAATCCTAGTTAGTTAAACTAAGGAAAAGATAAGGCAAACTTTGAAGCATTTGGAAAAATGTTTTAAGCCAAATCAAAAGAGCTGTCTTTTGTCCTGTCTTGAAAATTGGAAGAATTGTCCTACAGGGTGAGACAATAGGTCCACCTGACCCACTATCCCAATTGAAAAGGACACGGGAGAAGAAGATGAAGAACCAGACTTGAATACAGTGGTGTCTTCCCAGCTAGTACTCTAAGAGTTAAGACCAAAAGCCAGAAGTTCTCCAGTTAAATAGCCATGACTTGATGGTAGTCAGTGCTATATGAAAAAGCTGGGTTGTTGTCATGGTTATATCGAGGATCTACTTTCATTGCTGAGTGAAGTTCACCTTAAAAAAAAATAAAAGGAAAAGCTCACAAACCTGGCTGGGAGCCAGGCTCCAAGTTCATTGCTATCAAAATAAAGACACTGTGAAGGAAAGTGGACTTTTGAGTCAGGAAAGGGGAAGAACAAGCTTGTCATTGTATTTTTAAATTGGCATTACCATAATCAGTCCTGCTAGTATAATTTGGAGGTGAAGAGTTCAGTTTTTCCTGCCATCCCAGCACTTCTTTTCATAGTCCAGACCCACAGAGTTAATTGTAGCGTGCCATCCTTTCAAATGCATGGCTCATCAAAGGCAACTGTAGCAACCACAGGCTGCCAGCACCGCGTGGGATATTCTGCGTCAGGTACTGAAAAGGTTAAGGCTGTTGACACTTCAACATTATTAATTAGGTTCTAAGAACCTTGTAGGTCATTACGCTGGAAAGCATTGGCAGAAAGTTTCTGTATCTATTATCATGTTATTTCAAGATTCAGAAAGTTATTTTCACAGGCAGAAACACTTTCTTTAAGCTAAAGTTTTCATGCTGCAATAACTGGCATATCTGTGAAAAGATCTCAACAATGTCCAGAATTCCTACAAGCACAGCCCCAATTATCATCAGCCCCATGCTTACCCATAGAAACAATTGTAAAAGCTATAATGGAATAGGGAAAATCACACTTTAAAAAATTTGTTCTCTCTCCTTTCTGTGGCTTGAAAAATGTTTTACCAACATTTGCAAACTACCCTCCTCTCATAGTAAAGTTTTAAGTGCTGTTTTTACAGGTGGGTGAATGAATTAGAGAGGATGGAGGGATCTTCCCATCCTCTGGCAGATCCTCTTTATTCATTTTCAACCCTGTTGGCCATGTGCTGCTGAGAAGAGCTGAAAATCTTCACTGGTAATTTTTCAGTTAAAGCAGTTTTCTTGCACAAGATCTCAAGTTTTTTATCTGGAAAACAATTGAGGTCATACCTGCAGGGGCAATTAGGAATTGATTTTCAAATTATCCACAAGCAGGGGCTCGCCAGCCCTCGTCACGTGGCTTTTTGCAGGAAAGAAAACCCAAAAAAAAGGTTTGCCCCCATGCTCCCTCACCGTCCTTCTGTTGTCTTTGGAGCTAATGAGGGAGAGAGGGTGGAGAGTTCCAGGGCTCAGGTTCACCAAGGCAGCCACAGGCACCTTGCAGTGCCCTTTTCAGCCTGCAGTGCCTGTGCATAAAGGCAGCCCCGGGGGAGAAGATGAGCTGTGCACAAACTGGCTCCTGGAGGACCCTCGCTAAAGAGCCTGGGATGTGACCTGGAGCTGTGCTGAAGGGGACACCTGGCTGCAAGGCCAGGTGAGCTGAAGCTTTGCTGTCATGCTGTGGTTCTCTCTGTGCATGTGCACAGAGATATGTGTGCCTCTGGCAAGCACCTGTGGCTTGGGTTGGCAAGGCAGTGTTTTTTTGATTAAGCAAGACCCCTCTACTCCTTTCACGGAGTGACTCATCAGGGAAGCACAGGGCTAAATGGCCATTGAACTGAGTAGGACCATGACACATGTTGCTGTGATTTGTGTTAAGAGAGTAGTGATTTAAAATCATGCCGTGACCGCTTGTTTTATTCCTTCAGGGCTGGTCAAAGGTATATTCTCCAGAAGCCAATTTTCCTAGGAAAAGCTACTTTTGCCTAAGGACAATCTCAGCTGAAGTTACTGTGTCATACATTTGAGGAAATTTTAAGCAAAAAGTATGGAAAGCAGGGGAAGAGGGGGAACTTCATGAATTTTTTAAGAAAAAAAAGAAATATATCTCTTCTTCTCTCTGAAAGAAAAAGAAGGTTTAGAAAAGGAAAAAAAATAAAATTTATTCTGAAAGATATCCCACCAAAAGGCCTTGGTTCCTCTGAGACACCCACGGTGCTTTAATATGACACATATTTAATATGTGTTACCCCTCATCCCTAGTGCTGATGCTCGTAGCACCCCTTGTAGGGCAGGACCTCTGCCTGCCCAGTGCTGCTCAGAAGCAGAACAAAAGGATAGTCTCTGCTGCAAGGAGTTTAAATCCCACACTCTTATTCTTAATCTTTCTTGGTATTTTGAGTCCTGAGACAGATTTTGTGACACGGGTGCTGTTAGCTTGCTGCCTTTGAGAGGTCTCTGCAGCAGGCAGGCTTTCCTTCACAATGCTGTATTAATTGCTGTTATGTTTTGCTTTCTGGTTGTGGCATGTCAGTAATCTGCTACTTACAAATGTCTGCTCCCTAGGGAGAAAATAAATCACATGTATTTTTTGGAACCAATCCTGCTTCAATACTTAGGAAATGTGTTTGGTAATAATATTGGCTGTAATCCTCCTGAGAGAAATTAATTATAAACATGTAGCAAGGCAATCAGGAAGCTGCTCTTGCTGTGACATTGAGCAAAGAACACCGAAGCAAGCGGAAGGGTTGGATTGAATTAAAGCTGAAGCATGTCGTGTTCCCATGGGTCAGATGGGATACAGCTCTGTGCTTAGGAGCCCCTGGCGCAGGGAAAGGGGAGCTGGTTTGGACAAAATAAAGAATTGTAGCATGATGTTCTTATAATATGAGTGCTGGTCCAAAGGCAGAGATTCCTGGTAAGGTGGTGGATGCTGCTCTTGAGTTTGGATGTAGACATGTGCCTGAGTGCCTGTGCCTGCTCATGAGGAAAAATTCTTGTGTGTAATGAGTAAGAGCAAAACACCTTGAGGGTTAAAATTGCATCATGATCAGTAAAAGTGTTATTGTGCTGCCTCTTGTGGATGGCTGCCTCCTTGCCCTCGTCTTCCCATTCATTCCTGGAACCTTACAGATCTCCATCCATTCCTACCATCTTCTTGTTGCCTCTCTCCTCAAGCTTTGCCCCCCGCCCCCTCCCCCCACTTTGGCCTTCTTCACTCAGCATTTCCCAGCACTGTAATACCAATTTATTCACCAATAAAACACAAATGTGGTTTTCTTGAAACAATTTCACATGAGGGCAAAGAAAAAAAAAACAAAAAACTGGTTTTATTCCTGTTTCTTTATTTTGTTTGGGGTTTTTTATTAGCAGCAGAACCTGTTCAGGTGGCTGGAATATAAGAAATCTGTCCATATATTTGGATTAATGGGTTAAGCATGTTAAAAGTACAGGAGAAATGCAGCTTATCCCATGGCACAGATTCACCTTATTCCCAGCCACCCAAGCACAAGTTATAGATCTCAGAGTTAAACAGTGCCACTGTTTAACTTATCACAGGGACATTTTATAGCCTGAAAAAGTGAGAGGTAAAGGAGCCTTTTGAAAGCATAGGGGGGAAATCAAAGCAGCAGCTCTGTGGTAGAGTGGTTTGTTCACCCTGGAAAACCCCTGCTGCCCAGTGGGCAAGGGTGGGGGGATGGCAGCTCCAGAAGGCTTTGGCTGTAAATATTTTCTGAGCTCACCAAATATCTTTGAAATGGCTGAAATATTCAGCTTCAGGCAGTTACTGCAACTGACCTAAGTTGCTTTCTGCAACATATAAGCCCTCAAAACCTTCCAATTCTGTTTTTATCAGTGACCAGGTTGTTTTTATAGAGGCTGTCCAGCCATTCTTGCCCTCAGTCTTTATACAGGTCTTCTTTGTCTCCTTTCTACCTCACCTCTGGGCAATTACATCTGTTATTTTTAACTTTTTTGATATCTGAAGTATGTAGGAGAAAAAAAAAAAAACAGTTCAAAGAGAAGCAAAGAATACCAAAATCAAGATACTGACACTGTTTTTCAAGAAATGACAACATTGCCATTTTTTCTCTTTATTTCTGAGAGATTAAAACTGAAAGCACTGATGATGCAAAGACTTGCCTGCATTTAGCTTTCTTAAGTAGCCACATCAACATAATTCAGATTGCCTCCACTCAGTGTATTTGTGTTGCTTTTAAAGAGATCATTGTCCTTTAGAAAAATCATCCCATCTTGCATAGTTCATTCTTCCAGTTATCTGTTTAGGAGGTCCCATTTTTCCTCTGAAATATATTGTGAAATGAAAATTCAAGGCTGAAATCCTTCAAGAAATGTAATTTGCTATGGTTGAATGGCCGGCTTCTAATAAGATGACTCCTTTCATGTCTGAGGTCACTAACTTGGTAACATATGCCCTCCCTGATCTCCAGAAAGTACCTAATGACCACTCTCCTTAGAGGCTGGAAAAAAATTCCCAGGTCTGTGTTGAAGGCACAAGAGTATAAAACTTGACACTGGTGTTGCAAGGTGCTAGTCTTCACCTTTTAACTTAGTGGAGTCCATGGATTACCAAGTCTCCCTGAAGGTCTGACATTGTCTGCTATTTTCTATTTTAAAAGGCCTGGATACAAGGAAATCCTCTACATGGCTGCACCCTCCTTTGCTTTAGCTCCAAGTAATGGCAAAGGGCTGAAGCCACCAGTCAGGCTGGGCTGCTGGGCTGACAGGCATCTGGCACATGAATGGGGAGGCAATGCTGCCAGGAGGGAGAACCAGAACATGCCAGGATGCTGGTGGGTTCATTATTATTATGTTTGTATCCCCATGAGCCTGCTTCCCATGAATACTTGATAAAGCCTGAGAAGGTCACTACAGCTTGTTTGCTCTCCATATGGCACTTCTGCATATCCCTGCTCTGTGTGTGTGTGTATGAGATTTTATCCTTTAGCCCATGGCACTCATCCAGATCCCCCTTTTTCCTTACCTGATTAATTCATGGGCAGAGGAATAAAAGGACAAGCTCTTTATTGTTCATCACAGGTGAAAAGCTGTATGTACTCCGAGCAAACCCGAGGGGAAGCTTTCCTGTGTTTTGTGTTTGTGTGTGTATGCGTCATTATGGAAGCCAATTACCCAGGAATGGGTCTCTGAACACCCTGGATGGACTGTTTACACTTCAGTGGGTTTTGCCAGTTTAGGCACATGAGTTGAGTTAGGCTGGCAACCCCCTCAAGGAGAAGTAAGCTTTTTCAGCAGGGAGTCACTAGCCAGTACAGATTAAAGAAGTTGCCTGGATGGAGTGCGTTTAGCTTGCAAAGGGAGTTTTGCAGGGATAATTGCCTCTGTGTTTGCTTTTGGCTGGAAAAAACTGGCTGTGCTCAAGTTTCCTATTCCTCTGTGCCATGCAAACCAAGCTGAGATAGCTTTACTAAAGTGTGTGTGAGGCAAACAGCTCTGGGCTGAGGTCTGGGGAGGACAAAAGCTGGGGACTTGGGACGTGGCAGCTCACAGAGGATACTGGTCTTGGTGCAAAATGGGCAGAAAGAGCCATGCCCCCGCAGTGCCCTTGCTCCAGCCAAGGATGTAGTGAAGCAGTTACTGTCCCTGTGAGGTGGATTTGTGTTGCCAGTGTGACTGGTTGGATAACACAGCTTCTCCTCTGACAGCACTTGTGGGTTTGACAGGCTTAAGAGAAGGGGCTTGGATTTTGCAGTCTTGCTTAGTCTTTGGCCGTGGCTTGACAGCCCTTTATACACATTAAGTAGTTTCTTACTGATAAGAAAAAAGTGTTTTGGTATTCCTAATATATGTGAGGAAACTGAGATAGTGTGATGATTCACACCAGAAAAATGAGTCACTCTTCTGTCGTTAAAATTTCTCTGTCTTTTGATGCAGCTGCAACACAAACTTAATGGAAACCATTTCAGTATTTCCTTGTCCTATCAGAGATGAACATAAAGACCTCTGGAATACAAAGTCCTGCCATATATCAAATGTTCCCTGGCTCCTCATGATGCCAGCCTTGTTCTTAGCCTCCCTTTGGCTTCCTGCACAGGATAATGAAGGCAAAAAGTCTTTTTTGCTGTCTTGGGAGATGTGCTCCAGAGTTGATCAAGTGGCTGATGCCTACCTAGGCTGGCTGGTAAATGTGTCTGTGTTAAAAATTAGGAAAAGGCTTATGTACTTTAGCTTAGAGGAGAGCAGGTGAGAGCTTTCCTCATTAAACCAGATGTAACCACATCTGCATCTCTTATAAAAGTTTTGGCACATGGTTTCTGGAAAAAACATGGTGCTTGGCACATTGCAGTGGGCATGCAAGAAATGTCACTGCAACCAATACTCACTACTGCCATGAATTACACTGAGAGGTACAGAGTTGTGATTTTGTCACAAAATTGTGACATTTGTGATTACAGCTGTTTTTCTCTCCCCTTCATCAGGTGTGTAAGGCAGAAGACACTGGGTATGGACTCTTAATAAACTGTGATAGTTTTAATAAGCTTAAACATGCTCAGTAGATTTCCCATAAGGGAATTACTCACAGGGAATAAAGATGATTAATGTGAGAATTTAGCTGGACAAAACAGATGGTGCAGCAAAGCGTTTCATGTGTTTCAAAACTGCTCTTATTTGGTGCTAATGAAGAGACTGCAGTCTCCTTGTGTGTTAACTCTCCACTGATTCTGCAGCTTCTTTTTGATCCCTGTTCCCTCCCTTACTCCCTCTCACCAGGAAGAGTGCTGTCCCCAGTCCATGCTAGCCACTGTATGATAACCAGCCAAATAGAACAAAGTATTCTGTAGTTTTTAATGATCACAGTGATCCACAGGTGTGCAGAAATTGTGACTCACCTTGTCTTTGCTAACCTGGTTTTAGCACTGGGCCAAAATCCCTATCAAGCTGCCTTTCTTCTAAGAGCACATTGGTGCTCTTAGAGGCATGTGCTGGCAGGGTTTTTTCCAGTTAATAGAGTCACCCTTGCCTGGCAGGACATCACTGATGCAGGAGCTGGGATGGGGACCAGCATCTCTGTGGCAGATCCGTGTAAGACAGTTGCAAGGAGAGGATGGAGGCAGCAGCTGCTCTATAAAATCAAGCTTCCCTGGATGCCTGAGATGGTCTTTATCCCCTGTATTAAGCCCTCTCTTCCTGGTGTCAATACAAGTCTTGTTATCACTTTCCAACTGATCTGGCCTGTGCCTATGCCTGCAGTCTGAGTGCAGTGATGGCCCCTCAGGCCAGGCCCCAAATGCCCTGCCAACTCCTGCAATTGACTCCCAGTTTGGCCCCAGGTAGCTCTGTCCAGCCCTGGCATGGAGGTTGGTGTTGCCCTGTGCACTGTGACAGGCCAAAGTAATCCCACCACTCCCTTCTTCTGCTGTGGGGAATCCTGGTTATCCTCTCCCATACCTGTCTGAATTGGAGCAAAGCTGAAAGGAAAAGGCAGCACCAGCAGGATCTCTCCTGCTTCCCAAAGAAATGGCATCATGAGAAGAGCTGTGCTGTGGGGCTAAAGAGACAACTGGAAGGGAGGAGTCTCCCCAGTGGATTTGGCTGGTCAAGATGACCCTTGGGTCTCCACATCATTGACCTGACACAATCTAGATGATACAAACAAGCATTTATTGATTTTTGTGTAGGGGGGTGCTCAGATGTGCTTGGCATGCTCTGGTCTCTGAGCAGGGAGTAAAGAATTTTGCCAGTGGTTTCAATGGGAATCAAGAGAGCAGCAAGAAGTAAGTGCCTTTGAAAAATCCTAGCTTCAGTTTACTTTTTAATGCTAACAGAGAAAAGATGTACTTCCCATGTCAGTTAGAGTTTTGTAAAAGATGAGAGACGATACCAAGATCAGATCTTGGGCTTTAAAAAGGCTTGGAGTTGTTTTCTTTCTTTCCACACAATCACTCATTGCCAGTTGTCCACACTGGAGAGCAATGAATTAATTTTTTCCTCAAAGTTTATGCTTTAATACTGAACTAAATAAAAAACCAATTAAGTACCAGATGACTGTGACAAGGCTAGGTTTTTTTCTGACCAATATTTGAACACTAGAAAAAATTGTTGGAGAAAAGAATTATTCAATTCCAAAGTGCCCTCGTTTCTAGTATTTAATTAAGTGATGCTCTAAATGATAGCACATCTTTACAGCAGAATAGGGCAAGGGAAAAAGCTTTCTTCCACTGACGGCCATGAATATCTCTGCTAATTAGAAGAACAGTACTTTTATGCAGCAAGTATTATCTTGTTTTTGTGAAAACTCTTCATTTTCTCGTATCTGGCGAGAGGAGAAAGAAATGTTTGCAGAAACAGGCAGGAACACACACAGAATTGATTGTGATTCACAAGGTTTTGGTCCAGCCTCAACTCAACCCAGGTGCTTTTTATCTGAATATCTCATCATAGGCATTGGGGTTTCCTAATGTGATGATGTCCAAACAGTGTTGCTGTGTGGGAGGTTTTTTGGGGTTGTTTTTGGTTTGTTTGCTTGCTTTTTAAAAGATTTATTAGATGGCAGTAACACCAGGGAGAGATGGGGAAAGGGAACTCAGAGTCACTTGTGATGGATTGCTGGTAACAGGATCACCTCTTAGACCTAAAAATGGAACCTATAGTTTCTGGAAAGCCTGACAGAGGCTCATCTACCTGCTGTTTGGTTTAATAACTTGTGCAAAACTCCCCAATGTTGTCATGGAATTCTGTGTGACTTGATTACATTAGTGAATAACTCTTGGCTGCAGCTGCTAGTCAGCAAGGGGACACAGCCTCACATCACCTGCTTATGTGCTCTTGGTATCTTTTCCACAGATACTGCATGTTTCCTTTAATCAGCAAGACAATTTCCTCTAAATGTCACTTGGTCAAATGACATTCCTCATGGTGAAGAACCAGGGAGGGCTGAGGTTGCCTGTGCAGGCAGGGAGGCAAAGGGCCGTGGGGATGCTTTCCCCAGCTCCCCTCCCTATAGGGAGGGAAGAGTGCACAGGACTCTGAGAGCCCTCAGCAGCTGTGGGTAGAGGGAGCAAGGAGAGCTTTGGCCAGGTTTGGGGGGCTGGTGAAGGTGACAGTGATGCTGCTTTTCTTGTGACACACTGCACAAACGTGCCCATCTGACCTTTCTGTAGAGGTTTTGCAGCCGGGTCACATCTAGCTAGGTCCATCTTCTCTTGGGATTTCTGGCTAGCAGGGAAAAATGTAAACTTTTGCAGGCTGTCCCCATCTCAAGACTGGATATAAAATGACTGTCAGAGAGAGGGAAAGACAATGGTCTTGTTTCCTTGATTTTCAGGGAGGGCTGATTCTCTCAGATGTTCTCTTAATCTGTGATTCCTACCTCTTCTGCCCCCAAAAATATTTGTCAAGGTCATCCAGATTATTTTCAGACTGAAGTCTAAAGGAATAGTAATAATAAAAGGGATTATGTAGACAATAATCATTTTTCACTCATAGTTTACAAAAACTTTCTGCTCCATGGTATAAGATTATTTTTGATTTATTTTTAAGTGTTAAGCAGATGCTCCACTGTAATGAGAGGAAACAGAAGTGGAAAACACAGAAGCTCATTCTTAAACAAATGAACAGATGCAAGGAGTGGAAAACAACAAGGTAAACAAATGAGTGCTTTGAGTAAACAACCTAAAACAAATAGGAAAAAACCCACAAACAATCAGCCTGCACCAGTCTGGAGCTGGTATTAATCACCTCCCCAAAATTTTCACAGGTTTTTTTTTTTTAATGGAAGTTGAAAATTATCTTTTCTAGCAATTTTCAGTATACCTCTGTTTGGAAATCCCTGCCACAGCAGCACCAGTGCTGGTGCTTATCTCAGAGTCCAGATGAGGTTGCTGTAGTGGTCACTGCTGCTTTCTCACCCCCCTGAAGCAAACTGAGAGCTAGGGAAGGCAGGAGACAGGCTCAAGGTGTAACCCAGATTCTGCAGGAGAGTCAAAATAGGGACTCAGCATCTTTTGGGTGCTCTGATGGCTCCTCCAAAATTTCAGCTTGGCTGCTGAGCTCCTGGACATGGAAACCTCTGTAAACTCTCTCACCTTCCATCCTAGGAAGCACACACAATGTACTTGTTATAGGCCACAGTAAATAGCTACCATATCTGTAGAGTTTTCCTGATGTCCATCAGCTAGAGGGACTTATGGCATACTCTGCACAGATGCTGGCATTGGCATCAGTGGTTCTGCCAGGGTGGGCAGAGAAGCAGGAGACAGAAATGCCACTTCAAACTGGACAGGAAAGTCTAGATGAAATCTATCTCTTGCTAGATGTCAAAAGCCCTTCTCAGTCCAAAACACCAAGCTTGGGAGTTTTGTTTCCAGGGATTGACACTGGAAATTTGGATGTGACAGCTTTTCTCTCGACTCCCTACATCAGATGATGAAAATTGCTTTTCCTGTGTCTCCAGCCTCTGCTTGGTCTTTCCTTTTGTCTCTGCTTAAATGTGCATCTGCACAGAAAGGAGCTAGACCCAAGGCTTTTTTGAATCTGCTTTTCTGCAGAACTGCACTCCTGGCTAACAGACTCTGCTCTGTTCTCCTCTATTAAAGGGCTTTGCATAACACACAGACAGCATTTAGGGAAAACAAGCCCCAAACACAGCTGCTGGTGCATCTGAAAAGGGGATCGGTGTTGAGCACCATGCTACCAATTCCACTGTTTTCTTCCTCACTGCTGAGGGAAGTTGCTGCTGCCTGGAGTCTTTCTGAGCAAAACTGGGGGCTGGCCGAGTCTGGACAGACTGAGCCTGGCAGTGGTGTGACCTTGTCCTCTGCCTTGTTGGTAATGGCAATGGTAATGGCAAGCGGATACAAAGGGAATGGTGAGCTCCACTCCACGCCCTGGCAGGAGAACAGCTGTTGCTTAACTCAGGGATGCACAGCTTTTTCTGCTAGAAAATCCTTCAGTGAAGAGCATATGTTGTAAGTAGCTGATGAGTTTCACTCCCTGACATTTCTGCGATAAGGAAAAGATGGGCAGCACCTAATTTCTGAAAAACATTTAGACATTTTTGCAAGTGCTTACATAATTTTAACCCGGTGTCTCATTACCTGCTTTTGAACAAGGTTATTATTAATTCTTTATAAGATCTCCTCCTCTCTCCCTGTCATCATTTATCCTTCTTAATTAACAAATGGCATCAATTAAAATGTCAAATACACTCTGCACAGAACATGCCAAAGCCACACTCCATTGTATGTTGAAATGAGAACATCCTCCTGTGGCTCGGCAGAGACGAGGATAGAAAATCTTGTCTGAAATGCAATTGCTTGCAAGCCCTGCCTGAAAGGAAGGATGGCACTTGTCTTGCACAGAGGAGCAGACCTGACAGCCACAAACCTCTCTTCTGAAAATCTACTCGTTAATTTAGATGGCTGGCTACTTGGGGTGGGAAAAAGCTTATTGCTTGGCATTTAGCTTAAATTATTTCAGCCAACTGGCCCCAGGGCTGGTCAGTGCTGAATATCTGGGCTCCCAGGAGAGTTATCAGGAGCCGAGAAGGAGAGAAGAGCGTTACCAGAGCATGATGCAAATCTCTGGTTTACATACCTATTTTAGGATAGGATGAATCACCCTCTCCTGTGGTGAGGCAGGTAGCTCTAAGGGAAATGAAGCCTGCCTGAGCCCCGAATCTCTCCTCAGCACAGCATACCCCAGTGACTCCTGTGTCTAGGTAGTTAATTTTTTGACAGCTGAAATTAGCTGAGCTGTTCCACAGTGTTTAGTGTGGCATGAGGGCAGGCTGACTCTTCATCAGGGGATTTATCAGAATGCTTAATCAAAATGTATTATAGTAAAGGGTGTTTAGAGGGCATGACCATCATTTTCTAGGAACAAATACTACTTACCCACTAGGGCCTAATGGTAAAAGCCCTTCAGTATGAGCACTCTGCTTATTTCAGGTCCATTGTATGAGGCAAACTCTAATTTCTGCTCATGCAGATGTAGCAGAAATGCAATTTGTATAGCCCAGAGCAGGCAGGTAATGTTCTTCCCTCGAGCATTAGTTCATGATGTGGCTCTAAGCGAGCCCTTACTCCCACTTACCTGTGGCCCTGCTCTCCCAGGCAGTCTGCAGAAAAGCATTACCAGTTTGGCCGGGACCTGTTGGCTGCCCATTAGATCTTTGAATCACGGTTTTTACCTAAGAGCTGAGGTCAGGGGCTCAAACCCTGTTGAATCAGAGGCTATAAAAATGCACAGTAAAAAAGTAGTTTGGAGAGGATTTTGGAAATAACAGTACTGTGCAAAACTGGTAAAACAATTGATGCTTGTTCAAATATACACACATGTAACCCAGTGCAGGCTTCCAGCTGCCAGTCACGGCAACACCTTCCCCTTTGGTAAGATTCTTGTGTTTTCTGTGCTTGCTGCCATTGTACCATGCTGCTAGCACTCAGAAATCCTGCAGGAAGACTCTCTGTCCCTGCTCCAAACTACAGTAGGTCCCAAAGCAGAGTGCAGATTTCCATGTCCTGTGCAGAACAAAAAGACGAGAAGGAAACACTTCCCTGTTAAAACACAAGCTGGCAGATTAAATGGTTCTTGCTTCTCTCAGCCAAAGGGCAGGCAGAACTGCAGGGCAGCATTCAGGCTTTATTACTAACTTATCAGAGGAAATCTAAAGCTCAATAATTACATTTTTTAAAAACCCTAAGTGCAATTCATGGGATGTGCATGCACCTCAAGGGACTCCTGTGGCACTAAGCCAAGGTCAGAGAGGCATTCTCAAGAGAAATGATGATGTTTTATCTCAATTCAAATTTGGTAATTGGCAATGTGTGTGCCTGGTGGGCTGCTGCTAACTGCCTTTCCCTTCCAGACCTCCCCTTGGTCTGCATCTCTTGCTCAGTGAAGCTTGACTCAGGTGAAGCACAAATAATACAATTCAATTCACACACAGGACAAATAAGGCAGTGTTTGTGTTTGCTGGCAGAAAATAATTCTGATGGACAACTCCCATGCCTGTTTATTTCTTAAGCTATGCACACACTCAACCCATTTCCAGTAGGTGAAAGCCTAGGCTTTAGGAAATCTCCTTGGTTTGTTTGGTTAATTCATTTGATAAAAGCTTTGTTCAAGAAGGCATCTCCACTCAGCAAAATGCCAAAGTTTAAACTTAAATTCAAGCAAATGCAGAAATCCTGCTGAATATAAAAGGATTTGTTAGGTGCATAATGGTAGCTTTGTGCTTAAATATTTAGCTATCTAGAGTGGTATTAAACAGATGCTTGCATGACTTTTTGAATGGAAATCTGAGAGGGTACTGCAATAGGAAAACATCTCAAATCTGGGTTGATAAGCTGTCTGGAGCACTGGGTGGGTGCAGCTGTCTGTCTGTGAATGGCTTCTGGTCTGTATTAGGGAGGAACTGATATGCTGCAGATGACAATTTGCCAGTTGAGGTGACTCAAAGCCTTTTTTTTTTTTTCCTGCAGGATGTGAAAAACATATTGGAAACAACAGCATGGGGTAGAAAAACCTTCAAAGCTCTACACATGTAGTTGTGGGCTCTAAAGTGACTGCTGCCAGTAAGAAAAGAGGTTTTAGAGCTTCAACATCTGCTCGGTCCTTGTTAGTAGTTATGCTAAAAATTATTAGGAAAAGTGAATAGAAAATCCCCTCAGGCTGCTGTTTAAATACATGGTGTTTTTACATCTTGAGTGCTGCATGAAATTTGTTTGTCTAGCTCAAAAATGATCTAGCAGACCTGGGCAACCTCCAAAGCAAGGCAAGAAGGATTATCAGTAGTATGGAACAGCTTTCTCTAAGAGGTGGTTAAATAGTGCATGGCTGCTTGGTGTGGGGAAAAAAAGGTATCTGGGGGGAAGATACATTAGAAAATTATACAAGTAGTTAGGTGGAGAGGGGGAAGTTGGTTGGTCTTATAACTCAGGAGTCCAGAACATCAAATGAAATTATAGAGGAGCAGATTTGGTACAAACAAAATAAACCTTTGTATTTTTTTCTGACAGTGGTAAAATTATATTGCCAAAGTCATTGCCAAAATATAATCAGATCTTGAACTGTCTTTCAAGCTGGAGAGTTTTCAGAGGGAAGGATCCTCTAACAGAAAAGGGCACAAAAATGTCCTGAACCACCTACAAAAGTTCTTTTTCAGTTAGCAATTTAAGCCCTTGCTGTCATAGAAAGGGAGTCTTGTGATCTTACCCAAGGACTTAGGAATCCCCCTATTAAAACTAGTTAGCATTTTCCTAACCTACTTTTCTGGTTGGAAATCTGTTATTGGTAGACATGGACCATCTTCTGAACTGCCAGTCCTAATTTATTAATGACTTAGGTGAATGTATTTGCTCTTGTACCAGCCTTAACCCTCGGCATGAGAAGCTTTTCTTTCTCCCCTGGTGTTTATTGCCCTCATATATTTTGTAAAATTACAGAAAAACAGTGTTGCAGGGAAAGATTCATGGTTAAGTAGTCCTTACCCTCACTTCAAAGCCAATCCAGTCATCCTGATAAAATTCCTGATTGATATTTGTGTAACCCATTTATGAAGACATTGAGCAGAGAAAACATCCACGCTGTACTTGGCAGATGCATGCTGGTGTTTTGCTTCTCCACCTTCACATTCAGGAACAGAAAATGTGCTGCTTCATTTTTAACTTCAAAGGGGAGAATTAAAAGAGAATGTGGAAGAATGAAAAAGCTTACTCTCTAGCCATCAAGGCAAACCAGACAGGAATAAATACATAAAAGGAACAGTCAAAAGGGTCAAATTCTTGGATTATAGCATAAATGCTTTAAGTAGAAGCTCAGAGTAACTGTTTGTTACCCACAAGAAAAAAAAATTAAAGGGATTATAGTCAAACAGTGCAGTAAAAAAAGCCACTAAGGAAAGCTGGAAATGATGTTTGAACACTCATGTACACACACAAAAAGACATGCCCAGATTCTGGAAAGTTAAATGCTAAACCCTAAGACGAAGAGCCATGGAGAAAAAAAAAGTGGCAGAAAGGGGTGGGTGTGGAGCTGAGCCTGCTAAATGCACTTTCCACCTCCTACATACATCAGAAAAAGGGATGTTGTTGTCAGTACTGTAGGGATAATAAATGATTGAGGCACAGTCAGGGGCACCCAGAGAGGATCAGAGTATGTAATAAAAAGGCATTAAAAAATTCATTTTAAGTAAAGTGAAGGAGCTTTCTCATATTGCAACATGTCTTTCTGGGTTGCTTTTCTGACAATCTAACTCTAATTAAATTTCTGATAGAAGAGGTTTCCAAGTAAATTAGCAGGAAGAAATAGTAACCAATTGCAAAAGCTAACTAATATTCACACAAGAGGTGTCAAGGAATGTAAGTATGAAAGTGTTGACCTACCAGCTCTGTTCTTTTCATGTACTCTTTAAATAGTTCTTGGTACCACAGGGATGGAAAGTGGTAAATATAACAAATATTTTTGAAGTACATTCTTGGAGCATCTGGTGTAAACTGTAATTAAGAATGGAATGAGTAGGCATTTGGATAAATTGATCCAGTAAGGAAAAAAACAGCTATGCAGTTTTTATAAAAAGAAAACATTACCATACAAATCTATTGAAGCTGTCTACAATGTGTGTATTAATAACAAAAATTCAATCAATACAAAGTACCAGATTTTTAAAATCTTTTGACAGAGATTCTCTGACCAGTCTTCTAAAAATATCAGAGGATGAGAGAAAAGGTTAGTTAATTTGTGTATCTTGTTCCTATGATTTGTATATCATGTTCCTATGTATTAATTGTTTGTAATTCATTTACTCCAAATACATTTTTTCTCTCTTAAAAGATAAGTAATGAAGTGAAGAGGTAATGGCAGTCTATACAATGCTCCTAGGATCTGGTATGTTCTGCATAGTCGTGGATGATTGCAAAAGGAGCAATTAGGAAGCAATAAAATTTCCTGGTGTTTTCATGCTAGTCCAGAAACACAAATCTAAACTTGTCATTGAAATGTTGAACACATTAAGTAACTGGCTGATAAAACAGGAGACAGAATTCAGTGTCAATAAATGCAAAGTAATACAATGGAGAATGGTGCTAAGTATGTGTACATAATAAAGGGCTTAGGTGAAATATTTCCCAGGAAAAAGTGGTTGAAATTATAGCGAGTTCAATGAAAACAACAGCCAAAACTTTTTTTTCACCTTCCCTTTCCCATTGAAAGAAATGTTATAATATTTTTGTAAGAAGGCTGTAGACCCTGCTTCTTCCATTATCCTCCCTGTTATAAGAGTGCAGACCCATGGTATTGTAGTGCCTTTATGTCTAGGACAACTTTGTGTTTTCCTAATTCAAAATGCTGAGCTCTTCAATTTAATTGACTTCCACATCTATTTTCCCTAGTTTATCAAAATTTACCAGTCCAGATCTGGACACAGAAAACTGTAGATGTCAAAGTGAGGTGCTCCATCTGGGCAGTGGAAGTAATTAACTGCAGGGAGAGATTGCCCAGAGGTGACAGCAAACCATCCTTCGCATCAACTTTTTTGACTGAGATCGAACTCCTCTGCTCCGAGGTCAGTGCTGGTTCAGAAGCAGGACTTTGGGCTTGACACTGGCTGAACTCCCGTGCTCCACAGTCCCCACCTCAGCTCTCTCCATACCTCTTTGCTCACCATCATCTCTACTGTACATGCACTTCTCCCCCAACAAAATGCTGCTCAAGCCGTATTGCATTTACTAATTAGGATAGCAGTCACTAATTAAGTTTAAATTCCAATGTACCAATCAAATTTTATTTCCTAATTGTGCTACATTATCACTAATTAGAATAGCAGTTTTTACTTAATGGATTATATTTAAATTAAGATGTCTCCATCCAATGTTTTTTCCTACTTACATTTTAACTAATTGGTACTGCAATTATTTAGTTACATTGAAATTGAAAATATATCAGGCTGGTAGGGAATTTTATGATAGTTTGCTTATGTCTGTATGATACTAGTAGGAATGATTAAGATATAGTCCCGTTAATTAGCTCTGGAATCAAAATAATTTCCCAAGTATTTGAATGAGAAGTGAGTGTATGCTAGTCCCTTGCTACAGCATTAAGGAGGAGCTTATTATGGGCTCAGTAAAAATCTAACGTGGTTATGGGTACTAATCAGCTCAGATTCTAACTGCAAATGTTTGGGCTCAGCTTCAGGAGGGTATTTAAACATATGTTTAGGCATGTCCTTCCTGGTCATCCCACATTTCTGAATCAAAGTATTTTGATTCCTACTTGTCAACGCTTTACTGATTCTGAGATCCTGTGATTTAAGGTTGGAGGGGACCACTGGAGGTCATCTGGTCCAACCTCCCTGCTCAAGCAGGTTTCCCTAGAGCGCTGTGCTCTGGATTGTGTCCAGATTGTTCTTGAATATCTCCAGTGAGGGAGACTCCAGAACCTCTCTGGGCAGCCTTCTCCTGTCCTCTGTAACCCACTCTTGTTCAGGTGTAACTTCCTGTGCATCAGTTTCTGCTCATTGCCTCTTGTCTTACTGCTTGGGACCACTGAGAAGAGTCTGGTTCCATCCTTTTGATATGATCCCTTCAGTTAATTACATACATTGGTAAGGTTCCTCTCGATCTTCTCTGATCCAGGCTAAACTGGCTCAGTTGTGTCAGTTTTTTCTCCTAAGAGAGGTTTTCCAGTCCCCTCATCCCCCCTTATCTCTGTCCACTGGACTCACTCCAGGAGCTCCATGTCTCTCTTGTCCTGTGGAGCCCAGAACTGGACACAGCACTCCAGATGGAGCTCACCAGGGCTGGGCAGAGTGGCAGGATCACCCCCTTCAACCTGCTGTCAATGCTCTTCCTAATTCACCCCAGGATACCATTGGCCATCTTGGCCACCAGGGCACAGCTGGCTCAGGGATAGCTTGTTGGCCACCAGGACCCCTAGGTCCTTTTATACTGAGTTGCTTTCCAGCTGGTCAGCCCCCAGCCTGTGCTGGTGCCTGGGATTATTCTTTACCAGGAGCAGGACCCTGCACTTACATTTGCTGAGCTTCAGGCTGTCCTTTGCCCATCTCTCCATCCTGTGGAGATCCTGCTGAAGGGCTGCACATCTCTCTGGGGAATTGGCCACTCCTCCCAGCTTTGTGTCATCACTGAGCTTGCTGAGGAGGAATCTTCCCCTTTACCCAAGTCATGGGTGAACAAGTTAAACAAAACCAGGCCCAGTAATGACCCCTGTGGGACACCACTAGTGACAGGCCTCCAAGTGGACCCTGTGCCACTGATCACAACCCTGAGATATGCTGTTCAGGCAGTTCTCAATCTACCAGAGTTTTTGTGATGGCTAAGAGAAAAAGGGCTTTTGAAGTGTTATTGACCATGCTCTACCCTATTCTGCAACACCATCCAACAACACCTCAGCTCAGCAAGAGTAAGGGATTCTGTTCCTGTGAGCAGTGCACATGGGCATGAAGAGCTATAGTCTTGGAAAATCCCTGTGTATTTTCCTTTTAGTGCCATTGTGAACCTAGAGAGGAATGGGGTGGCATTCTTATGGAAACTCTGCCTTTTGTTTTTTGTGATCCAACATGTAAATCTTGACTGCTTGAAAGCAGCCAGGCAGTTTTGTAACAGCATCATGACAGAAGAAAATACCTAGGAAAGGAAGTCTAGAATGACTTACTACCAATTTCAGAGTTGCAATATTATTGAGAGACGGTGAGGGTGGGCACAATGACTCAACTGATCTATAACAGGTTAACAACCTTCCACATAATAGGTCATGTTAAAGAGAAACCAGCTAGATAAATAAATAAATACATGAGGTAAAGTGAGGGTTAAATTAGAAGGAGGGGTTACAGGTTCTTCACAGGCAGAAGTTCGCATTAAAAAAATGTCATTAAATGCAAAGTTTTGTATCCATGAGATTTTAAACTTATTTCAGCAATATCAGCTCACCTCACTTCCCCACCATAAGAGAGGGTAAATTTCAAAAAAGGCTCATATTCAGCAATAATTTAATCTTCCTCCCAACCTATGCTTTCTGGGCTTTACAGAAGCAGTCTGGAACTCCAGAGAAATCCATTAAGAGAAATACAATCTTTTCAAAAAACTTGCGCCATGTAAGGATAAATGGGGAAGAAAAGATATCAGTAAGTCCGATTTTCTTCATATTAAAAAAGATGGAGTTTTGAAAGTCCTGTAACAGCCAATGTCATCAAAAGCTCCTGGTGTATTGAAAAAGAACAGAAAATGTCAATGGAAAACTACTTAATAGAGGCAGAAGGATCAGTTTGAGAGGTAAGAGATGATAAGCCAAGCTAGTAATGTATGTTTGAGAGACTGATTGTGTCCTTCATTGTAATGCAGCTATAGACATGAAGGCAGATGCTGCATGATTATTCTTTAACAGTGAACTATGAGGGGATTTTATCCATTTTCTTTCTAATTTACTCTGACTTTGTAAAACCGTGGTACTCCAAGCTCTGCTCCAGCACACTAAGGACTCCTGTCTGTACAACATGAACAAATGATGAAAGACCTGGGCTGTATTTTTCCATCTGTGTAACTTATTTTAAGGCAGAATGTGGAGTCTTTTTCTCAACAAACTTGGATGGCTTTTAGAGTGTAGCTGCTTTTGACTGAAATGGGGAACCCAGCTGAGAGTCATGGCCAGGAAAATTTCTCAGAGTTGGGTCAGCTCCAAATGGAAACTGCAAATCTGCCACTGGGTGAATACCCAAAGGATGCAAGCAAGCATTTGTGGGCTACTCATACTTAATATAGTGTACACCCCACCCTCAAAATATCTGCGTTTCACCCTCTGGCTTAGTAAGTAACAGAAACAGGGGGACAGACACCTTGGGTTAGATATACAACTGGTAAAATTGCATGGAGATATCCTGATTTACTGCAGTGGCACCTGTGCTGTACCAAATAAATGATTTCATGGTCTGCAATTCAATAACCACCTTTGATGCTTACAGGAGGTGCCCTCAGCCAAACCATATAGCGACCGGTAGTAACATTTCTGATTGAGTTAATTGCTGTGAGAATATGATGTATGCCACATCATACCTTTTTTGAGCTATTTATAGTTTTTAGTGATGCTTCCACATATTTCTGTTTTCTCAAACTCATGGGGTTTAGCACACCAGCTTTGGATGAAAAAAAGAAGCAGGTTCAGACCCTTGCCCTCTGAGTTGCAGTCATCCAAAGAGAAAAATTGCCCTGATTCACATTAAAGAATAGAAAGAAGACTTAGATGAACACTGTAGCCATAGGGCTGCATGCAGGAAAAGCTTAAATTTTATTTAGTATGAAGGTGAGGGAACCCAAAACGATGGGATTCCTTTTTTACAAAAAATTACCCAGTGGGGTCTGGTCATGCTCCACACTATGGCTCAAAACCTTCAGACCTACCATGAAATGTGTACAAGCTTCCTGTCTGGTCAGGTTTATATTCAAAGCATTATCTAAATCTAGTGTACAATAGTTCTCATGCTTTCTTATATAAAAGCATGGAAGGTACAACTGAGCATAAATTGTATGAAATCAGTAGGGAAGCATTACGGTTAGAGGCTCTGATTGCAAAATCTGAACTTCAATGTACTATTTTTGTTCTCAGTAATTTAAAAGGTTTAAAAAAATTATACAAAGCACCATGTGTGTGTGTATAAGTATGATAACTATGACAAACTAGTTAGCAAAACTGAGGAGCTGGCGTTTAAGTTAGACAGACTGAGTTTACACCAAATTTTATTTAACTGTAATTCTGGTGGAGAAGTATCTTCTGATCCTTCTATGAAATTCTTCCAGCACAGCCCTCACCCCACACAGATGGGAATTCATTTGCTAAAAGGACAGTTGGCAGCAAAGACCATCCTGAGCTTTGTGGGCTATGTCTCTTCAGGAGACATTATTATGGCAAACACTCCCTCTGTGCTGAGATATTTAAACAGTCTTCCCGGCAATGTTAAAAATGTAAGGTGTGCATGATTATGAAATATAACTATACAATGATTTTCATATTTAAAAAGCAGCAGAATGTTTTCCAGCTGTGGCCAGTAAAGTGTCAGAGTATGATATTACTCTCAGCATTCATTTCTGAAGGCAAAACTGTTCCTGCTTCCCTCCCTCCCTCTCTGAAGTGCTCTCCTCCACACCTGATGGTCTCTGTTGTTTTGATGCAAGTCTTCATTATTCATTAGCTTCTGAAACTTACTGAGAAATCCAGACCCAGAAAAGCACTTGTGAAAATTCTCCCATTTCTTTCACAGGGACAACATGTTCATAGGTATAATTCAGATAAAAATCTCCTGCAATCCAGATAAAAATCTCCAGGGCAGTTTTGCTGAAGATAAAAGAAATATTCCTCATAGTAATGCAGCAAATACCTGCCAAGTTTCTGACTGAGCAGAAGGTCATAAAGCAAATATAACTCAGAAAAGCAGAGGCATATATAAGCATCAGAATGAGAGGTGAGAATTAAAAGCAGCTTTTGTACATATGGGAATGGAAAACAGCTGAATAAAACAAACTCAACATTAATGCCAGCATGGTTTTCTGCCTAACAAAGTGCAAAGCCATATGTGTGGGGCAAAAGAAAATGGCCACACTGATTTCCAGAGCTGGAAGAAAAGCCTGAAAGAAAAGGAAAGGAAGGTGAATTGGGAGCAGCAACTACTGGATGCTGCCAGGATCTCTGAGACCATGAAGAATGTGAGAGAAGATGTGGGACAAGAACAAGAGTGCATTGTGATGTGTTTGCCTTCAGTGAATACTCAGAGTAACAGCAACACAGCTATGTGGATTGAAATCCAACAGTGACACAGCCTAGTCACAGACAGGTCAGTACTTTTCCTGTCATGGATAACAGATGTTCTGTCTGAAGGGGCCAGGAACCGTCTGCTTATGTCCTGATCTACAAAGCTCCACAACTTGAGAGAACAAAGAACCTGGGAGCCTAAAATGTTGCCTCTCTTGTCCTTTAAAAGTCTGACAAAACTTCCCCTGGCAAGAGCAATTTCTCTGGACTGCTCAATCCACTACTTGGCTGTAGCTGCATTTCTGTAGATTTGTCTTTATTCTTGCTTTCTGTTGCTGAAGGCTTGGCCTTCCTCATACCTGGTTTATCTGTGTTATTTTGGACTCAGTTATATTGTGTTCTCCATGGTTTCCCTTTACCAAGAGTGTGCTTGCCTTGCTCCTTGCTTGATGATTTTGAAGATCCCCGACCGTTCCTGACCACTGGACAACTTCAGGCCATCCTTATTGCTCAGACTTCTGGCCTTAGCTGCACCCTGGTCAAGGGATTGGATTCTCTTCCGGTTAGAAGGTCCTCACTCAGCTGCAATCTCTCCATCTACCCTAGTGATCCTTACCACATAACTCCAGAAGCCATATCAAATTAAATGGGTCAAAAGAAGAGAGTAGCAAAATGAGAGGCACCTGCAGTAGTTAGAAATTAGATGAAAGGCCCCCAAGATCCAGGAAGATGCATCCCATTGTCTTTCTAGCTGTCAGTTCTGGCAAGTAGTTTGTGTAACTAAGTCTCAGCAACGAAAAAAATGAGCGTCTTTTTTTGTGTCATCCAGTGCTTGTTAATGTAATACATGTGCTTTGAGTGTTATGATTATTTATTATTAAACTAAGGGAAGCATTGCATGAGTCTGTCAGACTTTCAGGAATAGCTTGCACTCTTGCACATGCCTCACATGCCTTTCCCTTCTGTACAGTTTGGCACCTTTGAGCGCACTGTTTCTGTCTGTGCTTACTTTAAACTGAGAAACTTAAAGAAATGCAGTAACAATCACAGGGGGAAAGGGAAACCAGTTATTTATAGCATCAAGCAGTTAAGCTTTCAGGATGGTTATGAGCATGTTTAGTGGCAGGCACTGCCCTAATTCTTTGAGTGCTTAAGGACATCCTGCACTTGACACATTAGGCAAGGGCTGCTCCTAGCCCAGTGTCCCCCATGCCACCAGGGTTGTCTTTGAAAGGACGTTTGTGCTCAGAACAGATGTGTGAGCTACGAGTCTGGGCTCAGGCATCACTGGATGTACCTAGAGACCATCCAAGGCCCATCTGGGCGCCTCAGCACAGCTGGCAACTTCATGTGGTGTCAGGATGGCAAGCCCGTGGGGAGGAGAGCACCTTCTCCTCCATCTGGATGGACAAGATGGTCTGCAGAGTGCAGAAGGGCTTGCCTGAAGGTGTCTGTTGTGGGGATGTTTGCAGATACGAGACTTGTCTGAGAGGGTACAGGGCTACATCATGCTGCCAAAAAGCAGAACGTTACAGGTAACTTTTGAGCTTTAAAAAGAGGAAATTTGTCATGTGAGAGAAGCTATGGAGACTTGCTCATTAATTCTGTCATGTTAGTTAGGTTCTAGCCATAAGGGATTTTTCCTATTTTTTCTGTCTTATTTCCCCTTCCAGCACAAATTTGTCTCTTGTTTTTTTCTTTTTTCATGAGAAATGTTTTTCTAGGATGCTCCACACGTGTGCACTGAAGGGGAGTTAGTGTTCAACTGATCCTGTTAGCACTATGAAGAAATGCTGATTCTGACAGACACTTTGATGTGCTAAACTAAATCCCAGCGGGAACAGGTACCAAGAGGAGCCCTGCAAAAACACGACAAACAGGTAATCATAATTGGCCAGATTTTTTTTTTATTGTAATACATCCATTTTTGATTAGCAATAAGTATTTTCTCTGATCTCACTCTTGCTTCATAAGACTGAAAACAAAGGTAGGTTGGGATCTGTCAAAGTTCACTGGGCTAGCCTCAATCTCTTTTTGAACTCAAGGATATAAAGCCCTGTAGCACCAGTGGGAGGTAAGTTATGCCAACAGTAAACACTTTTTTTGCAGTCTATTGCTTATAGGTACCAGAACAACGTAGGACTTGCAGCTGTGTTTTACCAGAGGGTATCAGTTGTGGCTTAATTTCACAGTGCCAAGGTTGGGTTGATAAAATATTTGAGAGAAATGCCAAATCAGCATGTGAAAGAACTTTTAACATCATAGTGGAGCGAAAGTTGGTTTTGCCTTTTAACACTTATTAACTCTACATTTGTCACACATTATAGTCCAGGCTAAGACGTACATGATGTCCATCATTACGTGGGGTATCTGTAGCAAAGTTTCAAACTTGCCGCATGAACATATCATGGACCCGTGATCCATTCCACAATGGTCTCATCTCTAAGATGGGTCTTCCAGAACGGTAGGTTTAAAGGAACAGATCCCAGGCACATCCTGGGACTTTTATTTTCAGCTTTTAGGCTTTGTTTGATGTGGATCTACAACTGTTGCACTTTCAAAGAGAAAATGCAATCAACAAAGTTCATAAAAGCATTTCCGCCCCATATAGGATGTTCTTGCAGAGGGTTTTCTTTCTCACCAGCAGCTTTTTGTTGCCTACTGGTTGCAAAAAGAACCTCAAAGTTCTTTTCTGTGTCTTCAAACATTTTTTTTTTTCTTTCAGTTACTTTAGTGTCTTCTGGACTCCCCCTGCCACCCAGGACCCAGAGTGCCAATACAGCTTTGCACTGTGGTAGCAACCCCTCACTGATCATGCACAGCGCTTTTCAGAGGGAAGGAGAGGCTCAGAGAACAGCAGTCGCACCTCAGCAAAAGTGCACGTCCCCTTTCTGCTTCCCCACATAATACTTTGGAAAATTGAAGGTAATGAAGATCCTTTTAACCCATGTTGTCCACTGCAGACCTACTCATGGTGAGCAACAGGTTTAATTGCCTTAGCTACTGTTTGTTTGTCCATCAGTTATCTAGGAGAGATTATGTCTGCTCAAGAATATCAGTTGTCATATAGATGGGACAGTATTTCAGTCTAGCTTCTGCCTTTTAACTAATGGTCCAAATATCCAAGTCACAGCCAGTTTTGTGGTTTGTTATAAGCTCTATGTTGCCTGTTTTCTTCCCTCTTGACAGATGCAATTTTTTGAGTTAAGGACATAAATAAATCCCACATAATGACACAGTGAGTGAGAGGAATGACGGATTTGTCTTTACAAACCAGCTGTGGGTCTGCTGGTAGATAAAACAAGCACTGAGAGATAAAAGAAACAATGGGAAGGATTCCACTGATTGATGAATGGAAAAAGATATTTGCCTTTACAAACAAACTGCAGGTTTGCTGATAAATGAAATTGGATATTGAAAGATGAAAGAAACAATGGGGAAAACACCTACATTCCATAAGAATTAAAAATTAAAAGGGTGGGTTTTACATTGGAGGGGAATCTTAGGCGTTCTGGGAAGTCTGTAACTCTCAAGTACCTCAGCCAATGGGGAAAGAGAGAAGGGAAATGTGGCTGGGAAATTAGGATAAAAACCCAGGACAAAAGGAGGGTTTGCATCCTCCAAAACTTTGAGAGACCCCAGGGGAATGCCCCATGGCCTCTCCCTTTATTCGAATAAAGCAAAAAGACTCCTCTGTCTCCTTTTTGGACATAAACCTCTGATGTCTGTGGATTAATTTTCCTGACAATGAGTAAGCCACAAATATGCATGGTTTCAAAAATGTTCACAGCATTTTTATTTCTTCTTATGTGCTGCTGAACAACTTACTGTTGCTCTAATAAACACTGGACACAATAGTTTTGGGAGCAAATTCAGAGGTTTACTCCAGAAAATATTAGCCTATTCTCACTTCCTTTGTTTTTGTTTTCTCTCTCCCTGTCAAGTCCTAACCACAGCTCCTAAAGATGTAGCAGGCTATTTAAAAATAATTAAAAGCTTCTGCCTTAGCATGGCTTCCACTGACACCACATCTGCTTGAGCGTGGTAGGAAGCAGCTTCAAGCCAATTAAAAGGAGATGGGTGCATTGTACAGCTCCCTTTTCTCTTAGTGAACTTTTGACCAAGAGGGCACTGTATTGATGAATTTCATTTCTTCCTAATCTGCTTGTACTCTGCTTGATAGCTTGGGGCTTTGCTCTCTTCTGTTTCAGTACAGTAACCCTGCTCCTGAGAAAGCTGTGGGTTCAAGGCAAAGATTTCAAGTTATTACAAGATGTTGAGCACACAGATCTCTCCTTGGCTGTCTGCAAGATGTTGCCTGAAAGTTGAGAAAGGCTCTCACCCCAGACAAGAAGTAGTAAGGCATTATTTCACAGCTTTTAAGGCAGTAAGAGTTTCACTCAGCACTACATAGATAAATAGACTAAGTCCTTCAGAGTGAATATGTGAAAGGGACAAACTAAGTGCACCTGGGGGCTGCATTAGTGAAAGACACGAGTTGTATGAGGCTTTTAAGAGCTGCTCTTCAGGCAGGTGCTCACGAGCTGGTCAGGCAAGTCAGAGGTCCCCTTATGAGTAACTCTACAAAAATGACAACTAAAGGACATTTCTATACAGCTCTGTTTCTGGGATGGTGCCGTGGGTATTTCTGCAGAGATCTCAAGCTGCAATTTTGCCAGCCTTTCTGGCTGTTCTGTAATGGCTTGTCTTGAGCACAGTCTAGTGAAGAGGGCCAAGGGTGCAGTGATGCAGGATCCACGTTCCAGCCTGCTCACTATTATGCTAGCCGGACAAAATGGGTTTGTTTTTTGGTCTTGAGCAGTGGTCAGCAAAGAGTCTTGGCCTCAAATATCTGTTCCTTGAATAACCAGGAGAGGTATTTTATTCATTTCTGCTAACACTTGGGTGTTAGATGTTAATTGAGATACGCAACAGCAGAACAGGGCCACAGATCACTTCTTGTGAGCAGAGGATGATGCTGAGAGGAAAGCAGTTTACATATCCTTCAGGAGAAAAGCAGAGCAACAAAAAAATGAAGTTCTTATACAGAGCTACAAGGAAATACCTGACACCTACATCTTAATATTGGCAAAGTCCTTTGCTGTTCAGAGACCGTACGTTCAGGATCTAAGTGACAGGTGGAAGTAACATTCTGAAACTAGTATACCATGAATTTCCATTTCCTTAGGAATTTAATATTTATAAAGTGGCTTAGCTTTGAATTGCTATGACAGTATCACAGCATTAAAAGGCTTGCCTGTCCTGATAATATAAATGTAACTGCTTTCCCCGAGAGCATTTTTGACTAGTCCCGTTCCAGACTATTTTATTTTTTCTTCAGTTATGACACTTTCCACACATACAGAATGTGTCTTTGTGGCATGGAAAGAAAGTAAGCATGACCTTTATCAAATAAAAAATATTCATTGCTTCTGCAACAAATACTAAGTGTAGATGAAGTAGAGAGACTTGTATTTACTCAATATCTGGAAGACAAATACTGACCAAATCTTTTTATCACCAGTACACCACTCCAAGTTAATTGGAAAGACAGAATGACATCACAAAATCTCATCAAAAGGATTTAGAGATGTCAGTCTGAGTTCCTTAACTTACAGTGAATTTGGCACCTAATTTTTTCACCTAGTCTTTTGGACTTTCAGGATAATAGAAAAGAAATAATGGAATGGATAGGATAATTTAGGAAGAGATTGTGTTTGAAACCACATTATCAAATAAATCACCCTCTGTGGGAGAAAACAATAGAGTGAGACCTTGACTTTACCGGTTGGATAAAGATAAGTATTCAGACAGAGACAACTAAAGCTTAGGAAGATAATAGCTTGTCCATCGGGGCAATGTTGCCAATTAATGTAAATAGCAGCATATAGATCTCCTCAGAATTGCCACTGGGCATTCTGGGAATATTATTAACACCTATGTGGCCATCTGTTATTAAGGAATTGGAGGGACAAGAGGAAATAAGAAGAGAGGATCAGCTTCTCATTGGAGATGCAAGGGTTTCCTCTTAATTAAGCAGCATTTTTTCAGGTCTGAAACAGAGCAAGAGTGTCTGCATTTATTTATTCTGTGACTCCTTCACAAACATGCCGCATTTTGATACCTACAAGATCAGAAGAGATATCTTTCCAAGAGGAAAGCATTGTTTATGTCCCTTACAACACATGGCTTGAGTAGTTGGTTAATGTTACTACTTCTTCCTTTTAAGTCCATTGGTGTTTCAGATGAGGACAACTGTCTACTCCTCACCTGGACAACCCCATAAAAGATAAAAAAATGGCTAATGTCCTGGAGGCTGTGATTTGTGGAAAACTTACCATTATCTTAACTCAGCTCAGTTTATCTGTTTGAAACTAGAGGAAAAAGGACTTCCATAATATTATTCATTCTAGGCAAAGGAAGACTGTGCCCAGAGCTATTTATTAGGACTGATTATAAAAGTATTGTGGGGTTTTTTTCAGCAAGATTAATTTTTCCCCCTGTGGAAAATGGTGTATTAGAATGTTCTAGTGGGAAACAGAAATATTGTGGCTTAAATCCACANTTGATCTGTGTGTAGCCACTCTTTACTTCTGAGCAGGGAGAGAGGTCAGTGGCATCATGAACATCCTGACCATGGTACATCATAAAAACTAGCTTGGAGTTTTTCTGCAGAAAAGAATGACAATCATCAGCGTTTGAACCATAGGGTGTCAAAAAACATACAAAAATAATTGCCAAATGCACAGCTTTTTCTGTTTTGATTAAAATACCTAGTTTTCACTGACTGGTTTCTCCATGAGAAAATAAAAATGGAATTAGGTGCTGTTTGTGATCAATAATACCTAGTTTAGTTCCTCAAGTGATATACACAGGTGTTTTTGCATTTACTGTTATCAGATTGAAGTAGAAATACCAGGAAAAGACTAACAGAACACACCTTGTATCAATACAGTAGCAGCTGCAACAGCATTGCAAAAGCAGCAGAGAATTTTAGAGTGCTGCCAATAAAGTCTTTTCATCTCAAGTCTGAGCTTAAAGAACCTTCTGACTTGTACAACAATTTTTTCAAAAGGCATCTCTGAAATAACACGATTCATGTATTCTGGAAGAATTTGTGTGACTCCTGGTTTCAGTCCACTCGCAAAATCAGGGTTAGCAACTGAAAAGGGTTCCAGCTAAGAAACTTTAAGCGGTCTTAATAGTCTTATGAAAACAAACAAACAACAACAAAAAAAGAGCAGAGATATAACAGCATAAATATAAACAGATATAAAAGCATATAAAGGTAAGTGCACTGGCCTGACTGGCAGACTGATGGTGGGAGATGCTTCTGCCCTGCATGTGTGCATGAGCAGCTGGGAGCTCTGACTGCAAGTGAGGATTTTGCAGAGGTGGCAGTGAATGTGTTTGTAAAGTTCCATGGTCTCAGCTTTCCACTACATGACCCAGTGATGGGCAGATTTGCCCAGCTGCCAGCAAAAGGCAGGGTCTGCCAAAACAGCACTAGGGAGCTCTTATTGATATATGTCCTTTTTACTAAGACTTAGAAAGACATGAATTTTGCTGGCCACAAGCTTGGGAAGATTGAGCTTGTCCCCTCACACCACTAATGAGAGCACACCAATCAACACTGTGGCTAATTGGCTCCTCAGCCCGCTGTTTCACCCTCCTGGCAGGTATGGCTCTCCTCCATCCTCCTTCTGTTACCCTGTTCTGAATTTCATTTCTGGCTTCTGGTTTGTGAACAAGATTGCATCATTGCATCATAACAGCAGTTAATTAAGAATGAAAACCCACCCAAATCAATTACAACAAATCAAATTACTCTTAGGACAAAAATGCTGCAATGACTATTGCAGTGAAATATATGAAAAAGCTGTCTTGATGGTTCAGTATTTATAGTGGCCAGCAGCCACTGTAAATTCCCCAGTATAACAGGAAACAAACAGCATGTGTGAAATGATCTCATCTCATCAGGGTGCTGATTTTATGAGCACTTCTGTTGGTGCTTATCTTCAGACATGTAGATAGATCTACATGTGATCTGAGCATAAGAGGTTTTGAAGACAGCAGGAAGAGAAGAGCCCTGAATAAATGCAGAGGGAAAAAAGAAAAAAAAAGTAAAGGAAAGAGGAAAGTGTTAGGGAAATAAAGAAAAAAGTTAAGGGGCAAAAAGACCCCTTTGTTTGGTAAGATTTGTTTAGATTTTGTTTTATTTTTCTTTCCTCTTGTGAGTGAGATGAGCTGTTCCCTAGTAGCATCGTTTTTGCAAGCGAACTGTGTTCTCACACGTGTGGTCTGACAGTGAGAGAGGTACCAGCAAGGCTTGTGGTGCGAGAGGAAGGGGCAAGCTCAGGTTTGAGACAGAAATGAACGTTTTGGAGAGCCAAGACTTTTATGGAGGCTGCACAGCAGAGAGGTGATAGAGAAGGCAGGAATGCACCACTACTTTAAGCCACAGGCAAAATTACTAAGACATGGGATGTAGCATAAGGCTGTAGAGTTAGGTCTCTGCTCAAAGCAGTGCATGATATGAGGTATGGCTGGTAGAGATGCCCACTGTTCACATCACTTGTAGGCTTTCTTTCACATAGAAGTACAACCAACAGGAGGTAAATTAAAAGAAAAATTTAACGTACTTTACAGATCTTTGAGGGTGAAAAATTCCAGCAGTGAACCATTTTCAAGTTCACCTGATTGCTGACTACCCAAGGAAGAAGAGGCGAAAGAAGACAGAGGAGAGATGAGCAGGGCTCCCTTCAAGAGACAGGTGAGTTTGGGCAAGGGTGAGACTACAGGGAAAAAGGAACAAAAGAAAAAGAACATACTTTTGCAAAGGGGCTGGCGGGTACTGGGATGCCAGGGATAGCTGTGGGGTGCTGGTGCAGAGACAGTGGGATTTATACTTGTAGATAGGATACCTGGATGAGAAACAGTCATGTTACCACAGGGAATTTCTGAAGCTTTTTACCAGGAGTGTGTTCATAACAGCACTGAAAATACAGCTGGATGGAGCAACAATAGCCAGCATAAATCAGCAGAGGACAGCTAATTAACAATAGTGAGGGACACAGCCCAGATTTTCATCTGTTGTAACGTGCTGTGCTTTTTCTAGCCAGAGGGTTAAGATGCAGTGATGAATTGACACTATTTGAAAAGTTTCCGTGTTTTTCTTCATATGTCTGTTGGGATGGGCTGGTCTGACCCCTCTGACTGATTCTCTGAAAAGTAAATGGGTTTAGGGGGCACTGCTTATATTGGGGGAAAATAATCTTTCCCTAATGAAAAAGACCCTGAAATTTTTTTTTTTTTTAATCTGTGTTGAGGATATGAGCCTGCTGTAACCTTTCTTTCTATGTCTGACTCCCTCCTGTCCTTCCCCAAGAACCCAAGACCATATTTCCAAACTGGTCAGACTCACACACATGTAAGTGTGGTGGCAGATTTGTTAGGATATTGGTTTCATGGGACCTGGGGCCCAAGCAGGGGCAGGAAACAAGTGCTGAGCTTTCTTGGGAGCATGTGCTTTGCTAGATACCAAAGAATCTAGTCATAAGGTTGCTGCTGTCTCTGCTTCCCAGACAGGATCAGAAAAAGTTCCACTTTTCTTGGGCAAAAAAAGTAGGATTATAATGAGGATGCTGGAAAAGGTGTGGGTTGTCTTTTCCAGAGTTTCTTCCCATGGCTGAGGGAGGGTGAGAAAGTATGCATGACTTTCCATGAACAGTAATGCCTAGGTGCCTCAGATAAAGCTCTCATTTCATTTTCTGTTCATACATCAGATGGCTGCAGGCTTCATAAGGCTTTGAGCATCCTTTAAGGAAAGGTGTTTATTTGGGGAAGGTTGTTTTATAAGGCTGGTGGTGTATTTGGGTTTTTTATGAGATAGGGAGGAGAAGTGTCCAGAGGATAAGAGATGCTGGGAATTTTAAAGAACAATTGTACTGAATGCCAGCAATGCTCACAAGTACAGCTTCTAAATGCACGTAAATGTTTGTGGAAGAACTTCAGACTAATAAACACAAAGTGCTTGTTTGTTTCTTTTTTTATAAACAAAGAATACTGAAAGAAAATTAATATGATTGGAGAAAATAAGGAGATGAACTTGAACAGCTTGCTGCAGTAAAGGGATTTTGTCAGCTTTAAAGTATGTGCCAGTGACACTTCAGGTATAAATGAGGACTTGAGAAGCTCTTAAATCTGAAGATGGAAGCTGATGAAACGTGATATTCTTCTTGTATTTAAATTAGGCTTAGCAACTACTAGATGATCACTTAAACTCTATCAGATCCATCATTTCCATGTCTTAATAGTCCTTAATTTCTCTTCTCAGCTATTTTGAAGGAATTTATTGCTATTGTCCTGTTAAGCATCTTCACTGAATTAATTTTTGGGTTAGCATTGTTGACTTTGGATACAGGTAAAAATCAAGATCTCTGTGTGAAGATAAAAATGACCGTATTTTGCAAACAACAAATAAATAGAGAAAAAAACCTCACATGCAGTGTAAACATTGCAAAGTAATTTGATAATAAGTCTTTTTGCTAAAACAAACAAGCCATCAAGTATTGTGTTATATGTGTGTTGCCTCTATATGATGTCTTTATGGAGAACCGAAGATTTTCCAGGCTTGCTCTGTTAAGTTTAGTTCCAGGCCTGCTCTGTTAAGTTAAGTTTAGTTAAGTTGGGCTCCACTGATTGTGAGACCTTTGATTTTTCACAGATATTTTCTTTGCGCTAATAACACCATTCATGTCTCTGAGGAGAAGCAGGAAGGGGATAAATATCTTCATGATATTTACAACCCAAATGACAGCATGGTTTGTTGGTACAGAATAAAAGCCTGAGGTTTTTCAGCATGCAGTGAATAGATCAATGTGTACTTAGAAGCAGAAAGAGTCTCCCTGGTTATCCAGGCTCATCCCTGTAGGCTGTAGGTTGTGAGTGATTCAGCTACCCTTCCTTCTGGTAGAACTTATTATTCCCCTTCTGCAATTAAGTCAGGACAGGGGACTGTTTGAAAGCACAATGCTTTCTCACTGCTTAGTGGAGACAAATGCCTGTGGGCTGACTGCGAGTGTGTTTGGGTCAGCCCCTAGGGCTGCAGGTGCTGCACACAGAGATGCCAGTCCTCCCTGTTTAATGCCTCTCCCACCTGGACATCACTGTACCTTCCACCCTGCTTCAGCCAAGAGCAGTATGGTCAGCAAAGGGTGGCTACTCACACTGTGCTTAGCTGCAGTATCGCCCCAGTGGGGAGAAGCAGGGTAGGTGAAGGGCTCTAACCTTTCCAGACAGCAGAACTGCTGCCAAGAGCTCATGTGCTAATAGTCCAGGTGCCATGGCCATGCTTACCCTTCTTTTGAGGCAAACAGTGTACGTCCAAATCAAAGGAGTTTTTCATATAAGTGTACATAAATCTGCCAGCCAAGAGGATGAAGAGAAACTTTCTGAGATCCTTACTTAGGAGCAGGATCTGTCTAAGGCATTGGCATATTTCTCCAGAGAAGCGTGCCTCTTGCTCAGCTAAATAAAACACAGGAATAATTCCTAGTGCAGTGCTTGGGCCATTGTTCAGATCTGAAGAACTTTTTATAAGGCCCTTTAATCTGGCTTTAGAAATTACAGGCTCCTTGGCTTTGAATGTCCATGTCTTTGAGGGAATTGCTTCCCCCCCACCCACTATCTTTCTGATCCCTGAATATCACAGTCCTCCAGGAGAACTGATTGAAATTTTAAGTTGCTGAAAACAAAGGATGGGATAGTTTTGCTGCTTGGCACAGGCTGCGGGTTGCCCAATTTATGCTTCATGCTCCCTAGGGAAGAGGCAGCAGGTATCCTTTGCCTGTGTGACAGAGCTGGGAAAGATGATATGCTCTTAGTCCTGAAGAATCCAAACAGGGAGCCAAAGATAACTGAGGATTTTCACCTTGAACTCTCTGTACACACTCTCCCAATGCTGCAGAGAGAGTTTAAAGCAGGGCTAGATGAATTGGGCTTGTGGGCAGTCAAGATTTAATTCTGACCCCAGCACAGGGTACATGAACCACGCTCTTTGCTCTGTAACCATTTCTAATTACTAGAGCCATTCACACCTCTTAGTCTACTTATTAAAATTATTAGCTTGGAGCTCCTCTGTTACAGAATGATCCTAGAAGAAGTCTTTTATTTGCAGTTGCTTAACATTAACCAATTACCTGTCCCTGCTCTTTGCAATGATAACCTAACAGCAAGGACAGCATTTGCCATAAACTACTTCTGTGCTGGTTGCTTTCAGTAAGACTTTCATCAGATTAAAGGATCAAATGAGATTTTGCTCTGTCAGCAGGAGGAGCTAAAAGAAACTGGCTTGTAAACAATGAACAGTTATGCTGGGAATTAACTTCCAAAGAGAGGACAAACTCCTTCAGAATATAACCAGGCGGAAATTAATGTTAGGCAAATCGGTAAGGTTTCTCACAACCATGTCCAAGTCCACCAGCATGTTTAATTTCCCTTGTCCATTTTGCAGTTGAAGTTTTTACTTCTCTTCCAGCAAAATTCCAACATATCAAGTCCCTGCTCAGTATAAGCACATGGATTTTATGGCCTTCACAGTATCGCCATTGCTTTTTTTTTTCCCCTGTTTTAAGAGTAGAGGAAAAAGGAAAATTGTGAAGAAGGAGGCTAATTAGAGAAAATGAGCTTAATTTGGAAGCCACAGGTACCTCTTTTGTAAGCTTTTGTTGAGCTTGTGCCCACAGTAAATTTATACAAGCTTTAGAGAGATGGTAAATCTCTGTTTGCTAAGGCCTGCTTTAAATGGGGAGCTTTCAGCACTACTTTGCTCATAGCTAAGGACGCAGATGAGGTAATAAAACCAACAAGTCCTGGGAAATACCCACTCAGCTGTGAGAAACACTTCCTTGAATCCCCTCGTTTTTTGGATCCATATAAAACAGCTTTTATTGTTTCAATAAGATGCATGGTAGCTACATCACTGTGGGTTTAACAAGGGCTGCTGTGAGGTTTGATTCCTCAGCTCTCTGCTGCCTTCTGTCTTGCCAGCCAGGCATTTCAGGCCTCTTTCGGAAAGAATGTCATTTGTTATCACAATTTCATCTTGCAGGTCCCGGCCAGCCTAATTGTGGAAGGTTTCATTGCAAGAATTGAATGCTGATCGAACTGAGCCGCCCCAGTTGAATGAAGCATGACCTGTGTACACCTCTCCATTGAACGGGAGTCACTTAGGTGAATTGCTATTAAAACAGTAAAAATCAAAGCAATACAATCACATTTACAAACTGTAGCTGTATTTGATGGAGGTATCTAATTAGACAGTCAGAATGTAGTGTTGTGCCGTGCACAGTGCTGAGGCTGAGCAGGAGCAAACTCCGACAGGCCCACCTTTCAACAGGGCCAATTCACATTGAATGTGATGAGTGTGTAGGTTCCTGTGGCACCAGCTCACCAAAGAGGGCTGCCAGGAGCAAGTCATATTGTGGTGTCCCACTACTGCTTGCTAGCAGCAGCATGTGTGCTTTTACCCCAGTTAGGGACAGGAATAGTATGGCGTGACCTGAAACCTTGAACCAAGGCTACACCTTTGTCACCCCCTGTCCAAAGCAGCAAGCACTTGATCTGGAGAGGTGAGAAATACCTGTCACTTGCAGGAGCTTCAGCTGGATGGGAAATGGCTCAGCATGTTTCTGCCCAGATCTCATTGCTTAGGAAAAAGGCCTGCTAATAGTCTTAGCTGATACCAGTCATAGCCTAGCAGCTCTGGAATTAACATTTTAAGAGCCTCAGTTAGGTCTCTGGTGTCATCCTAATGACTAACACATTAGCAGCTCTGAAAATCCATGTGCAAAGGAATTACCTGCCTAAAGAGCGCTGTGAAAATAGTGACATGTGTCTTGTGTTGTATCCAAGAGCTGAGACACAATTACTGAATGTTTAGTGTCTTGCCTATCTCTCCACCGTAAAAGTGGAGTAAGTGATACCTGCTGGATAAGAATGCATGGATTGATTGAAAAGGGTAAGAGGTCTCTGTGTACTTTGTATTACATTTTTTCTTATGCCTCTTAGTGAGCGTGCTAGAGTTGTATGGGAAGCAATCTTGGCATAGGGTGGGGATGACCAATGGCACTTCACCGTCTTGTGCCACTGAAAAACTGGAAAGTTGTTTCTGTCTGTAGGAGAAAAAGCCACAAACCCCAAATCAAAATTCATATCCCTGATAAACACTAAAATTCTCCCTCATCCGTAGGATGGCAGTACCAGATACCAGCTCCCAGGTAAATCTGAATGCTGAAGAAAAGCTCTGCCACTGAGCTTCAGCCCTCCACTGGCATGGAGGACTGAATTTCCTTTATGAACAACCAGAATGGCTATGCTTCCTTGCAACAGGGGAGGTGGTAGTCTTCCCCCCTCCAAAAAAAAGAGGTTTTAGCATGGCACTGATTTTATTAAAATAGTTGGCTCTTTAAAAAAAGTTTACCAGTCAGGCTTGAGCCTAACAAGCAGATGTGGTAGATATAAATGAAATAGAAAGAGTAAAGAGCTCAACAGTGACAGATAGGCTGAGCCCAGGCTCTGGAGGCAACTCAAAAAAAAAAAAAATCAGATTGAAAAGTTGAAAGAATTAAGGCTTCTTACATTTGCAGACAAAACTGGAGTCAATCAATATATTTATTTGTTTTTTAAAATAAAAATTCGGGTAAGATTTCCATACCTTTAAATAAAAAATAGAAGCTGCTCTGGCAGGATTTTTTGTTTTGTTTTTGTTTGGTTGGGTTTTGTTTTTGTTGTCTTTTTAAATAAAACCTCCTCATCTGAGCACAGCATCAATAACTACTGTAATTCTGAAAAAACATTTGAGGAAATGTTTGTAAGGTCTCAACAGACCCAAGACAAGATTGATTTGGGGAAATGACGAATGGCCATTAATCCGGGAAACTCTGGCCCTTTAATGAAATGGCTTAAAGAGCAGCACAGGAAAAGATGATCAAAGGCAGATCCTTTCTTAGTAACTACAAATGTGGAGCAGAGATAAGAAGAGTGAACAAGTGTCTGATTGCCTTTTACAATGAGATTATTACTCTCTGTGATCATTAGATATGAATGAGGTCTTTTAATCACTGTAGCTAGGTCTGGTCATTGCCCATCGGCTGAATACTAACAGAGGTGTGGTGTAATTTATTTAATATTAATAAAGATATTTCCTCCCTCACCAAATGACTCATTATCTGTTTTGACTTGCAGACCTTGCAGAGCAATGGGATGGTGCTGTCTGCCAGCTTTTGGCTATTGCTTTTGGCTAGTGAATGAATAATGACACCTTTACCACTTTGAAATTTCTGCGGAGCAGCAATTTGCAATTTCCTCATTGAGTTACCTCTGTGCAAATCTCATCCTCTGTCCCTCCCTTCCTTGAACTGTGCATTTGTCATAAGACACTGTGAAATCTTGAATTTTACCATCATAAACTGCTGTCCACAGTTGGGCTCTGTCACACTGGTAACTACTGGTGTATCAGGGACTACTGGATTTCTAGGTGCTATGGGGTCCTGGCCCATTCTCAGCTTTCCACTCTGCAGCTGCCCAGATTTTCCTTACAACTGGCTACTCCACCATCTCTTTGCAGCATCCTGTGTCAGTGTGTATTTCTATATCTGGACACTTCTCATGCATGTGACAATTTATGTCTTATGCCCCCCTCTCTTGGGCCTCTGATGGATGGTAGACATCCTGATTACTAATCTTTTATCCAACTGCTATTCAAATTAATTCTCAAATGCTCATTACATCATTTGCACAGCCACACTAATTAAACCTGGTGCTTCTCATGGTTTCCAAGCATCAGCTCAGCATGTTCCACTGCACTGCAAATCCTCTCTCATCGTGCCAGTCTCACGGCTGCCATCCCTGTAACTACCTTCAGTATTTTCTGCTCTTCCCAGTCCTGACTGAGCACCAAACTTGTTGAATCTACCTCTGTCCTGTGGAGGAAGTGAGAGAGATAATGGATATTGTCTCTGCATTACTGGCATTTGACATTTTGAATAACAGCTCCCTCTATCTGCTACCAGAAGGCACTGAATAATAATACTGGGAAAAGAGCCATCCCCTCTAAAAACTTGCAAAATTATCCTAATAAAATCAGTAACGAGATCTAGTTTTAAAATAACACACATCCATCTCCTGCATACAGATAAAATGCAGACCTCCATTGACATCCAGTGGATGCCAAATTCATTCCACACTGTGGCTTGAAGATTGACCTTAAAGCATTATCTATTGCTTTTCTTAGGGTAGTGCTCCTCATCTTTAAATTCTTTTGGAGCACCTGACCAGAAAGTTAATATATTGTGAAAGAAATGCAATATGTAAAGGTTCCATTGATTTAAGGTACAGAATATAGAAATCATTGTATTATGGATACTATTAATTAAAAGGATTACTGACAGCAGTGGTTTCCAAAGAGGAATTTCCAATTTGAATTGAAAAATCAAATATGTTGGTGGAGAGAAGTGCTTTTTTATGACAAAAAATTAATAGCAACTCCCTTGGTTTAGCTGACAGTTTGCCTTTATCTCCAAAGATAATTGTGTTATTTTGCATGCCTCTATAGAGATAGTTACACTGCTAAGCACAAAGTTGCCATATAGGTCTGCTAAGCGCTCACAATATAAAATAGCATATATGCTAGAGCCTTCTTTATCTTGTGCCATAGATCAATAACTTTTCCCTCCATATGAGAGTAGAAGTTAATTATTTTGGGAAAGGCCAACTTGACCTCACAGATTGTAGTCACATTGCAGCATTTTGAGAGAAATTTTCTATTATGGCTGTATTTTTATCCCTGAAGTCAAAATAATTTGATCTTAAAAGATAAGTAATAATTATTTGTCCCCCCATTGATGATGCTTTAACACATCATCTCTGAGCCATGTACTCTTAAGTAGAACTGGCAAATGCATGTAGGTGTGATGCAAATTTTTGGTGTTAAAATCTACAGTTTACCCAAAATGTTTGCCCTCACATAACACAGCCTGTCTTAGAACTGGACTTCAGTCTCTGGATGCTATTATTGAAACTATTCAGGAAAGCTGGAGATCTAAATCCATCAGAGAGTTTTGGAAGCCCCAAAGAATTTCAAAAGTGTGAGGCTGAGTTCAGACCCGGCACAGGGCTTTATGCTGTTCATCCACCCGTGGAGCAACTCAAGTTTAGATGCAGTGAGATGGCTCTGTTGTACATTGACCTCAGGGACTGAGACAGGGAGGGAGTTTAACCTGGGAGTTTCTGTGCATTAACCCTCAGGGTGTCATGCTGATTGATGCAGCAATGCTGGGCCCACAGGAAGCACTTCAATGCAGGCTCTGTAACAAGAGAGCAGGAGAAAACATTTATGTTGTGCTCTCTGCATACTGCAGTGTTCAAAGTGACAAAGGCAATGGTACATACGTTTCTAATCCTGAGTTTCTGTTGTAGTCATTTTTGTGTGTATTATTGGGACAGCTTGGAGGAAAAAAGAGGGTGATGTATTGTATGTGACTGTCATCTGCTACTAGGATGTCATTTTTATCATCCCTTTCATCTCATGGTCATTCTCACTTTTCTTTCTTCCACGTGGTTTTACCTGCTCTTTTCACGTACTGCAATTTAGGCCTAGCTCAGGTATCAAGAAGAATTTCAGTTCTAGTTCTTGATTAAGAATTTTAGTCCAATTTTAGTTGCTCTCAGCAGCCGATATTATTTCTAGTAGCATTTATTGTTAAAACTAGACTTTTTCATGTTTTCTAATAAACTGGAAATAAAAGTTTCTTCTGTTTCCTTGTAAAACCTATGCCTAAGAGATGTAGCTTGAGTCTCTGCAAAATATCCAAAATGAGAAAATAGTTAATCTCTGGATGCAGCAGCCAACATAGTGTGAAATTCAACTCTGTGATGGCAGCAATATAATTCCATAATATTACCACTCTTTATACAAATAAACTTTTTAGTTACAGTTCTGTTCTAGTTATACCAAAATCATGTTTTAATTTTTCTTAATTGAATGGGCAATTTTTCAATTGAACAGTGTTTTTGTTAGGAAAAAATCTGCTGCTTGGTTTTGAGCAGTGGAGTCTGTGGATCACAGATTAAATTTCCTTTTCCTGAAGAAACTCTGCTAATGCATAACTTCTGGAAGAAATTCATCCAATGAGGAGTAGCAGGAATGAAACGACTAAACTACATGAAACAAAATTAGTCAAATGAACTTAATCTGTTAAAAGTGGAAGGTGGGAATAAACCACCTCTTATCTGAGCTTTTAAGCATGTCTGAAACTTCCCCATGGAGCTGTGAGTAAAAATGGGTAGGGATGGACATGGAGGCTGGGAATGCTGCTTTTACAGGTGTGCTCAGTTCCCAAAGGCTATAGCTCATCCTGTTGTTATGCCTGGATGATATTCCCAAACCAGCAGTATTTCCTCTTTGAATACAGAACTAAGTTTTTCAATAATGTAAAAAGGAAATCAATTTCAGGTCATTTCAACTCAAAACCAGACAAGGGGAGCCCTTCAAGATTTGGTTACTTCTAGCAGAGCTCTTTTGCCTAGAGTTATCCAGATAGCGAGGCCCATCAGGTCTTCCAGTGAAATTCTTATTTGTGGATGTTTAACTTGTGAGAAGCAGAACTGAAGAAATCTTATTCCCTATGATTTTTTTTACCTCCTCTCAGGCTGCCCTGCATTATAAATAAGTTAAACTAGGTTGCTTCCAGACCTCGCAAGCTAGGATTCAGCAAGGGCCTTGTTCCTGCAGATTGCTTTCACCTGAACTTGATTGTGATCAGCTGGTGATCCCAACAAGGGTTAGGATTCAGCAAGGGCATTGTTCCTGCAGATTGCTTTCACCTGAACTTTCAGGTGATCAGCTGGCAGAAGAAAACCCTGAACAGCTCTCACTCAAGAGCATGGCAGTGTGAGGTCAGTACTGACGCTGAGAACAAAGGTCTCACAAAACAAAAGTTGCTCAGTCTCTGGAATGTGTAACTCTGCTTCCTAACCAGCTTTGTGTTTCCTGTGGACTTCCAGAGGATTGGACTAATCTTTGCTCCTTGTATGGCAGCACCAGGTAAGGTGAAATGCCTGAATTGACTCAATAAATCTGAATCTAGCATATTAATCAAGCTTGCTCTAAAAGCTAGTTAGGTATCAGTGCTCTTAGCTGTTAGTTTTGATTGCTGATGGTAACAGTTGAATGTAACTTCTGCATCCTGCAGTGTGATTTTTTTAGGTCTCTACTATAATTTCTTGTTCTTTGGTCTCCCTTTAACTGGTCTGTTTGGCCTACACAAATGATTTGAAGATCTCAAAGTAACGTATGTGTGCTACAGTGCAACTGTAGCTGCGTGCTCTTGCAAAGAGCTCCTGAAAGTTTGCTTTAATTTGGATTTCCTTAGTATTAACTGCTCTGCTGTTTGCTGTTAGAGTGACTGGTTCTGCCTTCAAGGCAGGGGCAGCTTTTTGCTGTGGCTGGAAATTGGAAAAGATAAGAGACAGGTTTTGTGTTTGTTTTCCTTTGTCCCTAGACCTCTGTCTTCTCCAAAGTTGTTATTCATGTCTTTGCTTATTTTTCACTGTATTTTGACCTCTCTATCAGCTTGCTTGAAAGCTGCAGGTATTGTGTGTCTGTTTTTTCCAGAATTTCTCCCTGACCTCATTAAAAGAGATTTTCTCCCTGCAGGGGACCATCACCTGCAGGGGTGGGGGGAGGAGTGAATCTGTTGTTCAGCCTAACATACAGTAAAAAACCAGAAAACCAGAAAAATAATTTTGAGGAGTGTAATGGGTTTGAGATGGCTTCAACCCACCTTCTCCTTCCTGGTGATCAGGGAGGCCTGTTGTCATGCCAGCTGGCATATTACAGAGATCAGCAGTGGGAATCATGTTGGAATTGTGACTGGACTGTGGATTGCAATTGCTATAACTTACAAAGTGTAACATACATTTGTATTATGCTTTCAGCACATCTTCTATTACTCCACTAAATCAGAAATCCCATGTGACACCAACTATATTCAAACAAGTACATTTGAAATTAAATATTTTATCTGCCATGTGGGGACTATCTAAAAGAACCTAGTCTGAGAGAAAAATGGAAATAAAGGCAAGATCAAGATTTAACCTTAGCAATGAATTCACACTGACCTTGTTCTGGAATGGTCTTGATCTCCAATGGTAATGGACCAAGGCAAAAATTTAGCCTCTATTTCTATGATTTTATATGGTAATGGATCAAAGCAAAAATTTAGTCTCTAAATCCACGTAACATGAGTTAGAGTAGGCTTCTCTTTCTTGGCATTGGGGACAAGCTAAAAGAATCCCATATCACATGTGAAAAATGCCTGGTTAATTTACTGGGGAGAGCTAAGCAGGGCTGCATTTAGGGTGGGAACCAGAGACTTGCCCAGACAAGGCTGGGAATGAGCATACCTCAACGTTAAAGATGGAGCACTCCTTTAAGGGCAGACATACAATGTTAATTTAAGTACTCAACGTGATTTTGTATAAGCAGGAGGGCAAAGGGACACCAAGTTCTCTTACTTTGTCATTGGGTAATACAATATAGTAGCTGGAAACCTACTAGAAACTTATAATTAAAGGTCTCTGCAGAATATATGAAGGTTCTGCTGAGCTTCCTGCATAATTCTCAGTGAAAGGAGAAGAAAAATTCCTTTGAAAATACAGGAGGCAGTGAATCTGTCCTCTCTGTGTGAGAGAGCTCCAGCAGAGCTGCTGAGGCCTGATGTCACTGAAGGGATGTAATACTTGAAGTACAGCATGATCAAATAAAATATGCAGAGACCAAGCACAGCCTTAGGCTCATTTCCTTTAAAGCAAACAAAGAAAAGAACTGTAAGGATACGACAGGGGAAGAAAGCAAACCTTTCATTCAGGAATTTGAGGTACCCAGAAGTCACTATAACATGGATGTTATTTGACCCCAGTTATGGACCACGCTCTGTGGTAGCCCCTGTGTTTCTGAGGGTGCAGAACACGGTGTCCAGAGCTGTCTGCTCAGGCCCTGCTCACTCAAATTGATTGCTGTGGGTGGACCTGGTTGCCTGTAAAGAATCTCTGTTGTATCTGTTAGGGCTGTTTGCAGGTGTGGTTTTACTGTGTGCCTATGTTCATCCATTCTGGAGAAAGAAGGATGAATAAAGCTTCACAGAAGGATAAAACTTATTAGTTTTAGGGATGTTAAAACTTATTTGCCAGAACATCCCTAATTGTTGTCACTGTGAGCTGATCTCCCACCACTGGTGCTGAATCAGTGGATTCAGTCTCTGAGGCATTTTTGAGCGCAGATGGAAGCATGTGCGTCTGGTGGGACCTCTGTGATCCCTTGCCATCTTCTGTGCTTCCGCTTCCCATGTGCTTGCCATCCAGACAGTAAATGCAGAAGGTACAATTGGGTGGCTTGTGGTAGTGAGCAAAAAGTTCACCTTCACCAGGTGCAAATTGGTCTCATGTTTTGATCTGTTCCCCCACCACACTCCCTGAGTTTGTGGTTTAAAAGGATTGTTTCGGTCTTACAGCTCCTGTGCTCTAAGCCTTCTTGTCCACTAGTTTTCTGGACCAGAATTTTGCCTTTGATCTTCGAGAGAAACTGGGTAGATGGATTAACATATCAAAACAAATAGGCTTCTCTTATTACCCTATTACTCCATTCCCCCAAGTCAGCTAACCTGGAGCTTTTCCAGGAGAAGACGCTCCTACATTTATTGCATCTTTTTATGCTGATCAAGGTTTGCCATCTTTGTGTAATAGGACGCAGAGCTGGGAATAGAAGAAGATTGTTCCTACCAATTTCTATTTGATCTTCTCTTCACCACACTGCCATTGAAAGATTTTCCCCACCCCTGCAGTTGGCTACAGCATAAAATCATTTGCTGCTAACAGTGCTCTGCTGCTCCTTCTCAATTTTTCTGCAAAGTTTTTCTTTTTTTTTTGGCACTCAGCAAGGGATAGAGTTGGTTCAGCCCCAGAAGTTGTTGGGCTAGAAAAGTAGAGGAAAGACTTTATCCCATAAAGACACAGAGGTTAAGGACATTTGTTTCCAGTCTTTTCATTTAGTTTGTCTCTACCCAAGATAAGGTAAAGGACAAAATATAATGTCACAATGCTCTCATAGTGAGGTTTTTTTTTATTCCTGGAGCACAGCAATAGGAATTAGCTTAGAGAAGACTGAGAAAAAGAAGAGGACAAGCTGCTGTGAACCATTACAGTCCCCTGTTATGGTTTCTGACTTTCTCGATTTTATGATGTCTCAGTAGCTGAAGGTCAGCTCAATATTCCATCTTCTTAAGGCAGGTGTTTCAGTGAGGCTCTGAGCTTTCATGTTTAAAACAAGGCAGCCTCCCCAAATTCCCATTTCCCAACCTGCTGGCCATGTAAGAAGTAAAACAAGTTTTCCTGGTACCAAGGACTTCAAAACTGCTGGGCTTTTTAAAATCACACTCTGCTGATCCTCTTTCTCCAAGTGAAATAGTAGCACTTCCCACTTTGTAGACAATGGGAGCCTTATCACTGCTGTGTTAAAAGCAGAGCAATTCCAGAGCTGAGCTGTTTTGAAAATCCCTCCTTGAGTTCCCAAGCTTTAATCTCCTGGTCCTGCAAGTAAAGCCTGTACATTCCTTCAGCCCCTCTCTGGCTTTAAAATAAGTGCACCTTCTTAGTAAGCTTATGCCTCAAATGTAAAGTGATATGGGGATGAGTGAGAAGGGTTTACATGGACTTGGAAGTCACCCTTTAGTTTTTTCACTCTATTGTCATAGGAACAACAACCTTTCCTTTGTGTAGTAAAAAATCATCAGTGAAAATCATCTAGCTAAACTAAATCATCTAGCTAAACTTTACAGAGGAGGATGTGACATGGTTTATCTGGAAGGATGATAAGGCATGAAAAATAATCATGGTGACTTGAAAACCCAAAAGTGCAATTTTGTGCATGGTGCCATTTCTGATTTGCATTTCAGTGTGTACCACTGGCAGAAAAAATACATAATTAGTGCCATAAAGCATGGACATCTAATCCCCTTGAGAAACACAGCAACTCCTTCTAGAGTTTTAGTTGACATGGTGATATTTAAAAACAGCAATATAGTATCTTGGAAGCCATGGTAACTCTTATTGTACAGAGACACTAAAATGTAAAGCACCCTGTAGTGATATAATGCAAAAGGTGTGTGTTGGCATTGGAGCTGCCCTGCTGGGAAGCACTTACAATGTGAAAGTTGTCAGGGGCAGATGGTATTTGTCACCTGACTTCATGTCTCTGTGCTCATGAGAATTACCTGTATTGACAAGTGCTGTCCTTCTGCAAAGCTGCTATTATAGGAGTCACTCTATTAACCCACCATGTGGGTCTTGTGAAGGAAAGTGGTCTGCCAGGCAGTGCATCAGGGTGAAAGATCTGGAGTCCTGTGTTCTATGTCAAGCTCCTCCAGAGGCTTACGGTGTTGTGTGGCTTTCTGCTCTCTGCTTGGGTCAGAGTTGTATCTTGGCTCCACTGAAATGTGCCAGGCTTTCAGCCAGAGAGGCTTGCAGCAGGGATTCTGCCTGAGAATACTGTGCAAAAATTTACTGGGGCCCTGATTTTGCTCAGAGCTTCTAGATTGCTAAGGCAATATAAAGGTTAGCAAGAATAACTCATTACAGACAGCCTAGCAAAGTTAGTCCCACAAAGAGTCCTAGAAGGGTTGTCTCTGAGGTGTATTTGACTGGCTCCACATACCTCTGCCTAATGCAGAGCTGTACTTTCACACCGTTTTCTGGCTGGCTTGAGCAATCAGTAAATCACCTCAGGTCCTTAAAACCACAACTGCCAGATGTCCTGTAGCCAGAGGGAAAACTACACTCTCTGAGTTGTTGTGGTGTTTCCCACCTTGGGGAAGGTGGCTTTTGTTTTTCCTACAGTATTCAAATGAAGCTAAGTGCCATTAGTGTATTTTTTGTAACTTTTTCTGGCAGCAGGTGATGGTAAATGGATAAATGCAGTTATTCCAGATGTTGAGACTTATACCAGTGTGAAGCTATAATGACAATACCAAAAATGTAATTATATTTCCAAGTTTGGAGAGAAGTGATAGCTTAGTATTACTGTGTGGTTTTTTTGTTTACTTGTTTCTTTTAGACATATCAAAAAACATTCAGCTGTTCCCAACAATAATGAATGAGCCTCTAAAACTTTCCCAAACATACAGTGGTGGTTGACTTCATACTGGTGATCCAGTGGGTGAAGAGACTCATGCTGCAAACCTTGTAGAGGATTTTATCAGACTTCATCAGTCTCTTAAGGTTCATGTTTTGATAATTGTATTTGTGTGCTGTTGTCATGGATGCATAGGTATGGATTTTCCCATTCTGGAAGACAGGGAGGAAATTTAACAGCATGTCACTGGGCAGGTAAAATCACACAGGGACACATGCCTGTTGAAGCAGCAGGATTCGTTTCCTCCTCTTATCTTTTCTCTTCTCCAGCCCCTCTTCCTCCAGTTCTGCACTCTCATTTTATTCTGTGTGGCACATTCCCTGCAAGGAGCTCCTAAGCTCTTTACCACTAACCTAAGGGTTGATATTGGTAAGAGCACTATTCACAGAGATAAACAGGAAGGCCAGACCAGTGCACAGAGCTTCTGACAGTCCACCTTGCATCTCCCAGCTGCATTCCAGTATAAATCTGCATAGCTTTCAAGTTTTTTTTCCCTCCTTGTGCCATTTGTTACCAATCTCCTTTTTCTCTGCAATGTTTACATCCATGAATCTCTGGCCCTTAGACTGTCTTTCCTCTTCAGCTTCCCAGAGGTCTTTACTGATTTCTTTCTTTCATGGTGTTTATGTCTGCACTTACAGGAGAGGTCAGGTCAGGAAGCATAGGCTATGACAGAAGAAGGGAAACGATTAGAGGAACTGTGAATGTCCTAGGCCAAAGTTAGATCTCTAGAGCTGTAGGTACCAATTCTGTCCTCCTGATCCTGGATATGCCTGAGCAACAGCTGGAGGTCAGCAAACCAGCAGACTCCTCTGTCAGCATTTGTCATCGTGTAATGAGGCACTCGTTGTGTGACAGGGCTGCCAATGATTTCTCTGTCTGGACCTTTTAAGCAATTTTGTTTTGGGTCTTCATAACAGAGTAAGTGTGATCACAGCAAGCCCAAGTAAATTGAATAATGCAGTGTGCTGCATTGACGTAGGTAAGGCAGCCACTGAAGGTGCACCAGCAAGATGCCCACAGCCAAGGTACAAATGCCTCCAGCGAGCCAGAAATCTGTTTTGGTGACTAACAAGGTGTGGTGTGACCATCCAGCAAGGCACTTACTGGTGTCTGAGGCAGCAAACTGGTCCTGCACTGGAAGTGGAGGAGAAAGAGCTGGAGATTTACAGCAAGTGCTGAAAGCCTTCCTGGTTTCCCTCATAAATTAGTACTTGGCTAATGTGGGAAAACCTACTTTGTTGCTATTGTGCAGTTGGATCTGTAGTTGTGTAGTATTGTGTAGCTGGATCTTTCAAGGCAGCACAAAGATGTTGGCATTTGTGCCAAGGTGCCTCTGTTCTGTTGCGTGTAAGCACGTTCCTAACGTATGACTTTAAGAGTTTGGTTTTCTTTGGGTTAGCAAAGCAAGTAATGGGAGTAGCTGTGTCCTGCTGCCACTTTGAGGGGAATGGAAAGAGACAGAAAGCAATTATTCAAGTTAGAACGCATGCAGGGCATTTTTATTATTGTTATTTATTGTTTTATGGTCACGCGAGTAGTGCTGTGCTTCGGAGGAGGCAAAGCGAGCCTTCGGTACAGCTTGTGTAAATCACCACAGCTCTGTGACACCTCTGGATTTACACCAGCTTGCTTTCTCTACATCCTGGCCCCTGGTTTCTCCCTCCAAAAATTGCCGTGTGGATTTTACATGTGAAAAATTGGGACAGCAGGCATGATGAACAAAAGAGAGGGGATGGGAGGAAGCAGTCCAGCTTGCTGCCTGATGTGAGATGCTGGGTGCATGGGCAGAGCATGACCTTCTCTCCTCTCTGATTTTTTAATCTGAAAAGCTTTGGTAAACCTATTCATAGTATTCTGACTAATAGTTATATTGGAGAAGGAAATGCATTTGGAAGACAGGTCATATTATAAATCCTTGAGGTGAAAATAGCTAAAACAGCTAAATTCCTGTTTGCATTAAAATATGTTGGTTTGTCTGCTTCTCTGGCTGTTTAGCTGGCAGAAGTATTTTTATTTCTTTTAAACATGTAGATGAGTATCCCCCTGTGCTGCTTTACACATATGGGAGCTGCTGCAATGCCTGAAGGTTCAAAGTGAATAACTTGCCCATTAGTTTGGGTTCAGCCATGATTTAGAGACTTTTTTTGGTTTTCATGGTTTTCCCCATCCACATCTCAATGCTTAAGATTTCCCAGGGTAGGGAAGTGCAGTTATGAAAAATCATGGAGGTGGTTGTAGAGAGTTGGTGAGAACTTGTGTAAAAAGAATGTTTTTAGGGGGGATGTGTGCAAAGATTTAGTTATTTATTTATTCCATTTTGAGGGGGTGGGAATGAGGCTTTCTGACTCCTGTCAGAAAAGTTCGGAAAACTTCCTGAGACCCCCATAGCTGCTCTGCTCTGTGCACCTACCACCTTGGGGACCCTGGCCGAGTGGGCCACCAGCTGCCACTGTTCCTGCAGAGGCACAGATTGAGGGTGGCACCCCTCCAAAGAGGGGCAGGCAGCGCATGGGCTTGCCCTGTTTCCTCCAAGCAGGTGCCTCTGGAGTTGATGCAGGAAAACCAAGGAAGAAGTGAGTTGTGTGGGCTGGCTTTCTTTGAGATTATGGGCTGGCTGAAACCAGGGCACTGGCATGGTTGTGATTTGGCTCCTGATCCTTGCAAAAGCCAAAGCAGTCAGCGCTATCAAGATGTGTAGGGTAATAACACAAGGTAGCTTACAGAATTTAATCTCTATTAATTTCCATGGGCTTAAAATTAGGTTAACCTTTATAATTAGCAAAATAAGGCTTTTAATAATCATCCCCAGGGAAAAAGGGACTTGAATAAAAAAATTTTAAAAATAAAACTTGAATAAGATTGTTGAACAACAACAATCCAACAACAAAAAACAACCTTAGTTTTGCTCCATCTGTTCTATGCTAACTTCTTAGGCACATTTTACTGCTGTCTCTTCCAAGCAGCCCAGGTGAGCTGCCCTGCTCTGCCATCAGGCAGTGCTCTCTGCAGAATGTCTCTCTGACATCGGCAGCATTGCTGTAATTCACCTTGAGGGTGCTTATCAGTGTGTTCACTGCCAAAACAACTCTAGCAAGCTTTTGAAATAACCTTTTTAACTAATCTTTTTAATAAGCTGTGATGTCTGTATTTTCCACTCTAGCTGTTATCATAACATTGTAAGTTTTTCATTTCAGCTTGATTACTGTAGCTCGTGTGTTTGGCTGTATCTGTATCCTTGCAGTCTCAATACTGACAGTGGCCTAACTCCAGTTAAGGTGAAGCTAAGCCTGCTGAGGCTTCAGACCTGAAAATGTCCTGCTTGCATTTTTACGAAGCAGAAGTTGTAACTTTTCCAAGCCTAATTTGCAGTTTAACTATGCAAAGTTGTGAAGAGCTGTATGGAAAGAAACAGAAACTCACAGAATTGCATATTTCTTTTCTCCTAAAAAAAGCCTAAGCCACTTGTTGATCTAAATGATAAAAATTTTTATTCTTGCATTTTTGTAAAGCAGGAAGCCTTTTTGCCTATCAAAACCTGGACAAAGTATTAGGTGAACTATTGTTTCAGTCAGCGGAAGGAAAGGGAAAATTGTGCACTTTACCAAAACCAGAAAGAAAATACTTCTCAGAGGAGAGAGAAACCTTTTGGAAAGAAATATCAACATGCTTAATTTTAAAAGTGGTTTGTTTGAACACTTTCATTTCTACTTTTACCTGGACACACATGTTAGCTAAATTTAATTGAATTTTCAGATATTCCTAGATAAACCAGAACAATATTTTAGGTTTCTTTTTCTTGGTAGTTGATTTTATTTTCATATGAAGACTGTTGTCTAGCAACTATTAGCATAACAGAGCTGAGGTATGACCTCCAGAAATAACCTCTGAAACTGAAATTTGCTGTGCATTTGAGCCACCTGCCTCACCAAAAGAAAAGAAGTCCTTCCCTAGTCCTGGCTTTTCCCCCAGCCTCTTTATGGTGTTTCTGTCGCAGCAGGAGTTGTGTTTGGGGATGTGTGAGGGATTGGGTATTGATGCAATGGACAGACCTTTTCTTTTGGCATTAGAGGATTACAGAAGTTTGGAAAGGACCTTGAAAGATCATCTGGCCCGTCCTTTTGAGGGAAGGGGAGCCTAGATGGGACTAGCATGCTGTCTGATTGCACCTTGTGATCATCCACAACCTCCAGTGATGGACACACTGGCACATCCCTGGGGAGGTTGTTCCGGTGACTGGCTGATTGTTTCACTGTAAGAAATTTCTTGAGTCAAGATGGAACCTCTCTTGGTGCAACCTCTAGCTGTTGCCCTTTGTTTTGTCCATATGACCCTTGTGTTGAATCCTTTCCCTGTTATGCGCATTTTTACAGGAACGCAGTGCTTATATCCACATGCCTCAGACAGTGAGATGCTGGGAAGGGAGGACACCTCAGTACTTTGCCAGGCAGAGAGAATATTGATAAACATTGTAGGCAGAATTTGTGGTGAGCCTCACAGAGTTTGGGTGAAGCTGTAGGAAGCCTAGAAACAAATGGGATAGTTCAGAGAGAAGCAGAGCTAATGAACCCTAATTTCCTATGTGCTTGTATTTTGAGGAGCAACTCCACATAGGTTTGCTGGGGCTTGGTCAGAGGGAGCATTCATGGTAAAATCTTCTCCCAGCCAGGGTCTTAAACAGTATTTTCACTTGCTCTGCTCTCCTGCTAATTCCTGCAAAAAACCTGAATGTTTCTGAGGGCGCTTCCTCCCTGCCAAAGGCAACGGAAATTGGTTAATAAGCTCAGAGTCAGCAGAGGGAGGCAAAAAGGCACATACAGAGTATTTAACTGGTTCAGAAGCCAAGCCACAAACTTAATCCCTGGAGAACATAGTCATGTGACATGAGGAGTTGAATTGCCAGCGGGTGTAGGAGGGAGGTGAGGGGGTTATTACCCTAGCATGCATGGGGATGCCTCAGTGGGTGGGAAACTCCTAAACTTCAGCTTTGATTGGGAAGTTAAATCAGTTATTAGAAAAAGACTGCTATTCTAAAACTGCCTTGTTCCATCTTGTGTCCCATGGTATGACTAAGGGGCCTTTCCAGTCTAGAGGAAAACAGAGAATTGGACTCTCAGATAGTGAAAGCTCCCTGAGGCTGTCAGCGCTCCAGGGCCCTGATGCCAGCAGGGCTTCCAAATTGATTTAGAATGAAATGAAAAAGTGGGGAGGGAGAGAACGAGGCATAAATACTTTTCCCTTGTTAACTTATTTTCCCCTTTTGTGCATGAGCTAATGTGATGGAAAGTGATGCAGCTAAAATAAGTGCATTTGTTGGGAGCTGCGTGCTGTGCTGTGAGTTATGGCTGGAAATCTCTCACTGGCCAGTCCATTCCTTTCCTGCACTGTATCACCATGTGCTCCCAGCAGTGCCCAAGGCAGAAGGCCCCTGGGAAATGTAACAAATGTAGTGGGGTGACAAATGCAAGTCTGGTCAGTGGAAAGAGCAAGGGCCAAGTTGTGCAGCTGCTTTTCAGCACCTGAGCCCATAAAAGTGAGGGATGTCACCAGCCCTGGGGGAAGGAATAGCAAAAGGGCGGACTTCCAGGAGGACAGGTCATGGGATATGCCACTTCCTTCAGGAAGCAAGAGGGCTGCTCAGGGTATGTGCACTTCTAAGTAAGGTTTCACTTCTTACTTCTCTTTTTGCCACCTATTTGAGAGACTCTCCCTGTTGCATCTTTACCTGGTCTGCAGCATGTCGCTACAAACATTGTAATGCAGTTCTAGCTGTGAAGTGCCTCATGTTTTCCCATGGTGCACATCTCCTGCAGACACTTCTCCTTGGCCTGCATGTTCTAAATGAAACTCTCATTTTGATGCATCTTCCATCTGCTGAAGTGTTGGCCATAAATAACAACATATTACAAAATTGCCTTCTTGTCAACACACAGATTGTTTATGTGTCATTTCCTCTATCCTTTGTGTTGCTGCAACTTCCTAGGAAAGGAAGATTTATTGGTATAGCAGCATTTGGGAATGGAACCAAATCCTATGGAGTATGAAATAAATATAGTCAATTTTTGGTACTATATTTTTATTTATTTTTTTATGAGACATCTTTCCTTGACGGCTTTGAATCTCACCATGTGGCATCCACTAGCTTTGCCATATCATCTGTTGTTTAGGGTCTTATATTTCCAGAGTATGTTTGCAAGCTGAGTGTAGAACTGTGAACCACAGTCCCATGGTATTTTTGACTGAAAGCTAATCTGGAATTTCCACTTAATGTAAACTAATCTTGAATCACCACAGCCTAATTTTGGTGTCAAATTGAAAGAAGGGCTCTATCAAATTTAAAATGCAGTTGAGAGATCAGTCAAGGGTCATAGTAGGAAAGAAATACACGTTTCTGTTTTCTATGATCTCTAAATCAAATAGGCTATAAATAAGTACTCTTGACTTAAGTATTACATTTCTCATGCCAGTAAATTGTTCAAGCCCTTCCATTCAGAAGGCAGTGCACTTTCTTGTGGGAATGCTCCCTTCCCTAGTGGCTGACTTGGCCTGACTCTTTGGGGACCAGCTGATATCACCATTGCTCCCAATGCAGAATTTTATAAGGGCTCACAGTTTTCATGTTGAGCACTGTTGCAATGTTCTTCTGTGGTTGGGAATGCTGAAATATTGTCACTAAAGTTGCTAAAGGCCTGTATTGTCTCAGTGATAAGCGCTCTTGTCCCAGTGAGATTTACTATAGATGCAGTGGACACAACGTGTACCCAAACTTAGACCATTGGGGTGGTGGAAGTGGGGAGCTGGGTGTCTGTCCCTTGTGGCCCTGGGCCAGCAGTAGCACAGCTGTCCTTGTTGCTGGATTGTGCTATTCCACACTGCTTTTGTAAAAGCAGGCTTCTTGAATTCTTGCTTATTGAGGATTATTATATATGTGCTATGTGTGTAGCTCATCCTCACCCACAAATGTGTTTCTGAGAAGAGTTACTTCAAGATGGAAATGCTTGTCTTTCTTTCTTGCTTTTGTACAAGGATGCTTTTGTTCCACCCCTCAGAGGAATGGGGTCTGCCTAAATAAGCCAGCCATATGCTTTTGAGGGAAAAGACCTCATCTAAGCAATGAATACTCCTGGCTCTAGACCACTCAGTTGGACCTGGAGGGTTTTGATGATGATTCAAGAACAAAAGCTCTGCGTAACCAGGCCTGTTGCCATTTTTTGTGTAGACATAAGTCAAGTCTGAGACATGCTGCTAGCTGTTTTACAACATATGTGACAAAATTCCCAGAATCTGCTGCTCTAACTTTTCCAGAGGGACAGAATTTGGACTGCTTGTTTGCCTTGAGGTTTATTAGATCTTTTGGAGAACTGACAGCATGGATAGCTTTTCTTAAAAAATGGTTTCCTTTAATCTTCACTGAGCTTTCTTGGCTTTATTGGTGCTATGTTTTACAATTAACACTGGTGGATTTTGTGATGTAGAGATCACTGGCTTAACTCTGTTTCTGTTCAGATCTGCAGTAAGCCTCCCAGAAAATCCCCCTCTTTGTTTCCCTTACCCAGATCTTGCTTATACAAATGTATACAGAAATTTACCTTTTCTTGCATGCATGAATTAGTCCCTTAAAAAGAATTGACGCTCATCTTCCTTGAAGAGAAAGCTAGAAGCCTTCAGGCTGCTGAGAAGAGGGAAGGTCACCACAGGGTCTGCAGAGTGTAGGGAGGAAATGCACAATTCAGCCTCTGCTGTGACAGGTGGACACATTGTAGGGTCCCAAAGGCTCATGTAGGATTTGCAGAGAGCCTTGGAGGTTTGGTTGAAACCCCCAGAGACATGCAGTGAAAGCAAAGCAAGCAGGGGATTATTTATGATCTTCTTCTCTTCAGGTTTTTACATTATTGTTTTTTTATTCCTTCAAATGAGAAAGTTGGCTAGTCCTGCTTGTTTCCAATGAAAATTTGTCTTCTGAGATTTAAAGATCTCTTCAAATAGCTAAAGATGTTTAGTTTTTTGGGGGCATTTGTTGCTAAAAGCAGAACAAAAACTTCTGGCTGCATTATGTTTATAACATGAAATGGCTCTGTTTTATTCTTGGTATGAATATATCTTTGTCTTATGGAAATAGATTTCATAACTGATCTTATGCTGACCAGAAAATAAATGGCATTAATCATAAGAGGCAAAACCCTGATCTACAAATTTATTTTTTAAGAATAGTGAAAATATTGTAGTTTTAAATAGGGTGGACATTGCCCAGAAATTATTATTTTGTTGCCTCCTTAATCTTACACTGGTATTCTAGGGAGATGTATTACAATTTCTAGGTATATTTCTCCACTTTAAGGGTAGTGATGATTATCAGAATATCAACATATATGAAATTATCTTTCTTTTAAAGAAAGGAGGAAACTCATTCACTATACCCCAGGTTCGTAGTGGATAACATGGGAATTTGTTTACATTTCTGGAGGAAAAGATTAAGAAAAAGCATTCCAACAGAAAAGGACAGGGGATTAGACTTTCTGCTCAGGATCTGAAGTCTCTCTGGCTGCTCTTTAATTGCCAGTCAGGCAGAGACATGGATCAGGAATGGCATGGGCAAAACTGAGCTTGCCTTGAGGTGGACGTTTGCCCTGTAACTCCTAGAGGTCCCTTCCATCCCTGTGGGTGCATGATAGCTCCATGCATTATGAACTTATCTTCCTGACAGCTGTTGCTTCTCATTGGATATGTGTGATTTTTGTCTCTGTATACAGAGAATAAGCTATATTAATAAGTTTAATATACTGAGGACCTATTTAAAAAGGAAAAAAAAAGGGAAAAGTGGATAAATTCCCAAATCAAATGCTAATTAATTATAAAACTCTCAATTCTGCATGGGTTTATGTTGATCTTTATGTCCTTATTCTATGTATATTTTCTCATGGGGCTTTAGCTGAATGATCTAGCTTTAGTGTTTTTCCTGTAGAAACCCTGTATCAGCCTGAGCAGTGCCTGCAGAACAGATAGCAGCTTACTGTTGTTTGTTCTTCATGCTCAAAATCAGTACCTGTACATTCTATACTTCAAACTGTATCTTGCTCTAAAAGCGAGGCATCTTTATTTTCTAAAAGTTACTTCCAGGGTTGCTTGCTGCAGTAATACTGAATGATTGGTTAAGTGAATTATCAGTGAGTTCAACTCACTGTTATCATCTTCAGCCTGCACCTGAGGTACAGTCAGAGAGACAAACAAGCTAAAATCAGTAAAAATGCAAATTTATTGTTTCAATTCAGTTATTTGATTGTGCAAATTCTTATTTTCTGCTGTGGGGTCAAACAGCAATCTCTAGGCAACACAGAAGTTTGAGTTACTTGCTGCTCTTTGACAAGGTGGTTCAGCCTGAGTGTTCAGAAAATGAGGTTCACACTGATAAAGATCATGCAAAACTTTATGGTTGCCAAACATTATAAATATAAAAAATGTAGTGTCCCAAGTCACGGCCTTCATGCTCTCTTTTTGATGCCGCTAAGGTCCTACTGGACGAAAATGAAAGAGCCATGACATGGATGCTACTGTGTTTTATTTTCCTCATAGTCCTGAAAAGCAGCTCCAAGGAAAAGGGCGATATCACCATGTGTGCCATTTCTTGGGTGGATGTTTATAGCCAACACATTAGAGCAAAGTCACAGACTGAAGCAAAACATGGGCAATACAGTTGTGCTACTATTTTTCAGTACATCTCATGTTAGACTCGCTAACAAGCCTCTGCCCAGAGTTCACTGCATGCTTTTTTTTTTCATTGTTAGCTACCTTCTGTTAGGTGTTTGATGCTGTAGGAAACAGTGGTATTAGCACAGAGGCATATCTTCATGTGTAACTCATGAAAGAGTGCCCTTTCTGATGTAGGACTGCAGGTTCTCTTACTACTATGACTAGGTTCTGCTCAGCTGTCTTGTTGAGCAGAGCTTTTTTCCCTTGCTTCATTTCCTGTGTTCTGTTTATTGAGATTTCCTTCCATTTTTGTGGGGGGTCAGAGTTTGGCCCTCCTACTCCTGCAGTTAGAGTTCCTGCATGATAATGAAAAACAACTTAATAACACTTTTACTGCCTTGGGATGGAGGCAGAGACACTGTTCTGAAGTCCATTTTAAACATGTTTTAAGCACAGTTATGAAACCTTTAAGTTTCATAAGTTAAGTTCTTTAAGTTAAGAAGAATGGAGCCATCCCTAGAGTAGCAGCCAACGATTTTGACTCAGTAATTCCTGTAAAACAGAGAGTTATCAAATGTTTTAACCTTTTTTTTAGTATTTTAAAATTGTTTCTGTCTTGAAGAAACATGTACAAATGGGCCATCTCTTTCAGACTTGTGCACAGAGACAGCTCTTAACATGACACAGATTACGCTGTTTCACCATGCAAAAATGGGTAGTGTCCATAGGCCAGAGTATTCAGCAAAGTTGTTTCTATTTAGACCTTTGCAGTCCATTGCTATCCTGCTTATGAGTTACTGGCTGAACCTCGTGCTTGCCAGCAGGTTCTCTGCTGTGTGTCTTGCTGTCTCCCCACTAAGTGAAGTTACATTTCTGTGTGATACAGCGGTGAGGATGCTTCATGAGCAGTGCTTTTCACCTCTGTGTGGTGGGCTGCTGTACAAGAGAAGTCTTGAGTCCTTGGTCCCCTCTGTCATACAGAAACCCGAGTTGTGGAGCTGTGAAATGCTTAGTACAAGGTCTGTCCTGCTCTGGCAAAACTCGAGCTTTAACAAGCTGCTTGCCAGACAATGTGTCTGTGGAGTGTTTTCCACAGAGTTCCTGACCTTTTAGCAGTCTTGGCACACAAAGCCCAGAAAAGTTCCCTCCTCTACTTAATATCTGGCAACTAAGGAACTTTATAGCTTTATTGCTGCTTTTTCCTATTATTCTGTACTGGATTGTGAGTTGCATCTTCTAGGAGTGCTGCTTTGTCTTTGATCTCACAAATAAAGCTGAAGGTAGAGGACTTGGAGCCAAGACTGGGTACGCTGAGAACAAAGTGAACAGGAGCAGAAGCAGGTTTCTCTAGGTTCTCTAGAAGCAGGGTACATTTATTTCCAGATAGCCAAACAATTAGCTTGAGGACTTCAGAAAACTATTGCTGCTGTCTCCTGACACTTCAAAAGTGGCTCCACAAGAGCCATTACCATGCGAGCATTTGACAGAAGTGGGATCTTCACTTATGGGCTGCTGATGCGTACAGTATGAAAGATGAATTTTCTGCTCAGACACTCCCCAGCTTATTGTAGTAGAAAATTGAGCTCAGTGCTACATTGTTTCTTTTGCTGTACATTCTCTGTTATATTTCCAAAGTTTGAATTAGGGTTACAAATTTCTAGAGTCATGTGATGACAGCATAACCTTGGAACTATGTTAAGACAGCGTGGCAGATAACAGAGGCCCCAAATTTACATTTGGTAATAAAAAAATAGCTTCTATAAAATTTAATATGGACATAGAAATATTATTATGACTTTGCAAATCATTGTGATGGAAAAGCTCCCCTGCAAGGTTTTCTGTCCAAAGGCAGCACTTGGCAGTGGTGTTTCCACACTTAGGTTAAATGTGCCATTGTAGTTTTCAGTCTTACAGGGTGATGGTAACAGAAGGAAGTGGTAGCAAAAATAAATTAGATTTTTATTATTGGCTTAGTTTCAATAATCTAGGAAGTTATTAATAACTGCAGCTACTTGAATAATTTCTAAGATGCATCTCTGGTTTTTTTCACATTAATTATTTGATCATTTCCCCTGATTATTGTTGTTTTGTAATTACACTGGTGCCTAGAGGATCAAATTAAGTTGAGGGTCTCTTATTCTGTCTGCTAAGATGGAGTTCTTTCCTAAAGAAGCTGCAATCTAAGTTGCTGAGATAAAGAGAGAAGAAAGAAGATAAAACAGTTTGCTCAGGGTTATAAAAAAGTCTCTGGTAAAGCTGAGTTGTCATCTTTTTTTGAATCCTTAATGCCAAAATGACAGACTGGAGGTTTGTCTTTAATACCCAAGATGGTGGTATTTAATAGAGCTGAGAAGTCTAGAAAGAGAAATGAAATCCATTTTGTGCCAATGGGAATGAATCCATGAAGGCTTGGATGTGAGGGCTATTTTAACAGCTTTTCCTGAAGCACTTGTCTGTCATATCTTGACTCCAAGGCATGGACCAGAGGTCTCTGATTCTATCACATGAGGTGGTTCATAGGCTGAACTCAACAAAATTCAGTATAAATTTCAGATTCATCTGCATGTGTTCCATTGCCCTGACAAGAAAAAACTGTAGAAACTGTCTAATTACATTTCTGTGGTTTTATATTGCTTATTGTAATTTGTTATCTTGATTTAACTTATGTACAGTGTTTGCCATTGTAGCTGAAGTTTGAGAATTCAATAAATTATGAGATTGACTTATTCCCATTAAAAAAGTAATTTTGAAATAAGATTGCTCCTCTGTCATGCTATAATTGAAGACTGAAACGTAATGAGAGCAAATGATTGTTCTTTTGTGGATTTCAACAAGCCATTAAAAACAAGGGAAAAAAAACTTTGAAAACCACAAACTCACTCTCTGTTTTAGTTTAACAGCAAATTTAGAAATATAGTTGCTCACTGAAATCGAGACAAGTGACTTCATTGTGTTTAAGACCAAAAAAACAGAATTGAATTAAAATATTTTATGAGTAAGGTAATTTGCTTGAAGATGTAGAGTACTGTATTGTTATCTGCCTTTTAGCGTTACAAACCTTTTCCAGTTTCCTATTGACTTAGTCAGACCAACAGAGATCCTTTGTGCTTGTGGTTAGATTTTGGTGTAAGCCAGTGAACAGGAGAAATCAGTCCCAGAAGAGGATGATTCAGCCTCTGTGTCTTAGGAGGCCATGAATGAATTGAACTTTGGTGTAGTTTTTCTTTCTCTATTAGACCACCTTAGAATAGGAAGTTAATCCTCAGGACATGAATGCTTAAGACTGAAATGTCTTATATTTGAGTTTTAGGAAAACAAGGAATATTTTCTGGGAAAATAAATATTGCACATCTAAGTTTTAATTTTTTTTTCTGGAAATTGCATGGAATCCCAGAAGAATTGTTCAGGGATGAATCTCAATGGCCAGGTACTAATTTCCTCCCATCTGAGAGACGATATATTTGTGGGATTTTTTTGGTGCACATTTGTTTGAAAACTTGTTAAAAACCTGCCAGCAGCCAAGATTCCAAATACCACAGAATAATCTGTTTCCCTGTTTCAGTGGTCTCTGGCCCCTTGAAGTTCCAGTTGCAATTAGGAAGATGGTCTTGAAACTAAAAAGCTAACTTGTGCTTTTTTTTGTGTGCACTTGTGCCAAGTTTTGTAATTTGTAGAAGAACCATCAGGCATCTATGCTGTAAGGGATTCCTGGAATTGTTTTGCTCTTGCAGAGAGATTTACTGTAGGTACCAAGACAGAAGACTGTCTCATTCTTCATGTGTCTCAGGGTTTGGAGGATTAAAATTCAGGTGTGTGGTGTGGTGTTGTGTGCACCTGTGTGGTGTTTCATTGTGGTTGGGTTTTAAATACGTTATTTTGACATTTTCACATTCCTTGGCACATGACCAAGGTTTCTTTGCTGCCTGTGGACAGATATTTGGATATGGAAGCATCAGTGCTTTTAAGAGGAATAGTTGCCTTCATTTAGGCAGTAGTGGAGACTGACGTGCCTGTGTCCAGAATGGTGTTATGGAGGTTGACCTGTGATTAGTAGGAATGCAAGAGATGCCTTGAATCCTTTGAAATGTATAATGTTAGAGCTGTGCCAGAGTAAAAATCAGTCTCCTGCTGCAGGACCTGGAATCTGATCATCAGCTCCTACAAAAAAAGCAGTGAGCCTAAACCTTTGTGGCACCTGGGTTCTATCCCATTAGGTTCCATTGATTTGTCAGTCACACCTTTTCAGCTTGCTTAGCTGGACAGGTATTCACTCCATCACCCAGAGAGAAAGTGCCTGGCTGGGGATATGGTAATGAGTGACGTAATTACAGAGGTCACCAGGCAGCCTGGCTTTGTATCAGGACACGTGTGACTTCTTGATTATTCCCAGGTTACCAATGTTTTAGGTCTGTTTATTTTCAGTAAAACATTATTGGTGCATGAAATTGCTGCTAAGATCTCAAGAGGTTCCAGAGGAGAATGTTAATATTGTTAGGATCTCGCACTTAGAAAAGGAAGCTGGGAAAAGGTGCACAAAGGTAGGGAGGCAGGGTCTAATTATAAGCCCAATTAAAGTATCTGAAGGAATACAAAGCATAGTCTAAGAGGTAACATAGACAAAACAGAAAACAAATCCATCACTGCACTGTGATTTCTGTGACAGAAACCAGATTGTGCTCTGGTTTTACAAGAGCATTGAGATTCCTTAACAAGAATACTTGGGAAAAGAGAAGGATATAAAGTAAACCCATTATAGAAGGTTTTTTGTATAGTAATCAGAGGGGTGGTGGTGGAATTGTGTGCACACAGCAATAGGAAAAAGATTGGTTTCCAGGTCCCCAGACTTTGCTCCAGCTCCACTCCCAAGGCCAGCAGGGCTTTCCTGTGCTTACTGTGTCTTAGCAGAGATAATTATATGTGTGTAGGATCCTGAACACTGGCTCAGCCACTGAAGACCAGAGCTAACAGCATTGAAGGTGTCAGACATGTTTTAAATGGATTAAACAGAGTGGAAGCTGTCTGTTTATACATCTCAGCAGGTCAGGCTGAAGCTTAACAAAATGTTTAATGCATGTGCTTAAATCCATTCCTCTACCACAGAGCAATGGTAGTCCATCTGTGACATTCAGTGTGTTGAGGCTTCAGTGGAGGTGCTGTGCTGACTGACTTGCAGGCCTTAGGCTCACATGCTGTTTTTAGACATACATTTTCCTTTCTCCTTGCATAAGTCCTTGCTATTTACCGTGCTGGTTTAGCTGAAGTGCTGGCATCAACCAAAATATCAGGATGCTTCCTGAGACTGAAGTTTGCTGCCTCTGACAGTTTGTAGATACAGATGGGTGTTTCACAGCTGAACCTGAGTGGTAACTGAATCTCTTTCTGTTTGGAAAGGTTGTTCAGCTAAGAAGTGCCCTGCAGCTAGATCCAGGGATTTGTTCTACTTATTTCTGTGGATGTCATAGAGGATCACTTATTCACAAGGATCCTTGCATCTTCCTGACTTCTCAGGAGGGTTGCTTTTTAAATATTTATTTTGGTATTAATGTTAAAGGTGGCATTGCATTCACCTGTGTTTTCATTCATTCAAATGCATGGAATTATTTATTATTATTAGTTAGTTATTTCTTTAGCTACCCTTTCAGCTCTGTAGGGGAAGAGGTTCCTGGGCTAGAATGGAAGTTGTTTTCTACTTGTTCTCAGTGAGATAATTTTTTTCCCAGAGCTTTTATTTGTTGTTCTTGTCCCTAGCCTTAGCTACTTAGCTACTTTCCTCCGCAGAGGAAAATAAATTGTGAAGCACAAATCGTCTGCACAAAAAGTACGATTACAGACAGAATAGGTAAATTCTTCAAGGGAGAGGAAAGAAAGAAAAGGGCAAAGGAAGGCTGGAGTGTAGAAAAAGATGGAGGAGGAGTTTCCTCAAGAAATGAAGGTACAAAGTCAGGCTATTCTTCTGGGTCAGCAGTCCCTAACCATCTCTTATCTTTTAGAATTGCCAGCTGCATTTGGGAAGTGGCATGTTTCACTTAAGGGTCTCCTTGTCTTGGTGAATATGCAATTTTTCAGGACTGTCCTGGTATTCTGTGGTCCTTGCCAGGTATGAGAGCTGAAGGTTCAGTTACTCTGAGATTCACCTGGAGAGTTACTAATTTAACACGTGTTTCATGAGCTCATTTCGAACACCCCTTTGGTGAAGTATGGTCACCATGGTCAGCAGAGTCACATTTCAAGCTGTGTGACTCATGGCAAACTGGAATGGGAAGGCCAAGCACTGATGCTGTTTGTAGGATTCTGAGACATTTAATAGAGAAACTGAAGAAGAACCCTACTGCAGGGCAATGGGACACAGCATGATTTAACAAAGATTTTGGTAGAATCTCTGATCCTGGACATTTTTTAATCCCTACTGGATGTTTTTCCACAAGATGTCCTCATTCAAGTGTACTTTGATTTAGAAGAATATCTTTCTAAAGGTGAGGTACAGTAATTGTTATTTCATGGCTTTGTTTACATTTCTATAGGCACTTAAGGAAATGGTTTCAAGGAATGCCAAACACATGAAAGACACAGAGACAAGAGGATTTGTGCTGAATGAAGTCCAGACTGAAAGCCACTGAAGCACAGTTCTCCACAATAACAGTTGTGTGTACCTGACACCATAAAATGTTTGTGTCAACCGTTTTGTCTCAGTTTCTCAGCTGCTAAAGAAAACATAGATTTTTCAAGAGTTTGCAAATCAATAGCCAAGAGACATTTCCATTCAGAAATGCCAATAAAATAGACTAACATCTACATTGTGTGCAAACTGATGACCTTGGTATAAAGCCTATAACATAATAAACTTTGAAATAGGTAGGAGCAAAGTGATTCAGGAATTACAAGCTATTTGGAAATTATTTGAGAGTGCATCTGTATATTTCAAGAAAAATCAAAAGCTTCATGATAACTATTTAGCGTTTGTAACAGCTCAGTACAAAAAGAGAATCAGAGGTTATTTCTTGATTTAGCAGTTTTTCTTTTTTGGAAGCAAAACAAAAAAAAAAATTGTTGATATCTGGTTTGTATTTTTAACTGTGAAGTGACCACAGGAGGACTAGGGCTAACCTTTCTCTATCCAGTCCTTCATATGATGAGCTCTTGCAGCAGTTGTTGCTGGTAGAGTACCCAGAACTGCAGGCTTTGAAACAGGAAATGTGCATCCTCCAAATTTTTCTGGAAACGGAAATAACCATGCAGTGATCCTGGTAGCAGTCAAAAATTAGCACCTTTGGCTCCTGTTGAACAAGAACATCACACAATGCTTTATGAAAAAGAAACCTCTCTATTTCTGACCTCCTGTTTTAATGTGGCCAACCTGGCCACTGATTCTTTTCTCAGTGCATTTCTTTGATTTGGAACCAAATGGAGGTATCCAGCTGTGATGTTTGCTTTGATGGAGCCACTGAATAGAGCAGCAGGCAACTAGTTAATACTGCTGTCCCTAAAGCAGGGTTCTTTCACCAACTGTTCAAGAGCCAATCTACAAAAGGAGTTGAGATATTTGATTTAATTACCATTCTGCAGATTAGGGTGCCAGGCATCTAATGCTGCCAGCACACCTTCTAGGAAGTAGGCAGTCTTTTATCCAAAAAGGGAATTAAGAATGAATAATACAGAAAGAGGTGTCTGGTCACTCACAATTATATAACAAAATTCTTTATGTGCATGTGGTGGTCTTGGTCTGGTTCATTGTGCTATCATTTGCATATATAAATTTCCCTGGATGTGTGTTTCTTAGCATTACAATAATCTGGGGTAACTTGAGGTTATATTTTCATCCTATCAGCTAATACCAAGTTATTATTTAATCATATACTCAATTACAGTTTCTGCTTGAATCTATTTGAACAATTAATTGTCAGTGAAATAAGGATTTATAATATTCTGTTCCTGGGGACTCTTCAGTCTTCCATTGCTCTGGTACACTGTTGTCATGGTTTCAAAACCAACCCCGAGTTACTGTGAACTTCTTTGTGGATTTTTAACCTCAATTGACACCAAATTCTCCCCTTTGAGACTTATGGACATATCCACAGAACATATCTTGGAAGTCATACCCTGTATTTGAAAAAACCACAGTTAATTCTGTAAACAGAAAGAACACAATAAACATACAGTTTTTGATTTTGTGATAGATTTTGGTGCATCAATATAGTCTTTAAGGGCCCTACAGCTGTCTATGTAACCACCAGAACAATGTAAGATCCTTTTCACTTTTCTTTCTGTGGCTCATCTTTCCAGGTGTGGATATAAAGTTTCCATCTTGAAAGTTGTGTAGTGGCATGGCTGACTGATGTACCTATGTAAAGATGATAAAATGTGCAAAATAGACAGCAAATAACCTTTTATCATTCCTTTCCCTTTAACATGCATTTGATTGTTTCAATTGCCCAATGATTTATCTGGATATGACTTCCCCTACAATACTTCAAAAGGACTCACTCTTTCACTGACTTGTTAATGAGAGTCTCACCAAGGCAGTCAGCAAGACATCTACCCATTTGATCTGAATTGCCAGGCAAAATGTTGAAAAATTTTGTTGGGTTGTTTTTGTTTTCAGTCATGCTCTTCACCTTTTTGCTAGACTGGGGCCTACAGGGGGTTTGTAAATCCCCTTAAAGTGCAGAAACATTGATACTCCTTGGACATCTGTTCCCGCATGAATTCCTTCATGTCACTTCTTGAGAAGGATGCAGCATCATTTCAGCAGTTCTGAGAATGTGTTGGTTTGGAGTTTTCCACCATTCTTCTGATTTTTTTGTTTTGTTTTGTAACATTTTGGTATGTCTGCCAATATATTTTTCTTCTTTCATCAACATATTCCAACAAAATTACATTGTTATTGTAACCTTGTCATTGTTCCAATGCCAATATGTTTTTGCTAATGTGTTACCCATCAGAGTAGAGCTGTTTTCAATTCATGAAGTGGCACAGTACAGCTGCACCTTTCTTCTCATTATGGGATTCTCTGATTTGAAGGCAAAAATTGTTTTTCTTTGTTGTCTAATGGGATTAAAAAAAAAAAAAGTACCTTTTAAATCCAAAACAAGTAAAATAAGCATTTGTTTCTGGAATTGAGGCGATCGAGGTGTAAGGAATGGTATGCTGGGGTATGTGTGTATGTATATTTATATTCGTAGTTATTTGGTTTATGACTCTTAACTTTTCTGCCAGCCTATATTCCTGAGGATGAGGATTCTTTACTGGTAAAATAGGAGTATTTAATTCAGACTGATACTCCCCAGGCAGTCCATACTGCATGGCAGTATTTATCAAGTGCTCCAATCCTTTACACACTTCCAGTCTAATAGGGTATTGATTTACCCTCACTGGTTGTGCTCCTGGCTTGAGCTCTGCTTGAAGTGGAGTTCACGTTCCCTGCTTTGCCTGGTTTCTCTGAAGCCCATCCCCCAGAGTGATTACCACATTCAGCACTGGATCTGGAATGTCAATCTCAGGTTCATCCGAGGTCTGGTCCATTAGTAAACAGATTTAAGCCTTCTGTGCTGTTTCCTGTGGGAGGTATAACTTGTACAGACTTTTTAAAAAATAGTTTTTTGAGCATTTAACTTGCATCCTGACAATGGAAAGGACATTCTGGCACGCATATATATATATATATAAACCCGTGAGGTAGTTTAATATCTCCATTGTACATTTTGTAGGTTGCCAGAATGGCTGCAAAGTTCTTTTTCCCATTGCTCCAACCATCGGTATTGTGACACTACTTATAGGCCTTTACTGCTCATTATTATTGAATGTGAGGCCCTGCTGTCTATTAAAAGCTCTATTGCTTTGTTCCCCAGCTTTATTGGAAGTACAGGATCTGCTGGGTATGCATTGATACTTTCCCCCAGTCTCCTTCACTCATCAGAATCCTCCAGCATCATAATGTTAACATCCTCTAATTGACCCTTACTGCCTACAAAGACCTCATTGATTCAGGCTCCAGGTGGGGGAGGCCTTTTGGACCCCAGAACCTCTGCCTATCCTTTTGCATTCTTTAATATTAACCTCTTTTCTTCTGCAATAAAAAGATGTTCTATACAGTGTACATATCCCCCCTTCATTAGGGTAATGAATCAGCATAATATTTTCTAGAAACTGATACATTCCTTCTGGATTTTCTGGATTCTCTGAGTGTAAACAGGCAGACCAAATCAACAAGTCTGAAGTACTAAATGGGACATTTACAAAGAGGTGGCAGACCCTTTGCCCCCACTGATTGTCTTAGAGGTACCTTTGTCACTGCCTGAGTATGCCCTCGAGTCCAGCCTGCAACAGGACTAAAATTTTCATTTCCCATAGCTCAGTGTCAGTCTCTTGCCTCACCCAGAGGGTGATCTTTATTCTGAGGAACAAAAAAGGGATTTCCAAGGCAAAGGAACTGCAAAGAAAGGCAAGTCTTTCTCTGGCCCTTGCCCAGTTCTTGAGATTAAATGCTGAGCATTCCAATACCAGGAGTGGGAATGGCAGGCTTCTTTTGTTACTTCATTCTCATCTCTTCTATCTTTTGACATGGTGTGTTTTTTGACATGTATTCTTTGGGAGTGTATACTACTCAATCCATGCATCAGGCATGAGTTATTAGACTCTAATCATATATCTTCAATAGCCATGTAAACTTTTCAACATAAAATTTTAATGGTTTATATTACAGTGTGTGTAGGGAGGTTTTGTTTTGATTTTCTTATTTTTTTTAAACTGAGCTAGGTGAATGGCAGATTTTTTTTCAGATCCTGTCCAAACTTGGATAAGGAGGCTTCATTTTTAAGGGACCAAATGTATTTTCTATAGTAAATGTACTGTATACTGAATTACTGATGTCTTTCTTCTTCTGGTATGGAGATGAAGGGAATAATTTGTTATCAAGTGCTTTGTATGCCATGTAACTTAGGAGCAATCAGTGATCAGGGATGATGGGTTACAAATGACCCTGATTGAGGACTTGTTGATGTTTAAGATTGCATTCCCACAGGTAGGATGTGCCCCTCCTCCCCCTGGGCCTCTCACCTACACATACCTCTGTATTCCTTTGCTGAGAACAGGAAAATGCTGCTTCTTTCAGTTATCACACTTCTAGAAACTTAGAGCTTGAAGAAAACATTCTCAACAAGGGCTGAAATAGCTTGGATACAGATGCAACTTGCTGTATGCTATGCTCCTACCTTGGAGACTGCCACATGTATTAACTAGCAATAATAAAATCCCTTCTGTTAGAAGACTTATGGTAAAAATTATTTACATGCTGCAACTATTTTGATCTAAATAATTCGAGTATATTGTGATGAAGCAGTGCTGAAATGTCTTAATTCTTCCAGTTTATCATGTCCTGTCAATAGCAATGACCTGAGACTGGTGATGCTGGATGGATGAAGGCACGCTTGCATTTTGGAGTCCTGTGTTAGCTGTAATTATCACTGTTGGTGATTATAACCTTATTACCCTGTGGTAATGCCTCAGGAAATCTTCTGTAGGATTTGTTGTGATGATAATTATCTTTTCCCTGGGTAAGTTTCTCTTGTGCTTGGCAATGGTGTTGGACAGTGAATTTCTGTATTTGAAAACATTTTCCGTTCAGTCCTAATTTAGTTAAAACCAAACCACAGCTGAAGCGATCTAAGAAATCATTCTTAGCTAGATACTTTTCAGTGGTGTAAAGGCTGTAAAATTAACTGGGTTCTTGTTCCAATGTCTGCTGATCTGAGACAGCATTGAAAACACCCACTTGTCTCCTTTTAGATCCCACAGTGGAAATTATATCTGGCCCACATGGAGATGGATCTGCACGCAGTCCATGTGACACTGGGATGTCCTGCAGGAGGCTGTTTGGTGCTTAGGCACCACCTCACACAAAGTGTGAGCATGAGTGGATTAGAAACAGAAACAGAGCCATGGGGACTCTCATGTCTAATCCTTCAGATCCAGTTCTCTGGCCTTTCTAGCAGTGCTACTCATTACCAAGTTATAGGCTATGGAGCCCATATGTTGAACTTGGTCACCATTTGTTCATCTCACGTATCTAATCCACACAGAAATGGTCTTCCATCTACTTGGGGTAGTGTGAGCAGGCTGAAGTCCACAGTAAGCTTTCCTAAAGTGTTGGATATTATGGCTGTGTTCCCTCTCCCACTCCTCTGGACAGATCAGATGGATGCTCCACCTGAGTGGCCCCTGCTGTGTTAATGGTGGGCTACTACCTTTGTGGTGCTTTGAGACAAATTAGCCTTTAAATGCTCTGCATTGTAATAATGAGGAGTCATAGTACATTTTAGAGTTTCTTGCCTTTTTTATATCAGTGGTGGTTAAGAGGCCAGATTACAATTCTGATTTTAATGATGAGCTGCTTAACATTTGACGTTAACAATCTTCAGTTAAAAAGGGGAAATGTGTCCAAATCTGCTCTACAGCTAACACCTCAAGTTTAAGTCTCAATTTATCCTTCCCTTTTGAGGAGTTTGCACAACACCTGCAGTCTGATTTTTCTAGTGCCATCAGTATAAATCAAGCCTCGTAAATCAAGCTGTAACTACAAGCCTTTTATCTGTGAATTTTATTTGCAGTGAAAATAGGAGGCTTCAGGAGGTGAAACCACTGTCATATGAGCTATGTTCACCTGCCTGGAGCAGCACACAGACTATTCTGGTCAAGAGAGAGCTTGGATTTGTAGGAGAGCTACTGATTTGTAGATCAGTTCTTGGAACTGATCTACAAATAGACTTCCAAGCTAAGAACCTTCCACATATTGTTGGCACACACTTGATCTGCACTGAAAGATGGAAGGGTGCTTGTGGCCTTTCCTTGGGATATTGGCATTTGCCCTTTCTTTGGCACGGATTTCTTATGGATTGCAGGTGCTTTACTTGGACTTTGTGTGGGAAATTGCCAGCAGTGATGTGTGAGTAGCCAAGGATGGAACAACTATGTTAATTATCTTGCAGAAAAGCTACAGCATGTGAGAACTTTTGCTTGTTATGTTCCACAAAAGTTTTTAAATGTACCAATCTTTGCTTTTTATGTTCCCCATAGGCTTTTAAATGTACCGGTCATGCTATTAAATTTCCATATCTTCTTAATCTTAACATGTGGACAAGTTATTTTTTGTGCCATTTGCCCCATATAAAAAAGGGATAGCAGTTCTCGGTTGTTTCACAGAAGTGTCACACGGACAGAAGCTTGAAAAGCTGTCGCTTGTGGGGATTGAATGTTGCTTCTTGCCTGGTACAACAAATGAGAATGGGCTTGGATGGAGATGTTGCTCAGCCTCTCAGAATCCAGGGCCACACTTTGCTGTATAGATGGGCTTCAGCTTCCTGTAGTGCTTCTGCTGTTGAGGTGGGAAGTTGGAAAGGTTATGACTGGGAAAAGGTCATCTTCTAGTGTCAAACAGCTCCTGCTGCCAGAACAACCTGCCTTTTGAACTGCAGTAAAACTCAGAGCACTGTGGTCCGTGCTCTGAGGCAGCTCCAGTTGCTAAATTGTGAGTGGAGTAATTCAAGTTTGGACTGTAATTGGGGCAGGGCTGTTTTCCAGGGTTGTTCACCTAGCTCTAAAGGGTGACAGGACAAAGCCTTTGAGATTACTGAATCTAGTTTGTCACTGAAAACTGATAACATTTCATTCAAATACTTGGATTATATGTCTTCTGTCTAAATGAAGAATGTGTATATTTCTGATATTTTGAAAAATCTCATTGTTTTTAAAAACCTAGATCAAATGACTAATGCATTCTTCAAAGTAAGGAGAAACTCCTGTGGATAATTTTTCAACACTTGACACCTTCCCAGCCAATTTACTTGTTCTCAGCAGAATAGATGGAAGTAGCTTTTCTCTAGCATGACTGCTGGCTATTTCACACAGCTACCTTGATGCTCTCTAAATGGAGCCCTCAGAGAAATCATTGCAACGATAGAAGAAGGGACTGAAGTTGCAGGGAGCTAATTAGTTTGCAAACATGGAGGTTGTGAAGTCTTATTTTGATCTCAGACAGGTAACTGAACTCGGTTTAGAGAACTCATTTAGTTATTAGTGAATATATTTTTCCTGACATCTGCTAGCACACATTCTGTGGCCACACAGTAGATGTAAGAAATGGCCAGGTGAACTTATCTGCTAGCTCTGAATCTTGTATGACAAGTATTAAGGAGTGGTCAGCTATGGGTGATTTTGAAGGAATTGTTACAGCACTCCTTGCTAAAAATTGCATTTAAGTGCAGCCACACCATCAATTTTTGCCATGTTTTTTCTATATCTCCTTGGATAAAAAGCTCTTGCTTTGCTTTTTGCCTTTGCAAATTGATGAGGGGTGCAAAACAATTACCTGAAGCCACAGAGAGGGTCTGAACTTAAAAGCATTCAGACATTTGTTTTCTGTTCAGACACATGTGATCCCTTGGAATCTCAAAGCTGTTTGGGATATGGAGTGAGGAGAGAGAGCCATCTCTTTTTTGTATTTGCATACACACTAGAGGCAACAAGGTAATGCCACTGCAGGAAATGCAGTTGTTAATATTCTGGAATGTGTTAACAGGAGTGGATAATATCAGGCATGAGAGGTAGTTGTAGTTATTCTGCTCTACTTGACAAAATTGTGAACCTGTTTGTATTACTGGTTTAGGTATTCCTGAGAGCATGGAGATTCATCTTTAGAGTCCCATGGTGATCCCTTATCGTTTCTACCAAGAATTATAAGCTGTAAATGTTACCTTTAAGAAGAAAAAAACTGCTTGTTCAATCTAAAAAAAAAATCTCTTCCCGTGCATAAAGAACTCACAAGAGAAAGGCAACGAACAATGAAAAATGAACCTCTCGTTGAGGTTAAGCCAAGAAGTAATTAATCTAATTGGAAGCAATAGAGATCTTAGCTTGATATTAGGAAAAACTTCACCTTAAGCACTGAAAGTATGTTGCCCACATGCTCTGGCAGAAGAGTTTAGTACACTGCACACAGAGAGGGACAGAGCTATTTTATTGTGTCTCTAGGTTTGGCATATCCTGCACTTCTCGGTTTGATTGACTTTTTTTTAGAAAGGGCATAATAAGTGCAGACTTCTGGTCCTTATGGCTTTGTTTTGCTAAGGACGGAACAGTGCACTGAGATTCTTACAGGACGTACATGAAACTGTACTACGTGCTACAGTCAGACTTTCTCTCCTCTTGGTTATTTGGTCTCTCATCGTCCTTTCTGCAGAGCATTCTCAGTCACCCTTAGGTAAGGAAGACTGCTTTCTTTTCTAAAAAGATAAATTAGATGCAAGGGAGAGCTCTGAAAATAGGCAAAAACTCTTTATTGTATTCACCTACGCAATAAAATGTGAGCAAGTGTATTAAGCACTTGTACTGTTTGCCACGTAGGAGGTGGGAGCAGTGACTTGTTGAGCTCCCTCCACACTCTGTGATTCCACTTAAGGATGAAATGTGAGTTGGGGTGCTATGCATCCTGTTTGGACACATAGGTGATCCCACTAGTCACTTGTACAGGTTCATCAGAATGTTCCTATCTCAGAAAATGCAGCACTTCACTGCAGCCTGTGCTCTGGCTGATAGATGTGTGAAACTGCACACTCCATAGTTCTGGATAAATGGAGTGCTTACTTCAAAGACAAAGTGCAGGGCTCGTGAACCTGTGCCTGTACAGTGTAAATAGTATTCAGTTTCTAGTCTCTGTGAGACGCCAGTTCAAAATTTTGCTGTGGTGTCAGTGGATAAATGAGGAGTACCTTAAGGGTTCCTACATTCTAGAGTTAAAGTGCTCGTATGGAGAAAAAAAGAGCATTTCACACATCCACTTAAATTTTGATAGATGAAAAAAAAAAAGGCAGTCAGACCTTCTTATGTGGTTTTCTCAGGTATGGGTTGAAGCAGCTAACATTTATATCCTGTGCTGGGGGCCTAGGTTCCGGAGAAGCTGACTGCAGATAACAATAGTTTTCTAATAAAGTGATCACAAATTACATAACTTAGACCACTTAGATTATATCCATGCTCTGATTTATCTTCCTGGTTCAAACCCAGCCAATCTGTGCTTATCCATTACTTTGGTTCAGCTGTGCTATGCAAAGAAAAGGCACATTTGTACTGTTGAGTCCACGTGTACACTGCCTTGTTTGTGCAGAGACAGCTCTGGAACAAGATTCAGTGACAGATTCCATGTGCAAGTGGTTTCAAAAGAGATTTTTCAAGATGCTTATTTTCTTATTTTTAAAAATGCAAATCTTCTTCTTTCTTTCAGGAATTCACTCCCAGTCTTTTCCTCACTTCTAATCCAAAAGCCTTAACCAAGACACTTTTGTCCCAAAATGATAAGCCCAAGGTTCTTTACACTAGTTATATATGGGAAGGTTTGGTGGAGAGAAAGATCATCAGTGATCACTAGGAATTGCACAGTGTATGTCACAATTGAACACTATTTCTTTTCCACCAGTGTATCGTTTTGTTCTTCAATAAATGATATAACTACAGAAGAAACACAGGAGAAAGGGGTGATGTGGAAAGTGTGTGCACCAGCACTGCACTGATCTCTTAATCAAGGAGGGTGGATTCCAGGACAAGCACAAGGAGGCTGGAAGGAAAGAATGTCCTCATTTTAGGGAACTAGAAAAAGTGACTTTCTAATCAACAATATTATGATATGGAGACAAAAAAAGATCTAAATTGCAGGAGTTAAATGCTGGGGAAAGAAATTAACCACTGAAGTCCTATGACAGCACCTGGTTGTGGGAGAAAAGCTCGTAAATGCCTAAAAATTTAGCTTAGACTGGAAACTGGTAGAAATTTTGATATAGCAGAGGGAGGGGAGTGAGCTTCTAAAACAGCTTCTCAGTGAGTATGTGTGTGTAAAGGGGACAACAGGCTTCCTAAACCACTTCTAAATGGAGCTGAATCACTTAATGCCACTGTGTTTACAGTGGCAGAAGGCTGGATTCGATGAACCAGCTGAGAAGGTCAATGCAAGCACTGTTCTACCCCCACACTAACATAGCAACATGAACTGATTTAATTATTAGATTTCTTCAGGAGGCAGGAACATCTTAAGTGTATTTTGCAACCCCATGCTGTGGTTTAGGGCCTAACACCACTAAGGCTTTGCTACAATTAACATAATTCACAGAGTGTGTGGATGTTACCTGGCCATCATGACTGTGAACTACTCTGTCCTGCATTGAGACTGTTTCCATTTAACAGGAATTGCCACTGTCCAGTTTACAAACCTGTCTGTTGAACTGGGAATTGGGAGGGTTTCTTGGAAAGACTAACATCCCAGAGACAGAACAGCCGCTACCAGCATTATCTGTCTCTTCTCATGAGCACAAAATTCATCACAGAAAAGCAAGCAATTTCTGATGCTTTTTTAATGAACTGTCTCAGAGAGAGAGTGAGAGAAAAAAAAGTGTTCGTTCCTAAGTTACATGGCAAAAAATTGACTATACAAAGCTCTGTATTTCTTTTGTGCTTGCTTCATAGTTTGTAATACCACTAGGATTGCACTCTGAAACTTTCTAGTTAATACTACCGCCTCTTAAACACAAACATTGAATCTGGAAGCAGGCTTATTGCAAACACTCAGAGAGCAAAGAAGATAAACACAAGAAAATTGTTTCAGTATTTTGACAATCAAGTCTGAGAGCTTTTATACATTGACTCCTGACAGTTCAAGATGTCAGAATACTGGAAGTGAAGGGTAGTGACAGGTGGAAGAATACAAAATAGGAATCCAACCCCCACAGCAAAATAATAATTAAAAGGCAGATCATAGAGGAAAGATGTGATTTTTTTTTTCCAAGGTGCTGCTGCAAGAATACAAGATTTTGTGTGGTCAGGGTGCTCATGGGGCTTCATTAGGGCTTTTATGACTGCTGCTATTAACAAACCAATGGTGTGTCCACTAAAACTCAACATCAGCTGTTGAGTATCAACATGGGAGCTATAAAAGCATAACGCTAATTTCTCCACATCTGGCTTTTCTTCTTTGCATATAGTCCCTAATTGCAATCTCTGGTTTTGGGCTGGTTTTTTGAGTGGTGACCTTCAATTAGATTAAGGTCGATTTGTTCACAAGATTGACAAAGTGTATTAAAGTTTGACAAGTTGCAGTTACTAAGAACTTCAGTAGTAACACCACCAAATGAAGTATTGGAGCAATAATAATCCTCAGTAGCTTTTTTGTCTTTCGTGCTAGTTTATATTTCTTTTTCCCAGAAGACATTTCCATGGCTGTCCCAGAGGACATTTTCCATGGCTCTGCACCCCAGTTATATAAAACAAAATTATATTTTCTTAGTGAACAGTGTCCTGGTTATATTCCTCATATAAGTGTGTGATGCTTAATTTTTTTCATATCTCCGTGGTCATCTCTTAAATGATATGTACGTGCATAGTGCTGCTTTGTGTTCTTGTGTTGTTTTGTTTCTTCTCTGGTAGAAGACAAATGGGATTTTCAGCTTGGGGCTGTACCTGTATGTTCTTGTATTTCTTACTTTGCTATCCATGGGATTGAATCCAGCCCAGCAGAACAGCTGCTGATGGATGCTGAGTTGACTTCCTCAGTACCTGCTGTGTGATCTGTGTGACCTGCTGCCACAGGGAAACAGTGGAACTGAGGTATTGAGAGGCTTAATGGTGTACCTTGGTCCTTATGCACGCCCAGTTTCAGTCAGCAAGGTGTCCTTGTATTCTCCTCTTCTGAACATTCTTGGTACATTAGTAGAAACAAGAACTTATACTAAATGTGCAACCTTTAGATGCCTTTAAACAGGAGAGGACTAAAAATATCTTTTCGAGCTTTCTAGCAGATTTTCACATGCGTGACTTTCACGTGCACTTTGCCCAAGGCTAGCAGTGAAGTTGCAGCACAGAGGGTGACTCTGTACGTCCCAGCATCTGTGGTTCTCAAACATGTGCATGCATGCACCTGTGAACACAAACGTACATGCTCTTGTTAGTCAGCTTCTCTGCTCTTAAAACTCTGCATGGCACAGGATCACACTTGAATTCAGGAAGGCTTCCTTCATGGGAAGGTTGCTGAGCGCTGGAACAGACTGCCCGGGGAGGTGGTGGAGGTGTTCAAGAAATGGGTGGATGTAGCACACAGTGCAATTGTCTGGTGACAAGGTGGTGATTGGTCCAAGGTTGAACTGGATGATCTTGGAGGTCTTTTCCAACCTAAATGCTTCTGTGGCTTACCAGGCTTTAGATTTGGGCCTGGCAGCAGGCAGTGGTGTTTGCTCAGAGCTGCTGGTGGCACTATGTGAAATTGTGGGTCAGTTGAGGAAAATTGCAGAGGCTCAGATTACAGTAAAGGTTGCAGAATTGCTGCTGCTGCCACTGCAGCTATTTTCCTTTTTGGATTGTCAGGTGTTTACTCTTGCAGAGTAAAAAAAGGAACACTAAGCACATCCAGAAAATACCTTAGCCTGGATGCAGGATCAGACTGTGTGGGTGCAATAGGAAGGATTTCTAACTGGTTTGTCCTGCTGCCAAATCCAGATTGCTTCTTTAAAACAGTCTCCTTTTGGGCACTTTGCATAAAGGAAGAAATTAAACATCAACTCAGTAGTATTCTTTCCTGTTAAATTTTACAGAATGTGGAGCTCTGTGTGAAAAACATAGTTCTTTCTCTTGGTGATGTAGAATTGGTTTTTAAAGTGAGTTCTCTGTCTTTACAAGAACTCAGTACTGTTCATATGAGAGTCCTCTTTGTAATAAGATTTCCTCTTCCCCTTCTCCCTGTGTGGGAAGAGGGCTCTGCGTGCCATACTAATCATTAAATAAAGATTTATTAGTGAACATACTACTCAGAATGTTGCTGCTATTATAAGCAGTGACAAAACTAGGCATCAAGTGTGACGTCAAAAGTTTCAATTAGTCATGCTGGTGAGCTACTTTCTGGAAGATGCCATTTAATGGCCTCTGTAGAAGTAATCTTGGACCATTTCCTTATAAGTGGGTGACTCATGCTCAATATGAAGTGCTGTTGCATCGTGGGCTTGTATTTCAGGACTAGGAAATCGAGACAAATAAGGCAAGCTTAAATCACTGGTATTTCTTCTTGTATGTGCAAGGCCTTCAGCCCGCAAATCACCTTGGAAACCACAGTACTTCAGGCCCACCAGCCAGCAATGAGTGTAACAGCACAGCAAGTCTGGGCTCGAAGATTGCAGGGGAGGCTTCCCATGTCCCTGAGCTGGAGAAGCTTAGCTCTAGAGAACAGACCTCTTATGGTGCCAGCCTGATAAGACCCTCTTGTTGTGCGTTGATAACATAGTACTGTTTTTTTTCAGTCTTCTGAATCTAGTCTGACTAAGTTCTGGTCCTTTTTAAGGTTTCCCAGGATAGATCTAAGTACTGGCCCAACCTCCTTCTGCCTCCCTCTTAGGCTCCTTTTGTCATGGTGACTAGTGGTACATGATATTTATGTGACTTTTCTCTGTTGCTGGGCAACTAGACAAGGATGATAATTCCTGGAGTGTGGGAAGGGACGTAGTGTTACCATCATCTAGCAATAAGTGACAAAAATACCATGTTGCTAATGTGTACAAAGCATCAGTAAGGCTCTTCCATGTGATTATAACTAAGTTGTGTGTTGGGGCAAGCAAACTCATTTCTTGAGGTTATGCTGATATTTCATGTACTGCTGCTTCAGAGAGCTGCAGTTTGAGGTAGCTCCATTTGCCTCATTGCCTTGGGTTATGTGTTGTGTTTTGCTACCAGATAGAAAAGCCCTTGGGAGGCAGCAGGGAGCAGCAACAGCAGCTGCTGCTCAGAGGAGGAGAACTATTCCTTGTTCAGCTATTACTCCTGGCATGGCTGAGAGAGAGGGCAAGGAGAGAATTCTGCAGGGTTTGGAGGTGGCTAAGAGGGGGAGGAAACCTTGACACTTAGTAGATGCTGTTGCTGCTGTCCTAGTGGTGGGGAACTTCTGCCCATCCTCCTACTTGAGTAGCTACTGGGAAACATCTCTGCCTGATATTTCAGCCAGGGGGACCATAAAGCATGTGCTCACCCTGGAGTTATTTGGAGGGAAGGAGGCCATGGCATGGGTCTCCACAGTTAACTTGTGGTACTGTTATCTACAGAAGCCTATTGGGTGGATAAAAACATAAGATGAGGTCAGCAAGAAGGTAGTGGGACCTATAGTGCCTGCTGTAGGAAGGAAAACTGTGGGTGGGTAAAGGCCTAATTTTGTAAAATGATCATCTGAGAATGCTCGAGAAGAATCCCAAAGACTTGGAGAGGGGCATTGTCATGGAATACAGCCTGCACATTTTTGAGTCCTGTCATTTGCATAGTGCAACAATTAGTTGAGGATGGATCCTAAGACGCATTAGCTGAAATTATGCCAAATGTTGCATTGCTTCTATAAAACCTGTCACTTCACAAAGGTTATACTTTTTTTTTNTCATCCCTTTTTTTTTTTTTTTTTTTTTTTGTTTCTATGTAGAGAGCTGAAATGAGATCCTGTTGGTTAGTTATACTGCAGTGGTCTTCAGCTGGCTCCTACTCCACCTCTTCTGGTTCATCCATTTATAGTAATAGTGGAGGAGTCCTGTGCTTTTTATTTCAGTAAAAATCAAGAAAGCTTGTTGTTTTGAAATACAGCTGGGAAATACTACCTTAAAAATGTGGCTAAGTTCTTAGAATAGATTAAGAGTCTGATGTTTCTAATAATAATAAATTAGTGAGACAGTGCATTTTCTGCTTGGTAACTGACTGGAAGGCAACAAGATTACTTTCAGTGTTTAGCTTCAAATATTAGTTTTCTCTTCCTTAAATTGCATTAGTTATATCTAATTATAGGTACTGTTTGTGGTAATCAATTTGAAGCATAATGATGTGAGTTGACTCTCTCTATAAAGAATATATTTTGACTTGGAACATTAGAGATATTTTGAATGCTGTGTGATTTTCATTTATGATTTGATTACACAGGTAATTGAAATGTGACAGACTCTGATAACATTTTGTTGGAACAAATTGGTGAGTTCAACTTTTTTCTCAGATATATTTTTTTTGCCTTCCTAAAGGCAAAAGAAATGAGAGTTTTCAGCTACTTGACATACAGATACTTAAGAGGAATTTAATATTTTTGCACTGGGTCTTAATTTTTTCTTTTCACTGTGATGTCTACTGGAAGAAAAAAACAAACAAATAAACCTCAATTTCCCCAGCTAATAAATTCAGCAACAGAGCTGTTGCTGCCCAATGACAGTATACCAGAATTAAGTGTACTTTAGCAACTTAGATGTAGATTATAATGAACTTATGTCAGCTCAAAACTGTGCCATTGCAATTATGATATGGTAGTATTCACAAATAAGATATCTAATAATTCTTGGCTGTAATGAATTGTCAACCTTTGCAGGCATTTAAAGACTCTAGGGTTGTACAATATTCGGTAAACATCTGTAAATGCTGTTACAGCTTTTTCCAGTGAAACAGAATGACCAAGCTTATGTGAAATGTCAGTTAAAATAACTCCTTTTTACTTCCATCTTATAATATGTCTGGGGACTGATTGGGCCACTGTACACAAGTCAGCACACAAAACCTTTATTCAGAAATAAACTACTGAAAATAATTCAAATGCTTTATATGCAGAAGATATTACAAGCAATTAGATTGTACTTAGCCAGATTTTTGCCTTGAGTAACCTAATTTTAGACTCCAGTCATGTAAATGTACACACCTAGATTTACTTAGGAGTACATTAACTGCAGCAGGTTGTTACTTAACAATGAACTAAAGTGTGTTTATAAATCCACTCAACCTTAAATATGTTGTGATAAATTGGTTTGTTGGAATGGCTAGAAACAAACAAAACCAGGCTAACCAGAAAACATTGTTTCCCTTTGGTGGAGAATCTGAGGAAGGATAGAGAGAGAGATTAAAATGAGAGCTGTTCTTTACCTGCTGATAAGAAAAACTTTACTCTGAAACTTCCCACAGAATACAAATATCCACTATATTAATCCAGGACTACTACCCATATTATTATGGGTAGTATTAAAGTGTTTCACTGGGAAAGTGTCTAAAATTGAATTTACATAATGCATTTATAGATTTGTGCGTAGATGTGTGTGAAAATACACTCTGCAAGCATGAGTGCCGTACCATATGTAATTATTACAGGTACTCTTCTAATACCGTGATTTACAATTTTTTATTCTTTCTTCTGTTATTTGTAGATTGCTAGCATTTCTTCGTGGGAGATGTGGATCCCCGTGTAGTAGATTTAAGCTCTCTAAAAACAAGTCTGCTCTTCCTGGTGGTTTTTGGAATTGTCACAGATTTGCAGAGAGTAATCAAGTTGATAGCAGCTTTGGATTACGTGTGATCATTTTGTTGGTGCCTTTATTATTTTCAATTCATTATCAGTACTGATCAGTTATGATCAGTGTATCAAAACAGGAAAACAGCCCTGATATTATTTTTTTCGGGGAGGGGTGGGGAATATGTGTATTGCTCTGAGTAGGCTTAGTGTGGTGAAGTTGTAGAAGGAGGTGGAAAGGCTGCCTTCAGCTACCTGTTGAAAGAAATGAACAATGGGCTGTTCCTGAGGTTCTGTGCTTCACCACCCTTCCCGTGGAGCAGAAGTTTGCCTGGCTCCTTCCATAAAGTGTCCTTCCAGTGCCACCTCTTGGTAGGTTCACATGCTGACTTTGCTGCGGAATTAAATCCACGAGTGAGGAGGTCAGCAGACCCCTCACACAGAAACAGCCTCTGCACCCTGAGGTGCCTGCTGTGCCAGCACTAACCTTGTCTGGTACCAGGACTCCACATTTATTAGTTGAAAATACTGTTGGTCTCATAAAAAGGAGCGGTTGGCTGATGTACTGCTGCTGAGTTGTATGTTGCTACAAAGGTTTGCATGCATTTGGATTTATCCCAGTAAATAAAAAGCTGTAAAGTAACGTTTTCCAGCAGGTTTTTGTCAATTCAGTGCGCCTCATTGCCTGGATTATAGTGCTGAGTGGTCAGCAGTTTTTACAGCTGATGTGAAAGGAGTAGTGCTTTCTGTGGGTTGCATAACCTTATGTGCCCTGAGGAGTAAAATAAAGCAGCATGTCCTTTCTGGACTTCCTTCTTCCTGCTTCTCCCAAGATATCCATAGTACTTCAGGTTTCAGGGAGGAATATTTTCAGGTGGATAATGGCAGTGCACATTCTGCTTCCTGAAACAGGATCCAAGAAGGAAGGAACAAAGTTATGTGGATACCTAGCACCAACACTCCAGATATTTTAGCTTATTCATTCTGCCTCAATTCTATCCCTTTCTTCTTTCTTAGGCTGCTGCCTGGGATTTTCTGTTGATTTCCATAGCAGCATAACTGGCAAATCTGCAGGTGAACAGAGTGTGCCCTCTAGCCCTTGCATGTGTGGGCGTGCTTTGGCACGGCAGAGCCCCTCCTGACAATTTTGACCTTTGGTCAGTTTGTTAACATCTCTTCTTTATGGAGATTGTATAGGTGGCTATAGTGCTATAATCAATAGCTCCCTTACCCTTTACTTTGTTATAGATTGTACTTAAAAGTGCTGAGAAAAGCCAGAGATGAAGAAACAGTTCGGAGAACACTCCATAAAGATGTTCATCTAATCTAATAATATAGACCGAACAGAAGAAAAACTGAAAAGTGCTATTTAAATATCAAACAATGCCAAAGACAGCATCCTGCAGAAGTGTTTTGCAAGGATAATTAGGAAAGAAAACCACTTGTAACTGTACATAATCAAATGCGAAAGGGAGCATTTATATCAGCAGAGAAGGTGAAAAGATTAATGTTTCTAATTTTTCTTTCAAGTTTACTCCTAATGAAGTTGTGGATTCCTGACTGACAACTGAGCCAAAAAGTCCTGCTTCCAATCTCTTTCTCATTTTAACAGCAGGTGTACTTAATGTTTAATTGCTTCAGTATTTCCAGTTGTTCTCCCTCCATATGTTTTGAAAGCCCTTCATAGTGATTTTTGCATTGTGGCATACCCAAGCATCCTCACTTTCTCTTGGTGCCACTGGCAGGGAAGATCCACTGGCAAGGCACAGGTCTCTAGGTACATAGAAAACTACTTTTCTCCATAGCTGATTTTCAAGAGGAATGAGAAACATCTTTAAGATAAAGATTATGCTCTTTGACTTTCTCAGCTGACTGTCCTATTAAAAAAAAAAAAAAAAAAGGCACTAAGCTTTGGGTAAATGTTACTAGGCCAGAAAGAAAAGTAGTTGAAATATTTGAGGCTTTAGGCTTATCAGTTGGACTTTCACAGGGGACACAAGAGATTTCACTGCTTGGAATGTGGTGTTTTTATACGATTGAATTCTTCTTGGGATCAAAATAGAGTTAATTTCATTATGTGTGGGTCAGCAAGAAGATGTTTCTTGCAGCTCTCTGCATGATGGTTTTGTTTGAGTAGTTCAAAATTTGGAGTTTTGTTGGCTTACTTTATGGGTGAAGCAAGTTATGTGTTTTTCACTGTAAAAACAGTGGGCAGCAAGCCAACCTTCCTAAACTGTTGCTTAAGCATGCCTGCTTTACATTACTGCACTATATAGTAGCTTTATAGTAATTCTGTATTTATTCCTACTAATTTTAGATATTATGGGTGGAGTGTTTGTGAAGTGCCCAAACCTGAGTAGTAGGTATTTGTAACAAAGCTTGAATTCTGAGTGCAACCTCTTCAATATTGGATGGAAATCTTGGTCCAGCTGAAGCTGTTGCAATTACCTCCTATCTTTTTCCTTGAAACCAGCTTTTCCAGCCCTTCTGCTGTGTCCAGAGTGTGTTGATATGCCTCTGTGTACAGTAGCTAATGATCTACTGTTAAGAATTATATGCCTTAAAACAACCAGAGGAGGGACTAAAATCAGGCTTTAATTCTGCTGTCAAATCCAAATTTCTGGAAGAATTGACTTGATCCAGAAAAATTTCCAATTAGGGTTTGAAGAGGATACTTTTTGTGTTCAATCTGTTTTGCCTTGTGCATAAGGCCTGCATCTTTGACATGGCCAGCTGCCTGTGCCCATTGTAAAATCAACCTGACAAGTTTAGAGTCCTTGATGTCCTTCTTTGTAATTACATGTTTTCTCTGAAACACAGCACAGCTGATCTTGGTCAAATGTGGTGATTTGTCCCATAGCATATTTTACAGGCAAATGATTACAATGCAAGTACTGTGTTGCAACTTGAAATGGGCAATAATACTAAAAAACATTAATGTGTAGTAATAACTCAGATATATGGAAACCTGCCTGAATAGCTTCCATAATTTTGTGTCATATGTGTTTGCCCTTTATATATTTTTTTCCTTATAAGCCACAGAAGTTTTAATAGGATGTGGGAATCCCCCAATGCCTCATTCATCACAAGCATACTTATTGAAGTGTCTCTTTATTTTCCAGGAGGTGGTCTGCAAAGTTCTCTTAGTTTGATTAGTGGATGGGAGGAGAAGGGTGCATGGAGTGGTTAGAAGCATGCACCTTTACTGCCTTGCAGAGATGCACCCTGGGCTTGTGACATAGGGAAAAGCTACTGTGGAAGAGCTGAGTTTTCTGAAATGTGGCATGGTTTAGTGTTAGATTACAAGTAAGATTAAGTCATTAGGTTTGATGATGATATTCTGATGCATTGGAAAATTGGCAATGGCACTGTAACAAGACTGAACTAAAGTGGTGTTCTTGATGGGAGGTGATACTTCTACTGTGAAAGCACACAAAAAAACCCCATTATTAATGCAAGTGGTACACTGATTTTTAGATGCAGTCAAAGCAGTAGGGAGTTGTAACAACTTTCAGGATAAGTGAAGCACTGCAAAGGTCATTTTCTCCCTGTGTACACTCCAGACTCACATTGAGGCATGTTGAAGAACAGCTGGAAAAGAGCTGTAAGAGAGGAAAAGACATGCTCCTTTCTTCCTTGCCCTAGGAACTGACCCATCAGTTTTCTGCTGTGGTGACAGCAGATGGTCCCAACTGATACTGCAGGAACCAGGGAGCACTTTCAGTCACCAAGAGTCAAACTGATCTCTTCCAGTATTGGTCACATCATCTAAGCTAAAAGTCAGGGCTCTTTCTGTGGCTGATGGAGTTTTCTCTTAGTGCAAAACACATCCAAAATGGATGAACTTAACTGGCTTTTGGTGACACCTCCTTGGTTGCTAATGGGAAGCTTTTAAATGACCCAGACAGGATAGTACTATCTGACAGCAGTCAGGTGGTCCTCTGTCTGAAGAAGATGCGTATCAAAATTAACTGTTGGCTCCAGCAGTTGCTGGGGGGAGGTGAGGAAAAATAGAGGGTGAATTAAATAACAGATAATGGAATAATGCATTTGCTTAGCTTCATAAGAACTTCACTTTCTCCTTTTGCATTTACATGTTATCTGAGAATAGAGCACTATTTACAGCTTTATTCCATGCTGACTTATTTCATCTGCTCATTATTCCAAATAAGAACTTTCTGTAAGTCCCTATCACAGGTGAAGAAACCTAAATAAATTAAGCACATCTGCAAACAGAGCTGCTGCTGTATTTCTTATGAACAAATAGACAAATGTTAGAAAAAATATTCTCAGATCTCTGCTGTGTCAATGTGTCAAATCTCATCAGAATTAACTTCAACCCCTGGGTGTCTTCATATCTTTCTTCACAAACATTTATGATTTCCTGGCACTGGTTACTCTGTCCTTACCAACAGAGAGACTTTTATGCCGAGATGACTTACACAGATTGAGCACAAACATTAGCACAGCAATTTGAAATGATTGATATGTACAATGCCTTGTCTGCAAAGCTAGTTACTTTGCTGCTTTTGACAAGGCAATTTAACAATAGAAAATTGTTGATAGTGATCAAAACAGATTGCCGTGTGGAGATGGTGGGTTTTTCAAACAGAATCTAATCTTTGTAAGCCTCCTAGTTCTGCCAAGAGCTATTTACCTTAAGTTACCCAAGTCCTTAAATTACTTAAATGCTTTAGAAACACTGCCTCTAAAAAGGGGCTCCAGAGAATCACAAAACCTAGATTTCGTTTATTTGTCACAAGGTAAGATTCTAAAAATTGCCCAAGTAGGAACAGGATTTTTGCATTTGTGTATCTTTGAAGTCTGGCTCTAGAACTTCAAAGGCAGACTGTGGCAGTGAACTCCAAAGATAGAGAGGTGTGCTTTGGTATTTCATCTCCAGATTTACTGTTCAATTCATGGATTTGCTACACAAATATAACATTGTGGTATCTTCTAGATTGACAATTTCCTTCTGAAGATCACTGTGTTAGTCCTGAGCTGCACGCGACCTCTGGTTGGCTTGTGCCATTCTGATGTGTAACAGGAGAGCTCTTCACCTGAGGTGCGTTTCCTTCTGCCAGCCCTCAGCTGTAGCTTTCTGCACTCATGTAAAGCCTTGTAGCTTTCTGCACTCGTGTTTCTCCTTGTATCACAGTGGTACTTGCACACTCCAGCCATGCTTAGGCTGCTTTGTTGAGCTTGATGCTGAATGAGAAGGTCTAAAGGGATAAAAGGTAGGGACAGAGAGGCGGGAGCACTTGGAAGAACCAGCCCAGGAGTATGGTTTCATTGCCTTTGTTCTTCCTTATTTTAGTTTAAGCAGGGATGTGAAGGTCATGTCCATTGGCCTGGGTGGTGCTTCTTTGGATTAGCTCCAGCTTCTGTCATCTGCTGTAGGAAATGTGTAATGGCACTAAAACAGCATGAAAAGGGCATAGGGGCTGCCAGTACAGCCCTGGTACTTGGCACATTTTTCTCAGCTATGTTGAGCTTCTGTCAACAAATGACTACACTTTTATCATTGTTGTTCAGCTTCAGGTCACTCCCATGATCTCATTTTTTTAATGAAAAAGAACAATCAAATTAGTTTCTCAAAAAAATTGAATTGATGAAATCCAGTTTATGGGAGTAGTCTGGCTTCCTCAGAGCAGCCGCTCTCTTATCAGGATCATAGCCTGAGGAGCTCCACAGCCTGTTTGTTCTTATGGTAATCAGATTCTTTCATCCCAGAATCCAAAATGCTGTTGGAGCATATTTAATATTCTAGCCATTCCATGTGTCAAACATTCAGGCTGTATCTAAGGTGGAAAACAAAGTCACATAGTTTTTCCTCTTCCTCTGTATGGCGACCTGTCTTTACACATGTTGGTGGAAGGATTTCCCTGAGCCCAACTACTGTGGGAAAAGGTGAAGTTATATCTTGGCAGCCACAGGAAAACCTAAATTTGTTAGCCATGGCAGAGATGCTGCAGAACAAGTAAGGAGAGCAGCAGATTCTGAAAGCCACTTTGATTGATGAAAATATGGGTGGTGCTGGAGGAATCTTCCAAAGCATCCAGAATTGACTGTGAGCCTCTTGCCATAAATTACTCTGGAAAACCCCATTTGCAAAGTGATTTTAAAAAACAGACTGGGTATAGAAGAAGAGCTGTGAATGTCAAGCATGATTTCTTGCCCAAAGCAAGATTGTCTCATGCAGTATGGTGCAATCCATGTACCTGTCTTTTACAGACCTGATTATGAGGGTAATTGATATCTTCTTTTTTTTTGTTTTTTTTTTTTTTGGAAATTCACCTAAAAACTGTCTTTAAAATCATAGCCCTCCTTACCCACATAGCAAGATAAGAGACAACGTACAGCCAATATGCCATAGATTATTTTGCTAGGTGAATAGGAAAAGCAAGATGTTCAGAAGACATATTATTTAATTTTTAAAAAAGGTAGTTAAATATATAAGTCTTTCCTCATAAATTCTGCCTGAATGGTCCTATTTGGAAATCTATCAGGTTGAAGTACTTTAGTTTCACAATTCATTTTTTTCTACTTTACATCTTTAAGTTGAGGATTGATGCCTGATTAAAACATTTTTCCCACACCAGAGAAATTTCCAATTAAAAAAAAGGTCCTCAGCAAAAAGGAACCTGTCAAGAGAGAAAAATCACAGCTACCTGCTCTGTGGGTTTTCTACCAGATACTGACACCTGAGCTCTTTGTAGACTACAAGAATAATTGCAGTGCATTTGCATAGGCTGGTGCTGAGTTCCTGCAAAAGAAATCCAGGAAAGGATTAGCATGCTTATTCACATACCTTGCATTTTATACAGTGGATTCTTGAACTAGTTGTCTCCTCTCAACCCCCACCACATCCCTCACGTCCCAATTTTATTGTTGTACAATATTTCTAGCTTGAAAATTTTAGCTAGAAACTGACTATATTGGAATTTGTGGAGGGAACCAAACAGAATCAGTTTCCTAAGTAAATATTGGCTCTGCCTGACTTTTTGTAAGTGCTTTGTGAGAGTGGGACCTGGGTATATCACAAGCTAAACAGTATTTTTTATTGTTTACCTCAACCTCAGCTGGTTGAGACCGGTCACAATTCTCCAGCTAGGATGAAACACCAACCTACAGTTTGGGTTTTCTTTTTTTTTGCTAAAATAGCATCTAGAAACACTACCTGAGTACTGGTACCTGAGTACTCGGTTCTGTACACAAAGAAAGCACATTCATCACAGGACCTAGAGGGACAAAACCCTTGTCCTACCTACTGCATCTTCTGCTATTTCATTTCATAGGTTCTTCTGTCTCACTGTGAAGGAGGACTATTCTGCCATTGGTGAAGGGAAAGGGTTTCCCTGCAAAGGAAAAATCAAGGAGAGCTGTAACTCTGCAGGTTTATGAAACGCTGCTGCACTGATTGGACAAGCAGTGATAAGGCTGAACTTCAAAAAGGATGATTTAGATAAGATGTGTTAGGTGAAACACCATGACAATGAGACTGGTAAGAGCTTGTGCTGCCTGGGTATGATGCAGAGTCTCAAGCAGCAGAGTACTGTAGGGAAAGCCTGGACATGCTTTTGCAGAGGATAAAGGTGACTCTAAGCATTCTTCTAAGGTGCTTTCCTGTCTTGTCTCTGCCTTTCTGTGCCTTCAAGGAGATGATGCCCTCTCAGAATTATTGATTTATTAGTGGACAGAACACTAATGGGTGCATACAAGGGCCTGTGTTTTCTTTCCAGTTATGTTGCTAGCCTGATGCATGACTTCTTGGTGCTACTGATTAGGGAGACTGGAAGAATTTTCTCGTGTGTCTTTGTTACAGGGACAGGACACTGCACAATCCCTCAAATGTTAGAAATGCCCCTGTCTTTTTATGGTAATCCCTTCTTTCAGTAAACAACTGCTATGCTTGAAGCAATTCTGCAAGCTTATGCACTGTATTTCAGAAAAAAGTTTTAAAGTTTTTAGTTATTTCTATTATTGTAGTGTCTACTGTATTACTTTTATTTATTGCAATTTATTTCTGGGTACCAAAACTGCCTTCTTACTTTGCTTAAGAGGCAACACAAAATAAATAAAGGAATAAATTATTTACCCAGCTTTGGTGTGAATTACACCGCTTTCACTGTAATTCACATGCATTGCAGAAGTTATTTTTGATCCTGTAGATTGAAGGGGTTTGAGATTATGGACTAATCTTTTGAAAGTGCTCATAGCTGCTCTTGCTCAGAACAAGGGAGAAGAGGTCCCCCATCGAGAACAAAGGGAGCTGTGAGGTGCTGAGCAGTTTTGGAACTTCATCCATACAGCTTTAGACTGTGCATTTTGTTAAGGATTCTCTCTGAAGGTTACAGTAGAAAGACTTGGTTTCAGCAGGCAATGACACCAAGGGATTTGAATTGATGCTTATTTTTCCTCAGTTGGGCAAACTAGAGCATATTGAAAACTATGACTCCAAGAATCCAGGACCTGAAGAACTATTTTGTTTCCAGCCTGAAAAATTACCACTACTGCTTAGTATAGGCCTACTGCATTCACACCTATTTTTAAGCCCCAGCCTTCCATGTATTTATATTTCTCCCTCAGTATTTGCACTCTGACATGACAAGGTATTTGCCTGGTTTTTTTCCCGGTGAGCCGTACCTTCAGTTCTTGGTCTCTCATATTTCAGGACTTTTTCTTTACAGAAACTCTTGGGGCTGACTTTTCAGAAATAGTGATCTCTTCACTCTGCTTTCCCACCAATAAAATCTTGTGCTAAGGCAGTAAATGCTTTTCAACACTTAGTTTCCTGTGAGAAAGTTGAATGGTTGTGGTTTAAAAGCAGATATCTGCATTTCTTTGTTGCCTGTTAATGTCACAGTATCAAAGTGCTTCAGTACAGACTCATATCTCTGAAAAGCAGAAAAGTGTTTCTATATCTAGTTTGTAAAAAAGATGTAGTACAGACATGGAATTGCATGACATTTTACTTAAGAAGCAGAAATAAGTAATATCAATATGGTCGATATTAAACAACTTAGAATGAAAGTGTAAATCTAAGATTGTTGGGTAGGGGCTTGGATGAGTTAGTCCTTGGCTCTGCCTGTATGACATTTTCATCAAACAAAGCTAAAATCCTTACTGATAAAATCTACAGATGACATTAAGGCTAAAGGAATAGCAAAAAAAAAAAAGTGGAAATCATAGCAGTGTGCGTGCAGCTTATTCCAAATCTGCAAACATTGCGCGTTCCAGCACGATCTTGCGAAAAGGTGCAGAATGCTCCCTGTGCATTCATGGGTGGGGGACTCTGTCCTAGGACATCAGGTCTCCAGAAAGTAGCTAAGGACTCTGATGGTTGATGAATGAGATATTGAATGATGGATGCCCTACAGTGCTTATGAGTCAAGATACTTACATGAATTCCAAATGTATAAAGATCAATTGTACCATAGGGGTACAAGGTTTCTATTGTGCTTTGTTGCTGTTAGGACCACTGCTGGAATGCATCTTTGATTTTCATGTTGATAGCTAAAGAATCAGTGAGAAAATTGAGGAGAACTGTGAGGAAGATAACGAAGGACCTGAAAACCAAGCTATTATTTAAAAGCGTATGTGGTTATGAATTATATTTCCTCAAAGAAAACCTGGATCAATTTGATTATAGTCTAGCAATGTGTCTTTGAATGTTTGAGAAATACAGTAACAGGTGTCCAGCCTTCAAGCAAAGGAACAACAACACACAGTAATGAAAAGTTGAAAGCACTGCTTCATTTTGAATGATCAAGATAATTAATGACTGAAATATTCAAGCGTAATTACAGATTCACTCCACAGTGAAGAATAAATAAGGAAGCTTTGCTAGTGTGTGTTGTACCAGAGTTGAAATTAGAAGGTAGAATTGGATCTAGATGGCTGTAACACCTGAGTCTTGGGGGTAGTACTTTACAAGTGGACCCCAAGGCTGGGGCTGCTCGATTTTATTTTCTTCTTTTATTTTTTTTTTTTTTGAGCCTCCTGGATGTAAAATGCAATGTGCTATTTCCAGCCCTACAAAACCTATCTCAGTGCCCTCAAGACTAGAAGCTGCAGTGGTCTGCCATATCTGCTTCTTAAGAGACCATGATAACAGCTAGGAATACAAGGAACTCCAGTAGGAAATGAGGAGGCATCCCCTTTCTGCTGTGAAACCAAATTTACCTGTATATTAGATTTAGGGTGTTGCTATGTGAGTAGCTGGGTACCATCCTCTTTCCTATTCATTCACACCTGCTTTTCTCGAAATTCATTCAAACCTGAAGAGTAAAATATCATCTCTAATGCCTATTTCATTACATCTAGGACTGAAGCCACCAATTTCAATAAAATATATCCAGAAGGGCACTGTGTCATTTTCCTGAGCATTGCAGGAGACATATTAAAACGTATATGCTAATTGAATGTAGGGGAAGCAGGATTTGAAGGTTATGAGCTCTCTCTTGCTTTTCCTAGCTATTCAGTATTTCCCTTATTTTCATGTCAGTTCCCTGCCAACTTCTTTTCTGTATGAAGTAATCATATTCAGCATTAGATTGTAGGATAGCAATAAAAATAATAATAAAAGACTTTCTGAATATTTTAAACAGCATGGCATATATCCATGCTCAAAAAATTCTTTGAATATGACCATGATCTAATTTCCTTCTTGTTCTTTCACCATCACACATGCACTGAAGTGAGGGACAGTCATTGCCAAGTTCTGAATCACATGAGATCCAAGGGGTATTTTCACTTCTTTCATCAGCCAGGCTGAAGTGTTCATTGCAACCACAGTAAGGTCCAATAATGTGCACATTGATGAGAAAACTGCAGAGCAAACAGAAGTACGGCAGCCCTTTGTGTTTGAGATTCAGCAGGCACACAAAGCTGAAAGCGTCTCTTCTGCTTTGACATTATCTACAGGTTCAATCTACAATATGCTGATTCTATCATAATACAGAAAATTGGTTAATTCCCCCTGGAAATTTACAATAAAAATAATTCTCCCCTTGAACTGCTCTTGCTTCTTCCTTTGATTGGATGATGCTATCGCCTTCATTCTTAAGTGGGGGACAAAGACAGCATTTATATAGCCAAGTATGTGCATTTATATAAAATCTGCACACTTTATGCACATACTTTACACTTCCTCTAAAAATACTAGCAAGTGAAGATAATTAATCAAACTTATTTCCAAGTCACTAGGACCTGTACAAAAATTATAACACTTGCAGTTTTTATCAAATCACTTTGTTAATTTTTTTTTTTCCTGCCCACATCTTGGCTGCTTCCTCTTTTCTTTTGAGCACTGTCCTCATCCAGGATGTCCAATTCAGCACTGGAATTACAGGTCACCATGTCAGCTGATACAGAGATTTTATTATCCCAATAGGAGCCATTTTGCAAGTTAAATGGATGCAATTTATTCATTCACGTATGGGAGACAAAAAAGCTTGACAACAACAACAACAAAAAAACTAATTTGAAATTTACACGTTTCTGCAGAACACAAACTAGCCGGAAGCTAGGAAATAAGGCAGACATTGTTTTGTCAGGGAATGTAATTAAGCACCAGCACAACTTGACTGTAATCTGGATAAAGTCTTTAAACTTTATAAAGTAGCTGCTAAGGATCTGACAAATGTCATGAGTTTTTCTGGCACTTAGGAGGAGAGGGCCATGATTGGTGGAATGAAAGAAGATCAGATGAAGGAGATGGTGATCACCTTCTTCTGGCTTGCTTATCTTAGACACTGGATTTCCTGAATTTTTACATATTTATAGGTAATGTTCACTTGAAAGTCATCTGGCTCTCCTGTCAATGCATAGTGATATAAGCCATACTTAACGGGATGCAACTCCTATTTTCCGTGTGTGCCATTCTGAAGCTTTAAGGCATTTTTGTGTTCTCCTGAATTTTATTACAGGCAAAATTCATATCTGATGAAAGGAGGTCTCAAAGCAATGTCAACTGTTTCTCTCCTGACACAAGTTAGCATGCACTGAGTCTGACTAGGAGTGAGCATAGATGGGTAGGAAAAGGCCCTCTGGGAGGTGATCTGGTAGGGCTGCCTTGCCAAGTGTGTGTTCTCCCAAAAAGCATTCTCAAAAATGACAGGCTGCCTGTGTAGTGTGTAGCAAAATACACACCTTGATAACAACCAGTTACAAGAATTGTAGAATAATAGTAGACTGGTGGTGATCTCATATCTTTTGTCTATTAATAGTTCTCTTCTATTAGTACTGGCTGTGGTAGAAAACACAGATATAGATAACCACAATTTTGTAATATATCTCTGCAGACTTTGAGGCATGTTGGCAAATACTGGAATACCATACACATGCTGGTTCCTAAGCTTGGAAGGCTTTGTGAGAAACTCCCTGCAGTAGAGAATTTCTTACTAAGAAGTGTGATTTCTGCTTCCTGTTGAGATTTACTGACTTGCTTAGTTTCCCATAAAACATAGAAAGAAGGAATCCACTAGGTAATTTTTTTTTTCTTTTTTCTCTGTTTAAAATTTATTTATTTATTTGCAAGGAGCCATTTTATGAGCAATTAGGGTTTTTTATTTGCCCCAGAGTAATATTTTTGTTTCTGATTTGGCATATCTTTATTAGGCTAAATAAAATCTCTGCCTAATTTCCAGAAGACTAAAGAAAAATAACTTGTCTGCCAAAGACATATCACATTCATAGCCAGGCACTTAAGCTTGATATTGGTTCAAGTTCAGCAAAAGTGCAGGGAGGAAGGGCTGGCTCTGGCCAGAGAATTGCCACAACCTTTGCACTGCCTTCCTTGCTTACTCTAGGTTTTGGGAAAATCATGCTACTGGCCCGTGACAAAGCCAGGATGGAGTAGAAGCAAACTGGGTCTGGTTTTGAGTGGGAGAAGAGAGCAGTTATAGCCTCTACAAACAATATTTCTGATACCAGAAGCAGGAATATCTACCCTGGGCTTCCATTTTATCTTACTCCCATATGAAGTGACCAGTCTCCTCCTGTGGCTGGCACAGGCATGGCTTAAGCCATTTCATGGTCTCCTGAGAAACTGTGCAATGTATCTGCAGGAAAACCAGATAAAATACACAAGTTCTCAGTCCCCAGGGAAAGGGAAGTGAGACTGAGAATCTGGATGGTTTTTAGGGCTTTTCTCCTGGATCTTCTGCTTCTTTATGCAGCAGTCTAGTATTTCTACTTCCCCAAAGGGGAGGGATATGTTCTGAGCTGGCTAGAGAGCTGAGCTGACAAAAATAAAATGAAGGAAAGAGTTTAGAAATATCTTAGTTGCTTGCATTAATTAGGATTTTTTTTCCATTTAAAAATGATCTCAATAGAACAGAGCTTTTAGAAGCAGTTAAAGAATAATAACAAAAGCAAGATTTAGTTTAGCACTGAACTTCTCATATATACAAATCAAAAAGACTATTTTTTTGATCTTTCATGAATATTAAAAACTAATTTTTTGAGAATTACTTTACTTTTATATTTTCTGGATTTTTTTAATAAAGTGACTAAGCAACCTCTTATTCATAGGGAAAACAATCTGTAAATGCTGTATAATACTTTTGCCTGTAAAGAGGCTTACCATTATTTGTTGTAACACATTTTAGACAGCTTACTACCAGCCAAATGAGTTTATGATGAACAGGTGAGTAAAAGAATTATTCTTGTTTTTTAACTGTTTCTGTAACATAACAGACGAATAGTGATCTGGAGCATTTCCTGCTGTAAAAACATGCTCCCTAAATAACCTCACCCTTAATTCTACATTACATAAGAATGATGCACTTTCAGTTTTGCATTAGAATATTAACACACATCCTGATTTTAGAACTGATAGAGTTGTCTTTTTAGAGCAAGAGCTTACAAAAACAAGACTGCTTTCTAAGACCTAACAGCTTTGTGTATCTATTAGGGAGAAAGCTCCACCAACTTAAAATTAGACAAGATAGAATAGGATATGTGAAGTTCTGTTCATGTATGCCTTTTGAAATGGATATATATTACATCACTCCCATAAAACAAAAAAAGGCAATATCATAATGGTCTTGTTATAAACACTTTGGAAGTTCCAGGGCATGGAAGAAGTTATTCACTTATTTTGAGTTGCTTCTTCCTGTTATGACAGAGGAAAGGGAATTAAGGTGAACTGTAGATTCCTGATGGATGATCCTCACTGCAAAGTATCAGAGTAACCTCTTGCTTTGCTCAACAGTCCAAAATTTTGGTCTTGCTGAGACATTGCACATGTTGCTTTCAGCAGCTGCAATAACTTTCTGTTGTCCCTCCTGATACAACAAACTCTCGATCCTTTAATTAACCCAGATATGTCTAAAAAGCAAGAGATCATAAATTTTACCAGTCAGTTCAAAATAACATATACTGGAGAGAAGATTGTATTGCTTTCACTACTTTATGTGTTGAGTTTCTTAGAGGAGAAAGCATTGAAAAGCAAATAGGAATAATAAAGAATTTTATTAATGATAGGGAATGAATTGGAAAAATAGTTCAGATACAATTTAAAAAGCTAAAGGAGAAGAGGGATGGTTTTGCTGATGGTTGGCAGTGGCATCTCAGCAACAAGGAGCCAAAATTTCTGTTGGCTTACAAAACAAGGGAAAGTGAAAAATGTAAAAATAAAGAGATGAAAAAATCCCATATGTCTGTGTGATCCTGATGAACCTTGAAGACACAGTTTTCGTAATCTGGTGCCAATGCTGCCAGCAATAATTCAATAGGAGCCTCTTAGTGATTAAATATCCTTTTTAACATCAGTAATAATTACTGTGTACACTTAAGCAATAAACTAATTCCCGACTGCAATCCCTTATAATTAAGGTTAATGAATTGAGTTGTCTTTAGTATCAGATATGCCTAAACATTTATAAAACTACAAGGAGAAGAAATAAAACAGGAAGCTTTTGCAGGGATAGTGTAAAGATAATGTGACATACTCTTTCTTTAAAACAGAAATAGTTGAAATTTAACAGAACATGTATTTATAAAATAAAAAATGTCAACAGAATGGTCTAGATGCATTTTACCCTCCATCCCCTTGTTATAGAGGCTCGTTGAAAATTTTCAGAATTCTAACACATATTTTGATTATCTATTCCTACTGTCTTTTTAGCTCACTTTCCCCTGTTATTTCTGAAACTATTGTAATGGGAAAGTATTTGGATGATTCAAGTATTTACTGGAGAGCTGGATTTACAAAGCTCTCAGTAATGGCTTAATTCTGTTCACCATTCAGCATGAGAAGAAGCAGTGCTAGGGCAGCTAAAAACTCCAAGGTAAGGACTAGAAAACTATTCCTTCTCATTCAGTTTTGTGGACTTGTTAAAAAAAATAATAATTAACAAATTAAAAAAAAAGTATTCTAGACAGAATCTCATAGCAAAAAAAAAAGGTTACATTACTCCAAGTTACTACTTCTCCTAACATTCCAAGAACTCAGCGGTGCCAAGAGGCATTTCATTTCATCCTGACAGTCTCCTACATGTGTGTAGTACAAGCAGTAGCTGAAAGTGGTTGAGGGATGAGGAGGGATGCTTGATCCAGAGGATTCATCTTGTGCTATTAGTACCTGCTGTAGGGAGGGAAAAATACAATGAGACTATGGTTCTGCCTCTATGCCTTTGCTAGCTGATCACAGTGCTGAGTGATTTGGAATCTCATCTTTGTCTGAAATTTGGTCTTTGGCTCTCTTGCTCATGCAAATGTGAAAATGCACTGGGGGCCTGTATTGAAATCTCAGCTGGGACAAACTGATGCCAGTGGACTTTGGTACAGATTGGTGTAGCCCCAGAAGACTGACAAGTCTGAAAATATCTGGATCCTCTGCAGGTTTCATGTGCCTACATGCACAGTTTAATGACTATGTAGTGTCTTTAAAATGTCTGATATTTGCTAGTATTGCCTTTTCTGACAATTCCTTTAGATGGCACTTGGGCTGCCTTTAAAAAAATATCTGACTCAAGTCCCTTAAGAAATGCCTGTTAAATGAAAATGTTCAGCCATTTCAATCTCAATGGGAGATTTTTGTCTGAGACAGAATTTAATGTGGTGCTCATTCACATCTGTAGGAATATGTTTAAAAAATCAGAATGACCCAATGTACTAAAATGAAGCACATAAATCATATTATGGCATTAATCAGATTGCCATATGCAGTTGCCAGCCTCTGCTTAATTTGACTGGGATATATAAAAACATAATGCATCAAGTAAAAGGTATTTTTAAATGGGCTGAAAGTAGCATATACTCCATTACCATTTCAATTTTTTTATTACCATTTCTACTTTTTTTATTAGTGATCAAATGGAAAAAGCTCATTTGTAGTGTTGATAATTTGAAAACTTGGCAGTTGTGTTTTTGTGTTCTTCATGAAATAAAAAATGTGAGAGAATACATGTGCCTCAGAAATGGCACAGGTTTGTGTCCATACATAAGAGTGTGTTCATATTAACGTAATTTACATAATCCCATGTAAGGGCTTTTTTACAAATGGGGCAATGGAAAATGTCTTGAGTGACACTTCTCTGGATATCCCCTGTACTTTCAGTGAATTATGTAAAGGTCCAGTGAATCAAGTGCTTTATAAGGAGAAGTGCCTCTGATTTTTCCATCCTTGATTCATACGGGATTGAGTGTTTAGTTTTCATGACTCAGACAGAAAGCAACTGAATTGCAACTGGCTGTATGATTTTAAAAGTCTTTTAATAAGGCTCTCCTTTTTTCCATCCTGCATAGCACTTTCTCCCATCAAGATTTGGCTGGTTTTTTTTCCCATTTTCATCAGAATTTCTCTGTCTTTTATATCTAAAGAGTGCTTTCAAATGGAATCAACTCGTTGTGGTTTTTAGTTCTTTCTGAGTCTGACATTCATAATGAAAACCTAGAAGCATCAGTGTCACTACCATGTTGGAAATTGATATAATGCATGATAATGAAGACTTCAAAGGAGGAGCTGTTTTTATTATTTTAATTTAAAAATGACAGAAATGTTTTCTTGAGTCAAGCCTAGAAAGCACATTTGAGGTAGATCAGTTCAGGGAAGAAGAAGAAAGAGATAATAATTTGTGAAGTGAGCAAAGCTGTTTCTTGACATCTTTCTTCCTGAACTTTGGCAAATTTAGGTACCTTTCTCATTGAAAGTTTCTGTATTGGTTATGCACTATCTCTTTCTGTGGGTTTGAAAGTGTCAGTGTTATAAACAAATCACAAGTATTGAGTAAAATGTAAAAATTAAGTACTAAGTTTAGGTGATAATTGTAATAAAATCTCTAACTGTGGGAAGAAAGATAAAGTTAGTTACACATACACTTTGGTCTCTGCCTTAGAATTGCTGTTGTGATTTTTGAAGGGATGAAGTAAAACGGAAGTTTTTTCTTTTTCTGAAATCTGTGTTGTCATTGCCCTTGTTTAAGATAACATTTCCTTTTACTCATTGATGCAATACTTTGGATTTAACTACTTCAGAGGCCCGTGTTCCTGATCCTTCTGCATCCCTGCTCCAAGCCATTTGCTTGTGTGATCTGCAAATTTTTACTGGCCTGATGAATGGGTGTTAGTGTGGAATGGGAAAGATAAGGCACATAGGGGCTGCATTTGAACTTTTCACTTCACCTCAGGCTTCAGCAGCATCTTTTCAAAAGTCTGCTTCTGAAACAAGCTGGGCAACTGTGTGCAAGCCAGTAAATGGTTTTCCTGTTTTATAGGGAGGTCACTTCTGGTTCTGGTTCAGCTGAAGCTGTACTTACAGAGCAGTAGGGCCAGATTGGGCTCAGTTTCTGACCCTGCTGTCCTTGCCCATCTGATCTCTGGAGCTTTCTTCCTGTGCTGCATCCGCTAAGCACTGTCTTGCTCTATCTTGTCTCTGACATATTTCCCAGCTGTGTCAGAGGGCTCATGACTACAGACTGAGTCATTTTTTCTTTTAATTACAGGTTTTTCAGCATAGAGTTAATTGCTGCATGCATTTTTCAGTGACAAAAGGTTAGGAGTTTATATTCTGTGTATGCTTTTCCCTCTTGTGTTCTGTAGCTTGCTCCATATTGCATTTGCTAGGCTGTTGGGTTTCCACTGTTTTGCTGTAATTTTCTAGTCCAAGGTGCTCCTTTAGGATGGGTTTTCTTCTCAATATTCTTGCATGCCTTTTGCAAGAGCTGTGCAGGGGAGGTGATAGACTCCAGTTCCAGCCACAGTCTGAGCTTCTGTGACTTTAATTTCAGAACTGAAAACCAGCCTTGCATTGCTGATAACTTTATAGTTCTATTTTAGCAGCTGCAACTTAAAAAAAAGTACTTTGTTTTGGATTTTTGTTGTCACATATTTAAGAATCCTGTCATCCAGCCTCTAGAAACTAGAGGGGAAAATGTAGAAAAAAAAAGTATAGAGCTTTGTGGTGACTTTAAGGGATAAACAGCAGTTTAGTCTTGGAAATTGCTTTTCTTTTCCTCTGTGGAGCTGTGCACAGAGCAGGCTACATTTCCCTCCTGCACTGTACAGCATTCTCTGCTTGTCAGGAGTACAGGTAACTTTCAGCTTGTCATTTGCTTGATGTTTCTAGTGCTGCAATAAGCTTTCATATGTGTGCATTCTTGCTAAGTATATGTCCCCTCATCTGGCTCTATTCCTTCTAGTTTTTAAGAGTATGTGCCACATGAAAAACGTTGGTGGAATTATCTGCTGGGAGATGACACTCCAAGCTGAAAAAGTGAATGATAAGTAATGAGGGAAGTGGGAAGTAATGTATAAATGCAGAAGTTTTATGCTCTGAAAATTACTGTAGCATCGAAGTCCCTAGATGAGTAAAACAATGCGCCAACATTTCATCACAGACTCTCATCAAAACTTCAAATAGAATTTTTACATCCATACACTATCATGAAGTATTTATAATTATTGTGCCAGGAAATGTAGCTGGTGATTCTCAGAAATCAAAGGATGAAAAATAAAAGATACATAAATGAATAAATAATTACCCCCTCTCTCTGTGCATTCTCTAAACCTAGAGTGTCAAAGTTTTTCTGTAGCAGGGGATGACTGACATTTTCAATTGAGCTCCCTAGGAGAGAAATACAAAATATGCCAGTGGAGGAGGGAAGTACAGAGCTCCTAGTGAATCAGTAGGAATGCTAGCTGTACAGCTTAGTAACTATGCCCTGACAGTTAGGGATAGGTATCTTTTTCCAGATATTTAGGCACTTGATAAATAGGCAACAGTTTGGTATCTAAATATCTCTCAGGATGTGGCCCTTGTACAAGTGAATTGTGATGTTTTTCTGCAGCACATAAACATTCTGATATGCACAGAACACTGCTGCATCAGGATTTCCTTAATTCTGATTGAGGGCTTGTACTTTCTTCATTAGGATCTTAGAATATTAAAAATGTTTGGGTTGGAAGGGACCTTAAAGATTATTTAGTTCATGGGCAGGGACAACTCTGACTAGGCCAGGTTGTTTAGAGTTCTAGCCAACCTGGTCTTGAAGACTTCCAATGATGGGGCAAACACAACTTCTCTGGTAAAACTTTTCCAGTGCCTCACCACCCTCACAGTAAAGAATTTCCTCCTAATATCTAATCTAAACCTACTGTCCTTTCAGTTTGAAGCCCTTGTGCCCCTTCCTGTCACTACATGCTCTTGTGAGGTAGGGGAAAAGAAAACTGTTTTTTGGAAATCATTGAGGCAATGAGCTCCTAATACGATTAGGATGGAAAGGTGGAAGAAGTTGGAGGTTTCTAGCAGAGTGGCTGGGTTGATGCTCCTGTCTTGTGATATCACATGGGAAGCAAGCCAAGGTTTAGGGAGACACAGGTGGTGGAAGGCAACAAAATCATCTTGACCAGCAAGGCAGTGAGGGAGATTGAAACCACTCATTTTGCCTGCTGATGTGGCATGAGAAAGGCATAATTGAGTTCTGCTCAAGTTTTTCCTGGAGCTGAGAAGGAGCTGTGTGATCACAATTACTGAGCGCTGAGCCCAAGGCAAAGCATCATGCTGGGATACCCTGTGTCCCTACCTGGATGCTAGCTGGGCTGAGGCAGGGTGAGACTGTATCCAAGTGATGCCCTTTCTGCACAGAGAGGGCTTCCTTTTTGTGAAGTGCCACGTAGCCATTGTCCTGGTGGGGGAGTATAGACCTGCTGCCATCTTTGCTGCCTCCAGCTACACAGCTGAGATAGAGGCAGCTAAAGGCACTGGCATGACTTGTAGGAAGTGAAAAATAACACAGAACTGGCTTTTTTTTTTTTCTTTTTTAAAATTATATTTTTTCAGTTACCTGTGCCTTACTTGGCATGTTGTCAAAAGGACCTCAATTTGTGGAAAATAAAAGGTATCCCAAAATGGACAGACTGGGAGGGGAGAGAAAAAAAACAGAAGCATGTCAAGGTCCTGGCCATGACTCATTATCTAGATCCAGCAAGTGGCTTTACCCTACTAGATCTTAGTTTTATAGGAAAAGATGCCATATTCTTTTAAGGTCTAGCATGGCAGCCTTATATCTTAACTTACACAGTTTTCAGCTCTTGCTTGTATTCAGTTGTTCTACTCCCACTGCAAAGCTGAATGAATCTTTGTGCTACAGTTAAATACTGGATGATTTAGTGTGCCATCAAAAAATGCATAAATGGCCTATTAGAAATGTATTAAACATTCAGTAGGAAATTGACTGTTCACATATCTCTTTGCAGTAACAATACCCAAATAATACAGCAGTCATTACCCAAATTATCTAAACTTGGTTAATTGTACAACAATGTGATCATGGTTTTGTGACTGATGATTTTGATTAATAGAGTGCAAGAATAAAGTATGACAACTACATTTGAAAAGATGAGACTGTGTTTCCATGAGTAAATGACAGGGAAATATTTGCAACGATGTTGCTTAATCCTCACCAGGATCTAGACTTCAGACCTGTGACCTTTTCTATAGGAGGTAGATCTCTGTTCTAGTAATCACAATTCCAATGGTAACAGTAATGAAACAAATTCAGTGCACTTCATGTTAATAGCATGAATTTACTTTGCTAGAGTTATGTCAAGGGGAGAAACAATTTTTCAGATGTATTAAATTTTTAACTGAACCTGAAAGATCCTTTGAATCCCAAGATGATAATGTGTCCTGACAATGGTAAACTTTACTGATGGAGTAGGCTCGTTGGTTTATTATTATTCACCCACAGTAGCAGAAAAATCCCACATAGTAATCTGTATGTTACTCTTATTTTATTACAAAATTCTGGATAGGAAATCAGGTCTAATGGTTTCAGAATGTGATAGAGTTTATCAGGGTGCTTAAAAATGTCTGACACCATTTTGAAATAGATACTGCCTTTCATATGGTGTAAATACTGAGAGAATATGTACTTATCATCTAGAATGAGGAGATCAGTCCAAAGAGATGGTGGGGCAAAAAAAAGCCTGTTGATTGAAAGATACCATGAGGATACTCTTCACCATCACTCACATATTGGATGAGGCTGCGGATATGACAGCCAGAATTAACTGTTCTCATCATATCTGGCATTTGTAGGAAATTATGTGGAGCACTGCCATGACTCATAGCTTCCATCTAAGCCTCATTACTTCCATCATTGCTCCTCTAAAAGTATGTCTGCATTTTCAGAGTGTTTCTGTACTTTCATTTTGAAAGCACAGAACAGCTGGAAAAGAAAAGGGGTTGTTTGGAACAGGAAGCATGCCTTGAGTTAAAAGAAATGCAGAGGATATTTGGAAGAATTTCTAACATCATAAGGGAACTAAATATTTGCCCTGACTTGCTAGTGTGTCTGTGGAGAAAGGGAGCCATTAAAAGAAATTATGGTCCTCTCACTTTCACCCAGACTGATTTATGGTTTCACAGTCTCCAAGCAGGGAGCTGACTGATTTGTCTCCAATATGTTTCAAGGGGTACATTTTCTTGTCCCATCTTCCCCAGGGTTTAATATGATGGCTGGCCCTCTTACTGTCTTGCAGATTTTCCTGAGTTGGAAGGGTAAGTCCGTCTCATATGAGAGCTGCAGGTTCTGAAGGAAATAAATTTTGTCCATGGTTGGGCCCCAGACTCAGAAGATATCAGAGCCTAGAGACAGGTTCCCTGTCCCTATTTGGGGTCTATAAAATTGCTTCTCTTTGCCTAGACCCAAACTTTATTTTCAAGCCATGAGAATGAAGGGGAAAACAGTATGTGCCTATAAGGAAACGCATTGGAAATGGGTGCAGATCAGGACTCCTGCTGATGCTGGCCATCTCGTTGGCATGAAAGGATGTTTTTTTACAAGATTTCTGTCATAGTCCTACACTGTAGGCAAAAGACTTGAAATGTCTCCTTCTTTTCCTGTCTCTGTACTGCTCAGGCTTTTGCACCATCAGAGGAATGAAAGTGTTTAACTTTTAAACATGTTGTTGAAATATTAAACAAAGTTTTTCCCGCTGATTGTTAATGCCGTATCAAAGCAGGTTTGAAACGGCTTCATAATCTCTTACATAATGCTGTCATGCTGTTCGTGTCACTGATACTATTTCATCCTGATAGCTGCCACCAGTAGGAGGCTCAGAAATGTGATTGTAACCATTCTCAAATGCATCTTAAATAAATTTCACAGATTGCTCTTGGGGAGAGGTGCTTTCTTATGCTACAGGTTTTTTTGGTGGAAACCAAATACAATGTTCCATTACTTCAGTCTCCTTGTCAGTGCATTGCAACACATATAATCCTCCTCTTCCCCCCAAAAGGTGGATTACACTTAAAATAGTTGCCTTTTACTGGAGTAAGGTTAAGGAGCTAGAACACAAACTCTTCCTGTGCATTGTCTTCTTTCATACAGATGGTCCAAAGGTTGAATGCCTGGTATCTTCCATTGGTGTGGTATCTTCCATTGCACCTAACTGTGGTGCAAGGTAATCCCCTTGTACCCAGAGAGGAGTCTGTGAGTGAAATCAAGAAGTGTCTCCTGTCTCCCTCCCCACAATCTCTGGTAGCTGATGAAGGGATTGATTCATGTGGGATTAGGTGATTCTGCTTGATCTGAGTTAGATCAATAACTTGAGTAGTGTCTTTCCACTTGAGTGGCCATATCAGTGTGCCTGGATAAAGGAAATCTGTGCTTTTTTGGAGAAAATAAAGAATTCTTTAGAAAGAATCTGCTTAACCCCCTATGGACTGCAATAGATACTGAAATAGCAAATAACTTTTGCCAATTAGGAAAATGACTTTGGTATGGACATGAGAATTTTTTAAAGATTATATCCTTCAAACCTCAGTCTAAGAAAGTTACTGAAGCACGTAGTGATGCCTTTTGGAACAGGCACATTCTTGACTGCTTCCGTGAGACAGAATGCTTCCTTGAAGTTAGCCTTCAGGTAGATATATCTTTTGGTTGTTAATGAAATGAACATTTGAATTTGAAATGTTAATTTCTACCTGGAGCCTCCAGGAGTAAACAGGTATTCATGGTCCTCACTTGGAGAATGGTGCAGAACCTGGTTTAGTGCAAATTGTGCTCACCCCAGGACCGTGAGGGAAGGAAAACAAAGAGGAAAGAGCAACAGAATAGGGACTTCCCCCCACCCCCCCCACCCCTTCTTCCTATTTCCAATTTGGTAGAGTATTTTAAATCCAAAGTAGAATATAAACCCTGAGATACTTATGCTGTGGTTTAATCAAAAAATTGCAATTGATGTGTCCCAAGAGACGGTCAACCTCTTTGCGAAAACACTGTCATGTTTTTTGAAAATCAGACATGTTGTTTCCATAATCAAAATTTGTACAGTCTGTTTTGAAGCAGCAGTGGTCATCTGGAAAGAGAAAAGTTCCACTTTGGGATGTCTAAGGAAATTTTGATCTAAGAAAAAAATCAAAAATTCTGTGTTCTGAAGGTAGAACTGCCAGAAGGGAAATTCAGAGGAAGTCTATGAATGCGGCCACAGCCAGGGGGAAGGAGGACTGAGAGACTGAGAATGTATGTGTACATTGGGACTAAACAGGAAAGTCTCCCTGGAATCACAATAAAGACATTTCCATCAGAGTCCCATGGCTTTGGCAACTGGTCTACTTTTTTGCATCTCTATTGATACTTACCAGATTTGGCAAATTATTTTGATTTAGTGGCTCAATGTACCAGGCGTCGTATGGAGTATGGAATAAGTAGTCAAATAAGTGCTAAATCTAATCTGCTGTCCACTTAATTCAGTAGGAGAACTTCCTTCTGAATTTGCAAGATGATGGAAAGGTTCCAAGCAGTCCAGCCTTTTGAGGGCTGTAGGTGTGTACACAGCTTGCTGAGCAAAGATAGGAGCTGGTGTCAGACTCCTGTTGCTTGGGTGTTTATCCTTTCAGATAGAGAAATGCTTTCAAGAGAAAGCATTTTTTCTCTTTTCCTCTTTGATACAGTGCTTTCCCTGCTTTGTTATTACTGCATTGCATTACTGCATACTGAAAGCACACTCAGTTTTTGCAGTTCAAAACCCCTATCGAGCAGAATTTCAGTCACCTGAGAAGAAGAGTATTTTTACCCTATAGGAATATATTGAAAACTGGATTACTGCTGTTTCTGCTGCACAGAGAAGTGCTGTTTGTAAGCTTATCATCATGCATGTGAATACAGCTTTATAGGATCAGGGCCTTAAGAACCGAAAGTGTTTTAGAAGATTTTTCAAATGTACTCATCACACCTACCTAATTGTTAATGATAACAAAACAAGACCTTATCTAAACTAATGACAGGAAGCTGTCAATCCATGTATTTCTTAAGGAAAACAAAAAACCACCATGATCTTTAAAAAGAGCAATGAATTTTAAAATATTTTTATATAGCACAAATTACCTGTCACTATACTTCAGAGGGTGATATTTACTATGATTTTTCCATCTTGATTTTTCTTTTTGCAGAGGAAATTCACAGCAGAGTATTGTTTATTCAGTGTTGGGGTGGGGTTTCCAGCTCCAGCAGAATAGTGCCTCACTGTCAGCCCACTGCTGATCACCAAGGACCAATGCCAGCCTCACAATTTGCTGCTTTCTGCACACACACTGGGAAAGCACAAAAAGTTCCCAGGCTCATTCCAGCTATGCTTTTAAATCTGTCTGGAAAAGATTCTTCCCCTTCAGCGGTCCTGGTGATTAATTAGCTAGCATGAGCCTCTGCAATAGCTCAATCACACTGAACAAGTGGTGTCACATTCCCTTCCTAAATGTGATTATTGCTAATGTACATGACATAGCAGCAGGTTCCTTCAGTGAGATCTTTTACTACTGCAGGGATTACAGAACATTTGCTGCTCTCATTTACTACCAGGCACCAGAACATCTCAAACAATGTCAGCTGTAAAGCCAGGGAATACATATAGAGTTTTTGGATGTATTGGAAACTTATCTGCACTATTAAATATTGAACACATACAGGATCAAACTGGACTTACAAGATAGGTAATTTGGAGATTATGTTTTATGATTGATACTTCATTTTGAAAATGTGAGTCTATTGCTTTTCCTTGTCTGCTGCTGCTTGCTTGCAGACACCAACCGCTTCTCATACAGGTAAATTGTTTGTCACCAACTGCACAGGGCAGATATTCCCTGAAGATATTCCCCATGGCTCCCCGACTTTTTGGCACAGCTGACCCCTGCCTCCCTTCTAATTCTCCAGATTCCCATATCTAGGGAAGACAGGCATCCTGTCTGAAGACTTCTGAAACCAGAGGTTAACTACTGAACAATACAATTATATGATTACTAGCTCATGGTACTGTCACTGGTATTTGTGCCTGAATCCTGAACGGGCTGCCATGCTCTCCTTACTGTAATTTCAGCGTGTCTCAGCAGGATCATCCTAATATCAGCATTTACAAAAGCTGCTGTCTTAAACCCTTAAAACTTTTATCATGGTGCTTGTTAAAAGATAAAAAGCAAGGCCATACTGGAGAAACGAGAGACCAAGGAAGTGTTTAACACCAAGGCAAGCATTATGCTGGGCCCAAAGCAGGGAGAGAACTGGGGTCCTGTGCATCTTAGTCCAGAATTCCCCCAAGTAAACTGCATTGCAAAAAAATGCAGCTCTGAGCTCAGGATTAAAGGACAAAGCAAGAACAAAAAGTGTTTGCTTTCCTGTTATAGTTAAAATCTTTCTAGATGTAACTGTTTCTTACTAATACATTTATCTATAGAAGATAGTGCAGGTTTTTTTACAGTGTGGTGTGTAGTAAAGATGCTCAGTTTTAGAATATTTTCAGGCTTTTCTGACTTTTATAGTTCTTTTTGTTGGCTTTATAGAAAGTTTCAGATAAATTTTCTGGTAATGCTGTTTCTAGTCTGGAATCTACCTGCTCTGGTGCCACTTTCATTAAATCTATTTACATCCTGATCCACAAATGTCACATGCTGATAGTTATTAAAACTAGAGATAGGGTCTGAGCTACCTAGCAAAGGAACCAGTAGGAGATTAGCCTCTGTGAGTGTAGCTCCAGACTGGAATGCATAATTCAAGTGGAGATAAGGGACAAAAAATGAAAGGCAGATAAATCCAGTTTCAGTTCACAGGTACTGCTCCTACCTCAGATGCCTCTAGGAGGGAATTTGTTGGTTAATCAAGAAAGGTGCATAGCAAGACCTCTCTCAGCAACTGCTGTGAGCTTAGTTAATATGACATCTTGCCTAGACACAGTGAGGACAGGCATCTCTGGCATGTTCCTCTTTGGCAACCACAGACCTCCAGGATTTGGTTGCAGCTCAGACAGTTTGTGTTTCCCTCACAGAATATTTAGGGAAAAAGAAGTGCTTGTATGTCATGTACATGTTACCGTTAGAATAACAAGGTCCCTGAGCACTGCAGGGCAAGACACTGATAGAGGAGGGGAATATGCAGTCATTCCTGCTCTGCAGATGTTTGGGAAGTGTGGTGTGCTGGTGTGGAAATCATCACCTGAGAGTTACAGGCCCCTGTTATATTGAGTTGCTCTTTAACCTCCAGGATGACATCTTCCTTGCCTCCTTCTCTCTCAAACCTTGCATGTGCACACAGCTGGGATTTGTCCTTGTTTCTAGGTGTGGAGTAGATGTTTTTCTTTAGCTGTTTGGTTTACACACCTAAGGTGTCTTCAGAGTCAAGACTGAGGGACAAGAACTTGTGTGGAAGAAAGAAACTGAGCTTTCAGGCTGTAGATATCTCTTTGCACTGACTAACTAGAGAGCCTCACCAACAGGAACCTCCACCAGATACCTAAATTCTGTGTGTCCAGGGCTGCCTGGCAAGGTGTCTTGCAAAGGAGACAGAGAAAAAGTAATGTTTTTAAAAGCATGGGCAAACCTGGTCTCAAGAGTCAAGTGTGTTGTTAAAGGTAACAGATGTTAATAGTGTACCTGCTAGTACTAGACAGCTAAAGAAGTTGTTACCTTTCGTATGACTCTCTGTATCCTGAGTGATTTCAGTTATCCTTATTGGGTTATTAGGGTTTGTTTTCTAAAATCCTTTGTATCAGAAGACATTTATTCTTATAAGAGTAAATCAAAAGTGAGGGCAATCGTGGTATTTAAGTGCCTCCTTCTTTTGTAAATGCTGCCAGTAAACCCTTGGCCTCAGTTTCCACAGCTGAAAAAAGACTGATATATTAATGCCTACCTTCTTCCTGTGAGTACTTGGCTCTGACGTGGCTAATTCATTCCTATGTTCAAAGCACAGTGGGTTGCAAAATTATGATTATTAAAGCCAGCTATTAGAGAGTGTTGTCTCCTTTGAGAATATTGATTTAATCACATGTCTCTCTGTATTTTAAGTCTGAAGTGATATGATGTGGAAAGATCAATTTATTCTATGTCTGTATCTAGTGAATAATTGTGGAGTCTTCTCTGTTCTTTCTGTAATGAATAAAAATAAATTGGCTTAGTCAGAAAACACAAGCGAGCATGCTTGACAAAGGAAGTCCACCAGGCCATGCTGCATCTGTTTCTAACTGGATTTTTTTTCCAAATGTATTTTTTCCTTCTTTCGTCCCCTTCCCCCAACTCTGCTCTAGTCAGAGATGCAAAGAGGGAGAAGATGCATTGCACTCTGTTGTGTTGGCTTGGTACCATCTCTCCAGAGGAGCAGGGCGACTAGGGGGACCATACTTTGCCTTCTCTCCAGATGCAGGTTTGCTCATGACCGGGTTATTGTCTTCCTCTCTGTCCTTGTGCTGTTTCTTGCTACGGAAAGAAACAATATACCACTGTTTCCATAGCTACATATGGATTAAATCTTTCATGTCACTGTTTTTGAGACTGTGTCCAAAAAGGAAAGAGATTTATAATAGAAGGGCATTTATCTGCTTGAGTACTCCCTTGTCTCTGACAGTAAAAGCTCCAGTTGCAGTAAAACCTAGTCCCCATGAGAATCTGGCTTGTCCTTCTGGGACAAACATTACCAAATTCATATGTATGGCCTCGTTAGGAGGAATGTAAAACCAGTATCACTGGGGGCTGACCTTTTTCTACAAAGCCTCTTCAAAACTCTCTGAGATTGCAGACAAATGTTCTTGTTTGTTGTTACTGGCCATGCTGCCTTCTCTGTGTTTTATGGCTTAGACTAAAAGTAGATGTAGAAAAGAAATTACCCTGCTTCTTTTGAGCTATTTAGCTTTTTTCTAGGACTTTTGGGGTCCCTGGGTGAAGGGCAAACAGCTTTGAGAGATGACAGCAGACTTTTGTAGAACTGACACAGCGGGGGTACAAATCCTCAGCCTGTGTGTGTGCATGGAACTGGAGCTCACGTGGACATTTATTTCTCTGTGAGGGAGAAGGCTGTATTCAACTCAGGCTTAAACCCAGTTTAAAAATAAGAAGAAACCCACCAAGCATCTCTACTTCCCAACTCCAGCTCCTAACATTTCCTCAGCTGTCAACACTATTTTGGCCAGCTTTCCTAACAGCAATTTTGATCTAGCCTTAAAGAGAAGATTTGAACGATTGAAGCGCTCCTTTGGGGAATGAAAAATATTTTCAGGTCCAGTGAGAGCTGATTTGCTTTTATTAGATTCACTTCTCTGTTGTAATAAACTAGGGCATGATGTTGTGAAATGTATGTTACAGTATTATCACCAATAATGTCAACACTATTAATATAATGTCTGCAATTCACTGCATCGTGCCTCATTATTTCTTCTCTATACATTCTTCTTGTTGTGAGTATAATAATTTTTATGTTGTATTAAATTAACTCTGTAAGAGGTCCAGCACTCTGTTAATATTCCCCCAAAATAGAAGGTACTAAGATATGCACTGCCTCAAAGGTGTTACATTTTTATTGCAAAGTGATAGACTAATATAAGAAAAATCTCCCCTTCAAAGTATTTCCTTGGGATCACAATGCATCTGCTGCTTTGTGCAGACCCTTCTGGATAGGATACTGTAATTATGTTATTGTCAAAGTTTAGAAGTTTCTTTGTATCTTACTGATTATCTGAAATAGTTTTCGTTTCTGCAGTCTGCTGAGTTTGTGTTAGCAAACTTGCTTGCTTTATGTACATGCAAGGATGTGATATGAAAGATAGTTTTGGCTCCATTTCTACACTGAAATTATTACCTTTTGCCCACTTTATATGGTATGAATATGTCCAACCCTTATTTAATACTAATTTCTGACATTAGGCAGCTGAGGTGCATGGAGTATTGTGGGAATATGTTAAAGTTGCTGTAGGGATGTTGTACTTTAGCCAAGGACACTGCAGACTGAATTAGGGATATAAAGCAGGTACTTGGGAAGCTTTGGAACTTGCTGGTCTGGACGTAGCTAATGCTGTTACTATGGCACCTTTCTGAAAAAATTAATGCAGTCCACGTCTCACAGTTTCTGGCCTACATTATTCTTTAATTTGAGGGTGGAGTTAAGGATGATGTCCTGAACAAATTGTATGTTTTTTTTCTTGCCATTTATTTTATTTGAACTATGTTTGTATATGTGTGGTGGTGTTTGTCTTTACCACTACCAAGGTGATGCAACTGGTGAGATATGTTTGTTTTATTGCAGATCAGGCTATGGTTTTGAAAGTCTTCCTGCATTCTGGTTAAAATTCTTCAGAAGAACATGCATTTTCAACCTTTCTCCCACACTCATTTGGACTACTCCCAACAGTTTTTCAGGAAATTTTCACAGAGCAAACTATACAGAATGATGTTTACTGGAAGTAACAATATTGTGAAAATAGAAACATATTGTATGCCCTATTGAAAAACGGGCATCTTGTAACAAGATGTAATATTGCATCTTAAACTGAACATGAAGTTTCAACAGGACATGATTTCCTAAGAGCTAGAGATGCTTTTGGTCTTTGTCTCGTTTCTAGACTTGAAACATAAGGAAATCTATTCCCTTTAATACGTATGAGTGCAAAACCCATGAGCTTGTAAGATTTGAAGATTATGATAAAGTGAAATGGAAAATGCACAATCCCTTAAAATATGTGGAAGATTACCCAAAAGCCAGTGCTTAATAGTAGGTTTCTGTCCATTATATGTACTCCTCCTCAAGTGCACTTTTTCTTTTAAAGACATAAAATTCTCCGTGGAAACCTACTGCAACAGCTTTTGAACTATCAGCAATGTATAAAAGTCTGTTCTGAGAAGTGCTAGTGACAAATGAGGTGAATTAATTTCTGATAATGGCACAGCAGAGCTGGAAAGTAGGAAAGAGCAACAATTAGTGTCTGTAATAAGAGCCTTTGGGTTCGAAGAGGTCAGTGGGTTCGTTTCTCTTCTACAGAAACTAGTAGCTGAAGTTTCATTAACCAACTTCATTTCATAATGAAACTTCCTGCAGTCTCTTTAACAAGAGCAAAACTTGTGAGGTGGAGGAAAGAGATTTAGTATTCAACTGGCTAAAATTACTTTTTCTATGCAGCCAGGAAGAAATTTTTATTTACTGCTCATTATTGTTTATGCATACTACATCTCTATATGTAAAACAAGCAATCAATGTTTTTTGGCCTTTTTCATCACTGAATGCAGGAGAAAGAGTTTCATTTATTTCACTTAAACAAATAGAGTTGATGTGGAATTCATCCTGAATACCTGAAATTCATTTTTAATAGCAAACAGGACTGATCTTAAAAATAAATAGCAAGGTAACGAGAACCGTTGTCAGTTAACTTCATAGCTGAGTTTTTTCCTGTTTCAGTTTGACTTCAACTGAGGCAAGAACCAGAAATGCTAATGACTGTCCGTGTATTGGGAATACAGCAAGTAGCCCTTATTTGCAGGCACCAATTACTCATAAAGGAAATGCCATAACACAAGGTATTTTTTCATTCTTTCATTGGTGATTTGATTCTGTCATCGTTATTTGATAGTCATAGGCATAGCCGGATGCTACTCAGGCTTTAAAAACAAAGGGAAGTCAGCCTGAAGCAGATTGCCTTGCACACTGGGGAAGTTCAGAACTGACTCCTCACCAGGCTTGCTTTCCCTTTTGGATGTGATAGGAGAACAAAGTTTCCCTCACAGGAAAAACTAAATGTTTTGAGACTTCCTTTCAGCATATGTGAGGATGAAAGCAAATCCCTCGACTCTGCTTGTTCCCTCTCCTCACCAGCCATGCTGTTTCCTACATCCCTTCACTGCTGCTCTGCATCAGTCGTTGTCTTTTCCCTTTGCTTTCAAGCATGTTAATGTCTCTCTCATGCTACCCTATGAAACATCCCCTGTATCCCATCTGCCTCCATCACTGTTGCTTCTTCCCTTGTTCCTGCCTCCCTCTGTGTTTCATCTCCTTTGGCAAACTGTACTACGGCATACTTTCCTAGCTGTTCACTTCCATGAGTGGATTGCCTCTGTCCTCTCCTTGCTCTGTGGGCTCCCTGCTCAACACTAAGCAAGTCAGTCCTGGCTGTTCTTTGCATCCTGATCCTAAATTGCCTGAAGCTCTAGGATAAAAGGCTGTGTTTCACAGCTTGCTTCCTCAGGAGCTTCTTCCTCAAAGGATGGAGTCTCTGCTCATCAGAGATGAAGTTTACATGCCAGAGTGTAGATTCAATACCTCCACCTTTCTTCCTGCAACGCAGGGTCAGGGATTGAGAAATGTGTCTAAAAATCTTCACTTTTTTCCCCCACTGTCAGTTTTGTCTCTCTTCTGTGATTCTGTCCGAAGCAAACAAGGAATGGAGGACCTTAAATACATCTAATAAGACTTTTATGGATTAATTTTCCAGTTGCAAAGGGTTGCAAAGGAAAAGTGACTCAGGCTATAGGTGCCACGCTGCACCTCTCCTGTTTGTTGTCAATGGTGTGGCTTTTGGTGTTTTGTACTGCAGACTGTACAAAGACTGCTGGGAAAGCTTTGGTTTGCTTTGGTGCTGTCAAGTGTTCTGTGACATGTTTAGTGGGGCTCTCAAGCACTTGCTGGTGGATATGTGTTCCATGGGGAACAGTGTTTTTAACAGAATGACATGGATGAGTCAATGAAATTGTTCACTCCTCAGTCCCCAAACTGGCAAATAATGATTTCTACTTGTACTGTTGGTGCTGTTTAGACATGGATTTTCAATATTGTGTTGGAAAATAATGCAACTAGGAAGAGCCAGTTGAGGAGCTGTGTGCAGCCTTTTCTCCTATGTGCTGTAGATGCTCCTTCAAAATTTTGATTCACTCCACTTCAGAGTTCAGGTCAGCATCAAAACCTCCTGGTCTTTTTCTGTTCTCATTTTCCCCAGTGTTTGTCTTGTCTTCATCAGGAGGGACTTGAGTTTTCTCTTTGAGTTGTCCTTGAAGACTCTGCCATCTCGTGGTGGTCTTCTCTGGTGACTCTGCCTTTACTGGGAGTTGCCCTTTGGGTGGGATAGATCCAAACTATGTTGTATGTGAATTTCCCATGCAGGTGGTAAGACCTAACAAGCTGGAATTCAAAGAAATTTTGTATTCTCTACACATTTTTGTTCAGAAACTGAACAGTGGGAAGTGAAATAATGTCCCTGTTTCTGCATGGTGAGAACTGATTGGGAAAGTGGCCACAACTGTCTCCTTTCAGCTCTAAGCCTTAGCTTCTAATGCTGTTTTCTCTCCCTCTCCCTCCTTTTAGCAGCTCTACCTTTTTTTTTTTTTTCTCCCATAGAGAAGGAAATACCTTCTGCAGTGTTGCAATAATATATATCTGAAATTTAAAGAAAACCCAAACCCACATTTTCTTGCCCAATATTCTTGGCACTATGACATCATAACCCCTGTGTGTCCTGTCACTAAAACAAATGTATGAAACAGTTCCACTTCTCCTCTTTAATTGGAACTAGCTTGTTTCAAGGAGCTGAAGAGGCAGACTACTAACAAAGGTTAGTGTGGAGAAATATATCATTGTCTTGCAGGATGCTCTAAGTGGGTCTCTTGAGTATCAAGGTCAGAGTTTATTTAGCAGCAAGTTCTACTGGTATGAATCATCAATAGTGTTTCTTACACAATCTATCAATGCCTGGCAATTATACTTTATTCTCTACAGAAATTCTACACTTTTCCTCAGGAAATGGTGCATATTTTTAACTCTTCATTTTCTTCATTGTCCTTTTCAAGTATATCTTTCAGTTTCTTTGACACAGAAGAATGGAGATGATATAGCACTATGTTCTTTTGAGCAGGTTTTAGCTGTTAAAAGTCAGTTCTGCATCAAAACCAAAACTTCTTAAAATGGAAAATTGAGTCAGAATTAATTTTCAGTAAAATCCTGTTTATACTGATTTTCTGTGCTTTAAAAAACATCACCTTGGGGCAGTAAAATAAATTGTATATGTATACATATGTATATTTAATTTCTAATGGAGGAAAACCACCTTCTTTCAAACTGGGAAATGAATTTTTTTCAGCAGCTTAATCCATGCTTCAATGAAATTCATAAACTAGGTATTTCTGAAAATTCAGGGTGTCTTTTATCCATTTGGTGAATGAATTCAGAAGAATGAACTTCTTTTAACTGCTAAACTAAATATGGGTGGACTTTGGTGGCTCAAATGGCTCTGAAATTCCAGCTGCTGGCACCTGTTGTCTCTAGAAATGAGCTGAGCACTTGAACTGGGGATGGAACCCATAAGTGCCAAACATGGTAATAAATCATGAACTCCAGCTCACTGTGTTGCCAAGACATTTTTCCACAGTTGAAGGAATACTGAAGCAAAGGTAGTAATAATGTAGGCAAAATTTTGCAAAAGTGTAATTGGATCTTGAACTGCAGTTCACCGTCTCTCTAAAAAAAAAAAAAAACAAACCCAAACAAAAAACCCCAAAACCCCAAATCCAAACACTTAGGCACCCCCTGTCAAAAAATCCCCAAACAAAATGAAAAAGCCAAACCAAATAACTCAAATAAACACACTCCACACCCATGCCTTGATTGCTGAGTAGGGGAGAGAGGCACATTTTTCAAAGAAGGCTGTTTTTCTTTGTACTAATAATACCCAGTCTCACTGTCTTTGCCTTCTGGGAGCCTTGGTACATAGCACACATTCTGTGCCTAAGTGACAATGCTCCCACACCAGCTCCTGTGCTTTGCTGGAGTGTACAGGATGTGTTGAGGCTGCATGTGGATTTACGTTGCATTTCTGCAGGCACTCCTTGTTTCTTATATACCTGTTTAGTCAGAATTTCCCCATGTTTAATCAAACACATTATTTCTTTATTCTCTGCTCTTTCAGAACCCAAAGTAGATGACTGACACAAAATACTAACCCACAAAAACTCATCCTCCTCCAAACAATTTATTTATTTATAATTTCTCTGACATTTCAAGACTCCAAATGTATCTTCAATATTTCTCTGCAATTAGGCAGACTAGCAGTTTCCTTTTTGGGAAAAGCTCAGATTCCCATGGAACTGAATTCCAGGAGCTTGGTCTTCAGTGCAAATACTAAAGATCACAAGACTCCCCATGTTTCTGTGGAGTGCCTTTCCCAAGCTGTTCCCTGAACTGCAGTTTCCTCCAGTTATTTGTGGAGATGGGGAATGCTGCAGGTTAGATTGTGTCTGTGTATGGCAGAGAGGCTCTCAGCCCCAGGGAGCAGGTGTGGTTGAGATTACCAGTGAGGCACTTGCAGGTATGAGCTGACACGTAAGTGGCAGAGCTACAGATCCTCATTCCTTCCTATCCTTTGTGTGAGACTGAAAAGCAGTGCTGCCTGAAGAAGCTGTTGTGATGTGGGTGCACAGTCAGGGCAGAGCCAGCATTCAGGCCTTTCTTTCAGCATGTAGCTGAATGTAGAGCTGAGACGAGAGCAAAATGTTCTGCCCTGCAATCAAGGAGGTTCTTTGTGCTCAGTAGTAGCAGGGAGCTATGCTGCCTTCTGATCTTTGCTCTATTGTTTGGGATTCACAGAAGTGTTGATAAACTTTGGTATTAAGCTCATCAGGTCAGCCAGAGCTGCACTGTGAACTGGGTTACAGGGTGAGAAACTCACTTCCATATTTGTATTCTGCCAGAAGAGGTTTGGCTTAGATTTTATGGGAAAAAAAAATCACTTGAAGAGTGTTTAGGCACTAGAATAAATTGCCCAGGGAACTGGTGGAGTCACTGTCTCTGGAAGCGTACAGGAGATGCCTGGATGTGGCACTCAGAGATATGTTTCAGGGGTGATTATCATGGCTCTAGGTTGATGGCTTGACTAGATGATCTTGAGAGTCTCTTCCAACCTTGTTGATTCTGTGATTTTGCATGAGCTGTGCAGATTATGCAGGGCTCTGCTGAGAAGTGCATAGGGTGGGAAAAGAAGATTAATGGGGTCTGTGACTGTACTTTTCTAGTTACCCAGTGGGGAAATTTGTTTCTGCAGTAAGCCATCAGGAAATAATAACCTCACTGGAGCAAAAGGAAAGGGGGAGAGAGCTGAGATGCAGGAGTCTTGGGATCTACATATCTCTTTAATGTAGTCATGTCTCAGAGGAGAGTGTCTGCCCATGAATTTTGGTCAAAATTGGCTCATTCCAGCTTGGAAGACATGTACTTGAGCTGATTTGTGAACTGCACTTAGACACACACTTTCTTTTTTGTACCCACTGTATTGAACAATGAAATATTTCAAGTAAAATCAAACTGGTACGACTGAGTGTGTGTTGGCAGATGCTGGACACACCTTCTCTGTGCACAAGTTGTGAAGCAGAAATAAGGAGTTAGATTTGACAGACCTATCACCTCTTCTGGAGACAGTACAACCATGTCAGCATAGCATTATACCTGGAGGCAGAGTTTATGTTCTTTGGCTCCACGCCATGCTTTTATGGCAGTATCGAGCCAGCTATTGAATTAGCATCTCCTCAGGGACTGTGTTGTGCAACTCAATGTGAGCAAGACGAGAGTTCAGTGGTTTGGGGGGTTGTTTTGTGGCTTTTTGGGTGGTTTTGCTTCTGCTGTTGGTTTGTGTTTGTTTTTAAAATGTATTATGGTCAGCAAAGCAGGAGGAGGAGCTTTTTTGGTGCTCTTGGCTTCAGAACTTGCTATGGGCCTTGTTCTCTTCATCAGTACAGGCTATGAGACAACTAAGCTGCACTGAATTTTGTGGGAATGCTTTATGAGAAGCTTGAAGTAACACTTTAAACTTTCATACAGGTTGTACTCATAAGAAAAAGCTTTTAAGAGGAAGAGGGAAGAGCTGCAGTCTTTGAGGCGGTCACAAGGAGTTTAATGTAAAAATAATAAACTTGGTTCTTCTAGAATTCTCCAGATACACGTGTAACACCCCAGTCTCCAAGGCAGAAGATGTTGATATTTCATATAGTGAATGTTCCATCCCAGATTATCCTGCAAGCCTTGGATACACAAAGCACAGCAGGGTTTACTAGGATAGCACACAGTTTGACAAGGATTCATGAATTAAAAGAAGGCACACTCTGTTCTCAGGCTCCCTGCCCATGCCCTTTTTCTTTTCACAGGAAAAATTATTATTAGAAGGGAGACAATGTGAAAACTTGGTGGAAAGTGTCCTTTTTATTTTATTTGCTTATGAGTTATTGAGCCTGCTGGTTGCCTTTCACGGAGTTTATTAAAGCTGATTCTGATTTCATCAGAGCCCATGATAGCAAAGGGTTGTAGCCTTGGTTTTGGTTTACTTTTACAAGGCACTCCTAGAAAATACATAAAATGATCAGATGTGTTGAAGAACTGCATGTTGCTTAAAACTATATTGAACAAGTAGCAATAGCACTGCTGGGGAAGCAGCGATGTAAAATGGTGGTGGATCAAGTGAACAAGGAGCAGTGGAACAGCACGGAGCGAATCATCCAAATAGCTTATCTTCTTATTGATCAAGTTTTCTCCCAGACAGCTAATAACTGCTTGAATGGGTTCCCACTGCTTGTAAATCTTCCCCTCGTGACTCAGCTGTGGCATCATAAAAATTCAGTGAACTCAGAGTTATCATAATTCCCGCAGTACAAAGAAATTACCTGGGAATTGCAGTGAAAGGTCACCTTAAATGCAGTTCATGGGTATCTGGAACACCTGGTCTATTTCTTTCACACAAAATGTTACTTCTCCAAGATTCTCTGAGGATAAGCTGTTCCCATTACAGTTTTCATAGAGATGGTGCCTCTGGTACACAGTTGTGATATACCATGTTCTTCGTGGTAATTCTCTGAGGCAGAAGTTCTGCTCCCTTCCACTGCTAAATCTCTGAGCTTGCTCACTTCACCTTGTTCTTTTCTACTCTTATTTCCTTCTTTAACTTTTTTCTATTTCCTTCTTTCCTTCTTTCCTCCTTTCCTTTCTACACTCTTTTCTTTCTTTAACCAGGGAAATTTATAGACCTAGACATTACTTCTCTCCTTCAAAAAAGTGCTGTTTTGTGAAGTGCTGATAGCACAGAATCCTTAATCTGTCCGGGGACACTGTGGGACAGAATTTTATGTTCATAGGTTTGGGGTAGAACTCAGCTTCAAAAGATGTCACCTGTCTTCTAGGTATCTTAAGTGGAAGCTGGAGGTTGCATATTTGAGAGGTTCATACAGACTGCTTAAATAATTCAAGCCTGCAAACTTGATAATCATAGAACAATAGTACTGACTAAGTTGAAAATTACCTCTAAGATTACCAAATCCAATCATTAACCTAGCACTGCTCAATCCACCACTAAGTGGTGTCCCTAAGTCTACACAGCTTTTTAAATACCTCAGGGGATGGTGAATCAACCACTTCCCTGGGCAGCCTGTTCCAGGGCTTGACGACCCTTTCAGTGAAGAAATTTTTCCCAATATCCAATGTAAACCTTCCCATGAGCAACTTGAGGCCCTTTCCTCTTGTCCTGTCACTTGCTACTTGGGAGAAGTGACCCACCCCTACACCCACTTCCCTACACTCTCAGGGAGTTGTAGAGAGTGATAAGGTCACCCTGAGCTTCCCTTTCTCCAGGCTAAACAACCCCAGCTCCCTCAGCCACTTCTCTTAAGCCTTATGCTCCAGACCCTTCTCCAGCTCTGTTGCCCTTCTCTGGACTCACTCCAGCCCCTCAATGTCCTACTTGTAGTCAGGGGCCCAGAGCTGAACACAGGATTTGAGGTGTGGCCCCACCAGTGCTGAGTACAGGGAGACAATCACTGGTCCCACTGGATACGCTATGGCTGATCCAGGCCAGGATGACATTGGCCTTCTTGGCCACCTGGGCACACACTGGCCCATGTTCAGCAACTGTCAAAAAGCACCTCCGGGTCCTTTCTTTCTCAGCAGCTTTCCAGCCACATGTCCCAGCCTTTAGCATTGAATGAAACTGTGACCCAAGTGGAGGATCCAGCACCTGACCTTGTTGAACCTTGTGCAGTTGGCCTTGTCCCATTGATCCAGTCTATGCAGATCCCTCTTCAGAATCTTCCTGCCCTCTGGCAGATCTGTGTCCCTCTGAAACCTCTCTCAGGTGTTGTTTAATACAGGCGGAGAACTTGTTTAGGGTAGTAGGGACAGACAGTGGGATTGTATACTTTTCTATTCCTTAGGGCATGGAGCAAGAAAATAATAGATTATAATGAGATCAGTCAGCTTCTTTGGCTCACTGTGTATAAACAGAATGCAGTGTCTTTGTAATGGTACCTTTACAAAAAGGTAAGTATTTTTGAGGTATTTGGTTTAAAAATCTGGAGAAGGAAAAAAGGCCAATTTTGTTATTTGCCTGCTTCTTTTATGTGACATGCTGGTGTTAGTGACTTTAATTTCCAAGAGGCACATATTTTACAACTTTTTTTGATTATGCTGAAGCTCCAGGGGACATACATGGGAGACTGTGACTTTAGCATTATGGGAACAAGAAGTAGATTGAGTGTCAGAACTCCTGGGTGAATTGCCCAGATGAAGCCTACATGATTTCTCAAATAGATGATCATCTGGCTTTGCCATGAGTTTTCCTGATGAATTCAGACATCTTACTGTTTTCAGGCACTGAATTCCTCACTATAACTCCACAATCTCTGTTTGAACAGAGCAGTAATTTCAGCTTTGCCATCTTCTGCAGAATATAATGTTTTGGTTTAGTGGTGAGACACTCTATTTGAAAAATCATTTTTCTGGGAAGTTAAATTTGGGAGGTATTGGAATTTTTTGTTAGATTTTTAAAACAAAATAGTTTGACAAAAATGTAAATGTCGTCAGATTAATGATTTGGATTCAGTCATCTGTTGTCTCTGCCCTCACTTTTCTTGCTGTTATTTTATTTTCTTATTGCAAATAATCAGAAGTGAAAAGTCTGGAAGAAATAGTCTTGCTTGTATTTTACTTCACCAGAAACCTCCCTCTCTGTCTCTCTTATTTCTGATGAATTTTCAAAGAAGTACTTTAGACATTTTTAACTGGTCTAGTTATGAAATCCTCCCTATCCCCTGTGTTTTTGCTATCTGAAAAGCAGGGCATAGCAGGCTGTCTGTGCTGTGTGCCTGTCCTCTGGGTGCAGGCATACAGGAGAGAAGCCCTTTACCGTGCAGTTGCCAGGAAATATTTTACCTGCAGCTGTTGTATTTCCTTGGCTGCTTTCTGGCAGGCCTAGGATGACTCTGTGAATCCAAAGAATTAACCCTGTGTCATCACATTACAGACATTTCAAGTGACTCTCTCCCACAGAGCATATGGACTGGTCCCACATCTTTAGTTCTGTGTGCTGTTCTAGAACAGCAATTCCACATAAATATAAATAATTAAAGGACCTGAGGGCCTGACTACTGTTGAGAAGGGACCCTGTCTTAGCAGCAAGTACAATTTAAATCAGTACCTCCTCCCCAATTCCTCTTATTACCTCATCTGTTCAGTACCTGGAGTAAACATGGGGGTTTTGAAGAGGATGCAGAGTTTTACTATTCTGTGGAACACCAGAAATATCTGGAGAGGACATTTATTTAAATAGAGGCTTTTCTGGTTAGTCAGTGAAGAGTGCTTTTCCTCTATGCAGTTTGCCTTGTCTGAAGTGAAAGGTCTTCTGGAAAGTCATTTTCCTGTTGTCTTTCAAGACCCTGGGAAGCCTTGGCTTTCTTAATGGTGTTTGGGAGAAGATTTCTTTACCTGTCCTTGGCACCTGTATGCTGCAACCATGGCAAATCCAACTTCTCATGGAACTGTGTTATGAATAGCCACTCTAACTTGGATATTTTCAATCTGAATTCCAGACAGCTGGCAATCACGAAATATTAAATATCATGGTTTCTCTAAAGATACAGCTGAAATACTTACATAGTGCAAGTAAATTACTCTGAAGATACCAAAGATGTAATTTAAGGCAGAGGATGCTATTGTCATGTGATAAGCTAGTGATATTTTGCAATTTTCCATGTTGATTCCTCAAGATTCTGCAGTGGTTTTGCTCATCTGTATTAATGGTTGGTATCAGAGTCTCCTGTTATGCAAAATAAATCAGTAATATCTCTCCCTTCCAGGGAAAATGTGCAACAGTTTATTGCCTTGTAGAAGGAAAAATAAATTAACAGCACTGACTGTAACTGGAGTGAAACACGAGGGAAATCAGTTTGCCATGAAAACATCTGTAAAGGAATTATCTTGCTGAGAATCAGGTATCAGAGCTGCCACTTTAGTACAGCCAGCTTAGATGAAAAGCTGAATTGCTGAGCAGCGTTTCTCATACTGTGAAGTAATACAACATATTTCTAATGCAAACACATGAGCTCAGGGCCAACTTTATGATACCTAGAGTCCAGATTCTTGGATGCTTGCCTAAGCAGAGCTGAGCTAACCATATTCAGCAAAACTCCAAGCCCTGTAGTTATTAGGAAGAAGACTTACACTCTTTATAACATGACTAGAGTTAGAGGGAGGAGAGTTGTGCTTGAGGATTGGAGGAACTGCCTGCCTTTTAGGAGAAACACAAAAGAGAACAGGTTACCATGCAACATGCAAAAAAGACAAATGTTGGGCCTGAGGAACAAGTTCTTCTTTTAGGCTGACAGGAATAAATCTGGAGACACCATGTGGGACTTGCATTCTCAGTGGCTCTGGTGGGGCAGTGCCCCATGCTGGGAATCTCAGGTGCGTGAATGCTGCTCCTGCTGAAAGACACCTGCAGCTCATCTGGCTGTGAAAGAGAAGCAAGGAATTGGGGATAGGGGATCAAGGATGAGCTATAGTGCTGGTCAGATTTCTCCATTGCTATGGAAACAGGTATTGCACTTGCTAACCCAGTGCACCAAGTAGGTATGTGTAGACCTCTGACCTCTCTTCATTTTACTTTTTTAAGCTACTGGAGGAACAGGAGAGAGCAAAATGTGTACAGGAGGAGGTAGTCAATACAACATTTTTCTCAGGGCTCAGACCAGAATGAAAGGGTGTGAGTTTACTTGCAGAAATTGACTGATTATTTTGAGCATACTGCAGCCACATATATGAAGTATCATTAAAGTGCAGGGTTCCCCCACCCCACCTCCTTCCTGGAAAGATTTACGTATTGGCATCACCTGAAAAAGAGGTGGAAGTAGATATCTTATGCACGCTCAAAAAGCCACAGGGTGCTATAAGTTCAAATTGAAATTGGTTGCAAGATTTCTCTGTAACATAAATCCTGGTTCATTTCTGGAATTATTTTAGTGTTTCCATCTGACAGATTCTGTGATATTACAAGGATTTTAGTGATTCTTGATCCTTTTTAATTCCATGTCACATTCTACTTAAAATTTTTATATACTTAAAATTTTTATATACCATGTTGGGAGAAGTTTTCTGGCTTGTGAGATTTGGATGGGAAGAAGGAGGAGTCTGAACTAATTTCTATGCTCGGCCATGTTTAACCTGGTAAGTCTTGTGGAGATGCCTGAGAAGAACTGGGCTTAATATCTGGTCTGATGATTTTATGCCTCTGTGAAAGTAATTCTGTTTGCATATTGTGTGTGCATAAACATATAAAATGCAGAATACTGTCTTTCCCTAGACTGCTTGCTCATCTTTTTTCTGTGATGTGGCTTTGCAGAGTAACTCAACCCAAACTCTTGGACTTAATATGTAGAGGTGGGACTTTACATAAGGCTTTTGATGGGGAATTATCTTTTAAATTCTCTCTGAACTCATCAATTGTTAAAATAATTTTAACTAGTCATTAAGTGCTTCATTAGAGTGTTTTCTTCTTAAGCTGCTTTAGTTAGATTAAAACTGAATTGTGCCTATTTCTTATTACTCATTTTTGTCTTCTTTTTTCCTAAATGGACTTTGGCTCATGTATTTTTGAGGTTTAATATCAGTTCAGCTGAATGCTCTTGAGTTTCTGAATTAATTCAGTCATTTTGTCTTAATGACCATGAAGAGTTTTGTTAAGCTGGAGTGCCATTAAACTCAAGCGCCGTAGTGTTTAGAGCTAGTGATCACTTGGGGAAAGCTTGCAGGTAGAAAATAAGATTGGAAGTTGGACAGAATGCATGAGGGGTTCATTTGCTGTGAATTCAGCAATAAACACCTGGAGAATGCGTGCTCCAAAGGGATGCAAAATGAGTAGTTTGCTGAAGGAGAGTGTGCTAATTCTTTCAGGATAGATTTTGATCTGGAGCTCAGCTCTGCATTTTCTTCCTGAAGTCTGATTAATACTTTCTCTTCTGTTGCAAATAAAAATATTATATGTTGGGAATATGTTTTACATAGCTACTCTTCAACTAAAGAAAGCTCAGATGTCCTTGGCATACTTGACACATTCTCTTCCTATTGATGCTGTGGGAAAAAAAAAACCAGACACTTTCTTTTGTTGTCATATCTGCATCCATTTAAAAAGAAACTGAATGGAATAGAAGGGGGCTATTGTTTTCAGGACAAACTGCATTTTGTCTTAGGACAACCTAAAATTAAATTACTTTTTTATCTTTCAAAAGTAAATGAAAGGAGGTTTGAAACAAAAAGTCATCAAAAATGTAAGATATTTCTCTAAAATTCTTCTAAACTTTTTTTTTCATTTTTTGCTCAAACACATCTCTAAACATTTTGACATTAACCAATTGATATTTTCACAATGAAAAAACTCACCAGATTTAACATATTAACCTAATTCTGGTTTAATCATTCAAGCTCAAATTGTGCTCTGTGAGTTATGTGAACGGATGAGAAAAAGTTCCCAGGTTGTATTACATTTGTGACTGGTAAGGGCCACTCCTAAGAGACATGGGCAATGTGAGAGTTGCTGGTTTATCCTAATTACAGTGAACAGTTTTGCACTTTGTACTGGGACAAGGCAAGGTTTCCACAAGCAGGCAGTCGGTCAGTTTTGTGCTTGCTTTGTGCTCACTGAAGTTGTTGGGATTAGCAGCCCTGGCAGGCTGCTGCTGAGCACTGTGAGAAGCCCATTTACACCAGCTCTCAAAGCAGAATGGCTTCTTCCCATTGCTCACACGTGTGCGTGGGGTAGGTGGGTGGTGCTGTGGAGAAGAAAGGATGTTCTTAATTTAAATTGGTGAACTTGACTAAAAACCTTAGCAATGCCAGAGCAGTTTTTAATCTTCTCCTGAGTTAGCAGGGTGAGTTAAAATGAAGCGTTTACTTCCACTGAAATGTGAAAATTGAGGCTTGCCTTGCTCTCCATCTAAAAATAAGCTGTTGTAGTAGAAAATTAACTGTCCCACGCTGAGGGTGTTTAGAAGACCCATTGGGTTTCTGTTGGTTTGTTGTATTGTTGATTTTGTTTGCTTTTTTTGTGTGTGTGTTTGTTTGCTTTTACAGTGGAATTATGGCTTTTGCCCTTTACATTAAAAACACATCAATGATTTTAAGGGGTTATGTACTCTCCTAGAAGTCTCAGTTTTTAGGTTTTCTGTCAGATACCCCACTCCCTCTCAGAGACCTTTCATGGCTAATGCATCTGAGCAGAAGTTGTTTCTCCTTTGAATACCTGCTGTGAATAGTCACCAAACACAGATGAATGTGTTTGCCTTCATAGAACTTTTACTTCAGACCAAGTTAAAATCTAAAGGAAATGTGTGTATATTAATGAAATGCAAAGGGGACAAAGCCAGTGTAAATTGTGTTTGTGGTGACAAAAGTGGAGAAAAGGAAAAGAAATAATATGCCTACTTCACTTACTTCAAAATCACTTTTGAAAGGTGCTTGTGGTAAGCCTCTGGCTCTCCCTGTGTCCATTTGGCAAACTTGGAGCTCATGCCAGGCTATGCAGGGCAGGAAGCTTGCTTCTACTGCATGCTCTGTCTTCTCTCTTCAGTAAAGATTCTTGGCTAGAGCAGGAAAAATATGCTCAGAGGGGTTTGTTCAATTTCTTATCCTTTGCTCCAGATTATTGATTCTTTCTCAGCATACACTTTTGATTTCTCCCTCCCTTCTCTTTTAGTACATTTTCCTCTCCCTGGAAGGGTGACCTGGCTGCCCTGATGCGCGTGCATCCAGGACATGACTGAATTGTTGAAAGGTGTTTGCCTGCTCCCTTCTACTTGTAAAGGCATGTGTATGAAGTCTTTCCCTATCCTAAACTTAGAGATTCTCATCAAAGTAATTAAGCAACTTCATTTGGTATAACATTTATGGTAGGTGGGGATCATTCATGGCTTCTTTTTCTGACCAGACCCTATGACAGCTCTTAGGCTGGAAAGGGGAGAATTTGAGGGAATAGGAACTAACTCAAAATTCTGCTGTGGTCCACTAATCAGCCTGCATGAGGGGCCTGTTCACACCACCACTGTCAAAGTTTTTCCACTAATAAATTGATCATAGGCTAGGCTGGTAGAGGTTGAACTTTCTGAGCTGTTGTTATTTAGCACATTCTCCTAGTGAGCTTTAAAAATAGGTGTAGCCTCCCCCTTCTTCCTTCTTGACTGACACGGACATCTTCATAAAATGCAGGCAGAGAGCTACTTCAGCAAAGATTGCCCATGCTTAACAAGCTACTGTGCCCTTAACAGGTGTACTTCAGCTTTCTTTGAGAGCTTTGAAGTAGAACAAGGGTTGCTTTAAGTTGGACAGCTCTACATCACTGCAGCATGTTAGTACAGCATGAACAGCGTTTCTTCCATTAGAACAGATTCTAAACTTATCACATAAAACTGGCAGTAACTAGGTATCTTCATGTACTCTGAAAGTAAAACTAGGGCTCCAGCAAGTGTTCCACTACCTGTAAAAGATACACAGCCCTATGTTTTTGGGCTGCCGAGTGACAGTGCCATTCACTGGACAGCACGGTACAGGAGAAGCTCTTCTTTGCTATAAAGGCCCCAGAAGCTGTGCACTTCATAGTCTGCCTAAAACCACGTGGGAAAGGGGGATATCTAGCAAGAAACAATATGTAAAAGCTGGAGTGTCTTGAACTAGCAGTAGGGTTTTGCAATTCCAGCAGATTCTGTGACATACCTGACTGGAAATGCTGGTGGAAAACTGTCAAGATTTGGTCTCACTTAGGTGGAATTGTCTTCAGCTTTTCCAAACACTAAGATATCCTGACAGGCTCTTCAGGCTACCAACACTTCTTGACAGGTCTTTTCCTTACACTCCATGCAACTCTCCTCTTCCCTTGTTTTCTGTCAATATCCATGGGCACAGCAGCGCCAGAAAAGTTTGCCATTTACCACAGACTGGTTAAAAGTGTTTGGAATGCTCTATCCCTTTCCTGTCACTGTCTCTCTGATGTGTTTTAAGTGGATCTGAAGATATCTGTATTCTCTTGGATCTCAAACCACAGGCCAGAGGGATTAGTTCCTGTGGAGCATATTTGAAAATATATAAGCTGTGGACAGATGCTATTAGATAAGGATGCTTTATAGTGAGTTTTGGGGGCAGGTGCTTTTTCTGTTCTTTTTCAATGCCTGTCAGAAGTAGTTGCTACCTCTAATTTATAAGTGCAATAGGAAAAGCCAAAAAAAAAAAATCATTGCAGTGCTTGAAATGTAAAGGGTCAAATAAGGCATAATCAGTCAATATTGCTGTTTTGCTTTATTTTTTCTTAGGGCTGTTTGACAGGAAGAATGCTTTTGAAGCCTTTGTTCAAATTAAAAGTTGAAAAAGAACACAAAATGGGTGAGATGGGCTAACATTGCAGGAATTCTTGCTCTTGAAGTATGATCATGTTTCTTGAAAGGAATTAGAAATAAATGCCTCTTAAGGGGCTAAGATAACAGCAGCAAAAGGAACAAAATTCGTTTCTGCACCTGGTGTTGGCTGTAACTGGTTACTTCAGCACCAGAGAAATGGGCAGAACTTGCTGTCCATCATCCAAAGAAAGATCAGACTAGCTCCTGCTGGGATGTTTAGCTTTGCTATTCTCTGTACTTTCAGCTATCGGTTTATAGAAGTGTTGCAAAAGATTCCACCTGGTTTGGGGAGGCCATGTCCTTACAGTGGAACAAGGTGAGCAGCAAGAAACATCATCTTCTTGTCCAGTCCTTTCACTCTCCCCCTTCATTTCTTCTCTTTCTTTGCCTTGTAATGGGATCAGACTCTCAGTGAGACATCTAAAACAGAAAAAGAGGAAAGTATGAGAGTTAAGGTCTAAGAGAAGGGAACAGTGCTCTTTCTCCTTTCATCAACGTTATTTTCTCTTGTTATCCTGCTTGACTTTTCCTTCTGACCTCCACCAAATGAAGGTAAAGAGGTGTAAAGAGGTGGTGGTAAACACGATCTGTTTCTATGGTTGTAGGTGCACCAGTGAAGTGTTAGTCTGGCAATGCTTCTGAATCCTTCGACTCAAGAGACTGTGTTGTTCTAATTCAGTACCTGTGCTCTGACATAATCTGAAAGTGGATGTAGACAGCTTTTTGTTTCAGCTAATTAAGCATTTTTATTTTTAGGTACTATTTTATGAAAATGGGGTGTCATTTTCATAAAATCAAGGGGATTCTTACCCCTTGGACACTTTAGAATGTAGGCATTTCCCTGATAACATCTGTACATTTCCTCTGCATGCTATTATTACATAAATAGCAAATACTGCTATTTAATAATGAGCAACATATCCAACTGTTGGCATAATGAGCATGTCAGCTAGTGAGTGTTTCAAAAATAAAAAAAATCCTGCAGTTAGTTTTGGATAATGATTTTGCCATGGGGGAAGCTAGTAAGAGAGACAAAATTCCTCAAGATGTTGCAGCAGCTGGCAAGGTCTCCATGGTTACATTGGCAAGAGATATGGGAAACCACCAAGAGTAGTTCATTCCTTGACAATAAAATACCAAAGAGGAGTACTCCTTGGTGCATCTGAAGATGACATTAAAGAGAAGCTTTAATTAAATAAGAGGAGAGAGAAGAAGAGACACGGTTTGTTTAGGGGAAAAATGTTTAAAATTGAATGCAGCCAGCGACAAAGATGTGTCTGGGACACCTTTAATCACAGGTTGTGGCTGCAATATTTATGTGAGCCGTTGTCTGTCTGCCTATTTCATGTATTCATGTGGCCCAACAAGATCAGGGAAATAATGTCCGAATGCAAACAAATTGTCACAGAAAGAGTAGCTATTCAGATTAGATGGTTCCGCTGCACGTCATGGGACATGAAATGTCCCCTGCTTCATGCTCATGGATGGGAAGGTTCTGTGAGATTTCAAGACTTTGCACTTCTCAAAAAAAATTGTATTCTGTCTTAAGAATGCCAAGTTTCAGAACAGCATTTTCTTATTAAGAAGGGATAGCAGGCTACAGCTGGTTTTAGGTGGGATGTAGATCAAAATCTGCATATAAGATTTTCTTTGTAAGAATGCTGAGAACAGAAGGAAAATGGCCCCTTTTAAAAGGCATTGTGACCTTTATCAGCACTGTGGGCAGTATACAGTATAGTGCAGTGAATTACCTCTTTTATTTTCTAATACTTAAACTTATAAAAACTAATTTTGAGCAACACCTAATTGAGTCTGATTTTCAGGTAGACCTTTGTGTATATGCCTATGTATCCATATTAAATACCTGTGTTTTTCAGCCCTGCTGCAGAGTTTCAAGATCTAAGTCACAATCTGATGCCTCATGAGAAGAATAGTAAAAGGTATTTCTCCCAAGGAAATACAAGCAGCATTTGAAGACAGTGTCACAGTTTGAGCAGTCTGGGATATATTTAGTGAAATAGAAAATATTCATTTGCCAAAAATATTACTTTGTTTCATTAGTTGATCTACTTTGGCTAACTTTTTAAGGGATAAATGTTTCTGAAATTTAGGGCTGTCAAAATTTAGCCAGATGTTGAATGTCAGACACTAGGATGGACTGGCTTGGGGTTGGGGAGACCCAAACTCTGAACCAGCCCTAACAAGACATTGAGCATGGGAAGTACCCATCCTGCAAGTGTTCCTGCAGATTTGAGCAACTAGTTATTTTAAATATGAACATTTTGACATCTCTTGTCAGAGTTGATTCATCTTGGAAAAATGCAAATTGCTGGCTTATGGGTCCTGCCTCTGTATTTAGTGCTAGAGCATCCACACAGCTGGGATGTGAGAGCCTGGCAGCCCCCTCCCCATTATGGGAAGAGGCCTCTGAGCCACTTGGCCCCATCTCTCATACAGCTGCCACAGAAGATATCCTTGGAGCAAAGCTGGAAAAGCTCTTAGTTAAGCACATGGAATGCTTTTTGCACCCCTCTTGTGCCTAGCTCAGCCTGGGGAATTGAGATGGTTGTGAAGGTGACAATGGGCTCCTCCATCAGCAGTGACTCTGCAGTGCTGCTCAGCCCGTTGCCTGCAGAACACTTTCCAGATCACTAGATTTCTACTCGAAGGTGGTGATACCTTTTTGCTAGAGATAAGCTGGTACAGGAATAATACTGTGCTTGTGCTGTGCTTAGAGAAGAATCAAATACCGTTCTGGTAGTTAATTAAAAATAAATGATGTTTTGCTTTTGTCAGTGTTTCACCTTTAGAAAAGCACTTAGCCTTTAACCAGGTCACTGTTTTTGACTTTTATAGCAAATGAAGCGTTCCTACGTTGTCTGAGAGATTGAATACATGACCTGCTCATTTGTTTCTGTCAACTCAGTCAAAAAAAACCCAAACCCTCCAATGATGTGTTGCATCCTTCAGATCAAACTCAGTGTGGCTGGCTTTTGAAAAAGGCAGCCATTAGTGCACTGAGGTTTCCTTGAGTGCTATACATGCCACAATCATTGTTTTCATGTCCCTGCCACAGGGAATGGCATGGGAAGGGAAGGCACTGAAATGGGAAGAAAGGAGTGTTCTTGTTTTCACATCCATCCTAGTCTGCCATATCCTCTGATCTCTGTGATCTTTCAGAGCCTGAAAATCGTCCCAGGGATTCCTGGACCATGGGGAATGACTCAGACTTTGGACTTGGTGGCATTAGAGGAAAAATAATCGGAGTAATTCTGTGTGAAATGAATTAATTTTTTAAATCTACTTGTTCATCTTCAAATGCCTTGGGTTTGAGCTGGCCTAAATGTAAAAGATTGTGCTTGGCATTGAGTGGTGCTCTCTGTCGCCAGCTGAGATTTTTCTCACAGCTGTTAATGGACTTGAGTTTGTTTCTATGAATTTTTCACTCACCACTGGTACACATTCAACAGGGAGGACTGAAGCTAATTATTTGCCTGATTGTGTACTGTCCAGGGATGCAGTGATAAGCATTCATCCATCAATAAGCATTTTCTGATCTTATCAATAGTCACAATAGACCTATTTAAAACCACGACCTTAATATTATGTTTACAGTCTGGACTTAAGCTGGTCTTAGTAGTTTTGCAGTGCCTGGGCAGTGTAAGGAAAAATCTGGTTTAGCTATATCCTGATTTTATTGCTCTGAAGGCACCTAAATACTATTGTCTTTCCCGTTTTACTTATCCAGGGTTCTTAATGAAACACTTTAAGGTGATGTAAGTATCCCCCATGGTGTGCTCAATCCACCAAATGTTGCTGACAAGTTTGTTCCCTCGGGTTTTGTTGCCTGTCCATTGCCTACCTAACAGATTACACGTGGGGCAGGCCCTTTCTGTCTCCAAGCTGATGATTTAGCTCATAGAACTCCTCACCCAGGACTGGGGATTAGAGGCAGTATCACAGAGCAGACTACAAGAGATAACTAAACGCTAGTTTTTCCTTTCTAACTTTCTCTTCGGAGCCTATTTCTGAAAATCATTAAAGTGAAATGAAACCTCATATTTATTCTTTCCATGACTCTGAGGGAATAATAAAAATTCATACAGGAAATTATTGGTCCCATGTAATATTGGGAATGTCTCAGCTGAATGCCAGTCCAAACTTGCTTTCTTTGTTCTGTACAGTGGTATCTGAGTCTGCTTGCCAAGATTCCTCAAGCATTTTCATTTAACAACTCCCCTGCTACTACAGAATTCTTAACATTGGTGGGTAGTTTTGACCTATTTTGCTCTCTTTCTGCTGTGTGCTGTAGTTTTTTGAGGTCTAACTTGTATGGGTGGAAGGGTCACAATTTAGTTGTATGATGCTGGAGAGGATGGCCCTTGCTGCTGGTGTGGGCCTCCCTGGACTCAGTAATGCATTTCATTTTGGTGACAGGTTTATTAACATTCCTTTTTCCATTTCTGCTGTCCTGGGTTAATTTCAGGTCCAGAAACAGAAGTACTGGAACCCTCTGAATGAGGTGATGTGGCTGTGACTATTACCAGTTCTCATAACAGCTCTTCCCTCAGGAGACCTTCAGGGCAGATCCATTAGCTCTTCTTTGCAGGAGAAGTGGAACTTTCCATACTGCCTGCATGTGTCTGATGATGCTGAAAATGAGATTTTCTCTGGAACTAAAGCAGCCTTTGGATTAGTTTTGGAGAGGGCTGATTCTCTTTTTCATTTGGCACCAGTGTTAAGGGTGATGGCTGATCCCAAGAGGACTGTTCTGAAAGGACTGGCCACTTACTGATCTTGCTCCTCTTGCAGTCAAAGACCACCTTGGAGCTGTGTTCTGGCATGGATTCAGTGACATTTAAGATACTTGCATCTTGTGGAAGCCAAAGACCTCTTTTTTTCTCACTCTACAAGTTTGCAGACAAGCGAGAACTGCAGTTGTTCTCTTAGCAGAATTTCTGTTCAGAAAAACACCAGTCTATTTCTGAAATAAAATGGGCAGGGATGTCCCATTCCCAATGGGTCTTCTTCTGGACTGGTAGAAGTTATTGTGAGTGCTCTTTATGGGGTGGTAAATACAGAGAAGATACATTCTACCCTCAGTATTGAGTATGTATGTGCTGTAAATGTAAAGGAAACATTAAACACACGGAGCTCGGTCTCGCTGTACTTATGGACAACAGCCTGAAAAGTTTACAAAAGCGAGAAAGGCAATAAGCCTCTTTATGTGGAATCTGGAAATGTGACAGACTACATCATAGATTGTCCTTCAGTCATATCTTCTGGATTTTAATAATTCAAGTGGCTTACCTATGTTTTGAACAAACCACTAAATTCTCTGTTTGGTGTGGTTTTTTAAGTTTTAAGTTATCAATCACCATCTGTCTGTTTTGTGCTGAAAGTCACTAATGTGGCTATTTCACCTAAGCAGGACAAACTAAACTAAGTTGGAAAGGCTTAACTGTCTAGATCCTAACTGGCAGTAGGGGCTTATGGAACACTGGCTCATTGAATGACATTTTGCAAATGTTTGTTTTGATATTCCCAATTAGAATTAACATATTATTGGCAGTCAACCCCATCTAACATTTGGATCATGATTGCATAACTTGCCTTTGGTGTTTTTTTGTGCATCAGGTATGGGAGTTCTGTCAGGAGAAGCAGCAGCCTAAATTAGGAGCCAACATCTAATGTCTGCTTTTTATTAGCTCAACCTGTTAATTTCTCTGGGTGTTATTTCTTTCTCTGATGTCATGTAGACAAGTCCATCTGCCACAGGTGTAAAGCCAACCTGTAGTACTACCAGTAGTAGTACAGTAGAAAGGAGTTTGTTTCAGCAAGTAATACAGTTCAGTACCGTTTTAATGATTCTCATGGCTCTGATTTCAAAATGCTGTCCTGCTTTATCAAAGCAGATCTGATATAAAATTTGAGGAACTGACACATATCATATATCCCATTGAACAGCTAATATTATCTCAATTCTCTTTTCATATTAGTCTTCAGCCAGGTATTACACATCATGGACAATACAGCCAAGTTGCCCTTGCCATAGTACTCCAAGCTAGTATTTCCTTTCTCTCTCATTCTCAGTAAAAACACAGGTTAGGCAAGTCTTTTGCTACTTGTCTGCTTGTTGGCTAATATAATTTCTTTTAACAAGAAGTTAATTTCATAATCAGGTATTCAGGAAATGGGTATTTTTGGAAATATTCAGATCTTAGTTTTTGGTGTTTGAAAAAAAGACAGAATAATAGGGAGGATGGTTAAAGGACGTGTAACAGGGACAAAAAAATTCTGAGAGACATGAAGGAGCTCTAAGCAGAATAGCATTAGTGTGTCCACTGTAGGGTCTGTAAAAACGTGTAGCTGGAACATGGAACTTCTTCCAACAGACTTCTCCACAGCTAGTCTTATCCTACAGAACAGGAGCACTGGTGTGCTGGGAGAAGCCAAAGAGAGAGCAGATGATGTGCCTAACTTTCAGTTGTAGACTGTGTCCTCCAAATCCTCTTTTCATTAACAGTCCAGTCTTTTTAGCACTGGATTTTCTGGGCTCTTTGCACGAACTGTGAAAAGAAGTTATGTTACAAGAAATGTAGCTTAAGAACATTCCTCATTAATATCTCAGTCATGTGGATGGCTGCACAGTGAACCTCACTGCTGACTCTTGAGTGCTCCAGGGTGATGTACAAGGGTGTCCTATTAGCCTTTGCTGCTGATTTATATATTTTATTGACGCTGGTATGAAAATGTGTTTATGTAGAACAAGAAAACTGTGCAGTGTACCATTCAGAATAGACTTTGTTGTCTTGCCTGTTTGTTGAATTCATCATCTGGAGTATCAGTAGATTAAGCCCCAAGCCACAGTGGAAATAGGTAGAGCAAGAAGAATTAAGAAAAGCAATGCTTTCCAGGCCTGGCCTAAGTGAACCGCTCCAATTATAGCTGGGTAATGAGTTTATTAAAAAAGACAGATGAAAGCAGTAAGTGGTGAGATGGCAATTGTTTTTCATAACTGACCTTAGCTAAGTGTAATTTGAACAGACATACATAATGTTAACTTGGAGGTTTTAATTTTGGCGAGGATAATCACAGTTTGAGCACTCTGTGCACTCCTAATTGAAGATATTAATGTATTCCATATTTTCTTAAGGGCCTTGGACATAAAGTTTAGCTAACAGATGTGCAACAGATTGGCTTGGGAACAATCTAAGGGCAGTCAAAAGAGCTCCTCTGATTGTAATTTATAATAGGCATATAGTTTCAAATTTAAAAATGTATAAGTCTGTGTGACTTCTAATGCTTGTGATTCACAGGCAGTTACCACCAGTTCCCATTAATGGAAAATGATGATGATTTACATAATGCTAATATCTATTCATTATTTAAATCCTTAATTATGTGTGCAACCATGTGGTGTAGTAAAATAATAAAAGGATAAAAAATGCAGTACGTAATGGTTCTTTCAAGCAACTGGGAAGTCAGGTGGCCATTACATTAGAAAGAAAGAAGATAAAAATCATATTTGTACCACCTTTTGATGTTTTTTTTTAAAAGGGAAGGCTTCTGTTAATACTGTCTTAATATTTGGGTCCTAGTTCTACCTCTGACTTTTGCAATATAGCTTCAGACTCAATTTTATTTCTCTTATTTGAAATGAAAATCGGTTGTTTCCCAGAAAATCAAATCCTAACTTGTTCCTCCCCTGATAACACTGCCTACTTGGAGAGTTCAAAAGTTCGCTTGTAGATTTTCCTTGCCTATGGTTCTTATTTGCTGCATCAGATTTCTGAATGAACATTACAGGCTACAGGGTACTCATTGCTGGTCTGTTGTAACCTTTTCCACAAGGTTTATATAAGGCTGATCCCATAAAGACACACTCACAATTGATTGCTTTGCTATTTTCCTGTTAACTGATTCTTCATTAATACAAATCTATGTGGTACTGAATTTTAATCTCAGCTCATATCAATGCTGAATTTTCATACTTGCTGGAGCTTGAAAATTGAATTGTGTTTATCCTAGGTGTATTTTTTGATAGCAGAGTTCAACTCTGCTGAATTTGTTGTGGATGGTTTGGGGATTTCTTTTTTGAGTGAGTTGGTTGGTTGGTTTTGGGTTTTTCTAGGGTGGAGGGTCCAGTGATAAGCAAGAATATTTCTGAGAATGAATGCTGGAATATTGATCTTGCACTAGATTAATACAGGGATGCTGTTCCAGGATAAGAGCTGGGAGATAGGACATGAATATTGGAGGGTAAAAAAGAACTCCCTTAGGCAATGTGAGAGATAGCTTAAGAGTTGCCCATCAATTTTCAACACTTCAATTTGACTCCAAAACATAATAATGAACAAGTCTGTGCTTGTCAAATATTAATGATCAAAGTCCTGTCCTCAGACACCAAGCTACGCTTGCAATTAAGTAGATTAATAACTCCCAGGTTGTTAATGATACACACAAGGGGTCTGCAATTGGTGCTGCCTTTTAAATTCAAGGGTCTGATATGTCACTGATGTCAAATGCATAATTGCTGTTGGTATTCCTGAAATGGGATCATCACCTTCTCACCCTGCTGCACAGCTGAGAAAGGTTGGTCGGTGCCATTTTGTATGTGGTTCAGGCATGTATGTGTACTGGGCTTGTCCAGACCAGTGGATGCTGCTGTGTCTGTTTCCTTTCAGTTTGGGGGGAAGGAGAGGGAGGCCTATGGCATCCTTTTTGTACCAGAATCTTTTGTGCAGGCACTGCTCTCTCCAGGACTCTTTGTTGGGCCCTGAAATGTTGAGCACATGAGAATGATGTAGCAAAGAGTTTCTCTGGCAGCTCTCTCTGAGGATGTGCCTGGGCATGGTTTAGCTGGCACTGTTAGGCACATCAGATGCACTCATGCTTTCCATAACCTGTGTGTCTGGAGTAGGATTCAGGAGAGACAGGTGGGTCACTTGAGTTTGATTTGTGTGCACCATTGCAGTAGATTGCAATGAGCATCCTGAGTCTTTCTTTGGCTATCCTCAAAGATGATAGGCAGGATAATCTTTGAACAGGGTGAGAAAGCAAGATACAATGTTTGGGCCCATCTTTTGACTGCTTCTGGCCTCCTCCATTGCAAACAGACCCTTGCTCACAAGTGCTAATTCCTAGCAGCTACAGAGTCACAACAGTTGGAGCAGGATTTTCCACAGACCCTGCAGGGACATCTCTAGAAATCTGTCCCACTCTGAAAGCTTGATAGGTCTGTGCTTTTGGTGGGGCTGCATGAATAACCCATGAACTCACCCTAAAGCTGGGTAAAGTACAGTATAAAGGACATATGCAATGTGTGTGTAGTGCTTCTGCACAACAGATGATGCAGATGCACTGTAGTTGAGAGGTTGTTGAATGCTGCAGTAGAGCTGCAAATATGTCACTGACCTTTTTGTGCCATGATTGCTATGTATGACGTATTTTTTGCAGCTCTCCCAGAGCCAGTTGGAGAAATACATGCTATAGGCGACTTCTGTTGGTTTGATCACATCTCTGTAGGAAATTGAAAATGCCAGACAACTCTCAGTAGAAAATGGTCTCAGAGACTCTAAGCTTGCCTGTTACAAATGGAGCTTTACAGTGACAAAGGGAACAAAGTCTATGCCACTGCAATAATGCTCTGAAACTGTCCTCTGTAAGGTGAAAAGGAAACCTGAGGCATTATTAGAGAACACTGCTTACAAATGGCTTGGCTGCAGCAAATTTCCAGTGTACTTTGACATAACCCTCAGCTTTATTGTGGTTGCACTGGCTGCAAGAAACCTTGACAGCAGATTTGATGACTGATATTTCTGTTTTATTCAGACATTTTATTTTATGCTTGCTCCAATCATCCGTTGAGGAATGGATTAAAATTCAAGCACCATAGGATTGCTTGGACAGAAATAGGAGTTCAATAAATGTCATCTTTCATGGCACAAAATTGACTGTTTATAGGGCTAGGCCTTTGATTCAACCCTTTATTGAACCTTGGTTTATGCTGATTGAAACCTTTGCTGAGGACTTAGTATAGAGAACATATGTAATGGCCAAAGCTTTCTGATTGCCCAGGGCTATTTATAGAAGTCTCTGCCTTATTTTGAAAAGAGATCTCTGCACCAAGCACTCTGAAGTCCTGATGTCCTTCACGGAGCCTTGAGCTGCCTTGTGTCACAGAAAGAGCCTCTTAATATGTTTAGGTCCTGAAGGCAAAACTTCACAGTAATTCAGGGATCAGAGCCCAAAAATGTCATTACAAAAAGATGCCAGCTGAATGCAAGCACCAAAGATGTTGCCTCTTTAAGTATTGGCTTTCTTTTTCCCTAAGGACTTCAGGGAAGTATAGCTGTGCCTCTCATGTCCAGGACTGACCCAGTTCAAAAAACTGTCCTTGCTTCACACTTAGTCCTCTTAGATCCTTCCTAGCTTCCCTCAGGGTTTCATGTGCACAGCACTTGCTAGGCTTCTGGGAGACATAATCAGTCCTTTTCCAGTTTCAGGGGGATTTAAATTCCTGGGTTTGGCTCTCTGAAAAATGCTTTGGTGAACAAGCAGCTCTGTCTGAAGTTTCTTCACCTTCTGTGAAGGAAGTTATATTCTCAACCCAAGCCCACTCAAAATATTCCCCATTGTATTTTATATTGTAGTGGGGAGCCCATCTCAAACATCCTGACAGATCAGTTGATTTTCCCCATCTTCCCTGCAAATTTCTACACTCTTTCTTGTCCTCTATTCCCTCTGCCATGGTGAACTTTTAGAGGTTGAGCCAGAGGATTCTCAGCTTTGCTTTCGGGCATCTTGTCTCTTTCCACTGCAGCATAAGATGATTTTAAAGGTCATTTCACCAAGATGCTGTGGCCTGCATTCTCCTCCAGGCATAAAGATAAGGCATAAACAGTGAAGTCCATTTGCAATGCATTTAGAGGTTTTAGGGCTCTTTATCTTGTGAATGAGGGAAAAAAGATGCTAACACTTCTGGCTGTGGATGTCAGAGAGGCTTCCTTTTCATAAGAAGATATGGCCTTCCACAGAGTTAAGCCCTGAAGAGGAACTTACCATTTGAGCTTAATTTTCTCACAGTCATTTACTGTAGCAGTGGAGAAAATGAGAAGGGATTGTCTAATGGAATCCTTCCCAGGGTCTCAGTTCCTGAGTTGTGGAAAAGAAAAATACATTGAACCTCCATCATATACTGAGGTTAGTCTAAGAATATAAGTCTTTCCATGAATCTCTTGATTCTATATTTTTCCCCTGAGCTCTGAGGCTGATGCTTATGAGCTGTATAGACCCTGCTGCTTAAATCCTCTGTGCCTGTGTGGTAAATATGACGTGGATGCCTTGAGGTAAGCGGGCTGCAGCAGTGCATTGTCTCTCACCAAGATGTCCCTGGAGGACTGGGCAGTGAGCTGAGGCTTATCTCATCCATTGCTGCATACTTAACTGGGAGTGCTTTAGCTAGCAGTGGGACTTCTGCATTGCTCTGCTCATCCTTCCATTAACAGAGAGAAATCTGAGTTTTGGTTCGTTTCTGGCCATTTCAGAGGGTGATTCAGCACACTGTTTTTGCTCTTTATCCGCTTTGATTCTCATTTAAGTGGTTTTAACCAAGCACCAGAAGTTTTATAGAATGAGTCCAGGTCCCAGTGTCCTCACTTTTCAGGTGACATCTACACAGGTTGCTTGCATTGTGGTGACCCTCTGCACACCATCCCTGTCCCTCTCCCAAGTCCTGGACATTCTCTCATTACTCAGGCTTATATTCTTTGCTGAATACACGTTCTACTGAGCAGTGCTCCTTTTACCTGTTGGCACAGGGATCATCCAAAATTGCCTAAAAAACATTTGGCATCCTAATGATCAAAATTTTTAATATTATTGCTGCTTCCAAAGACAAGCTGCTGTTAGATCAGTTCCTGAGATCTCACACAGTATTCACAGAATAGCATAGACAGGGCAGCCAACAAGAATAGCAGAACTGCATGTGTGAATATTCCATTCCATTGGCATATTTGAATCCCATCAGGATTAGAGCCTTTTATCAAATCACCAAGAAGGGAAACATATTGCTTGTAGTAGAGAAGAAGACATAGGAACCTCAAACCCTGCAAAATTTCAGGCAGAATTTTTGCAAATCCTTATTTTTGCAAATATTTTTAGGAAAAGAAATGAGGTTACCTCCACAAGCTCCTCTCACTGTTCTGGTTGGAATCTGGGGAGCAGAGGCAGCGGGATTCACTGTTAGGTACTTTCAGATGCTGCTAACTCCATTTCCTGCAGATTATTATCAACAAACTCATCTTCCACCCATTTCTGCTTGTTCATTGTTTACTACTTTCTCAAACAGAACAGAGCTCAGTTCTTGAGCCCAGGCTACAGAATTGCACAGATGCCACATCCTATGTAATACAGTTCATTATTCAATTGTGTCTTGCCCCTTGATATCAGAAAATGTTTTATGAAGGAGACAGTAACATCACTCCTTGTTAAATTGCTCCTCTTTAAGAGAGGCTGAGACATTATAAAGCAATGTTGGATTTTTATGCCATTGCATGTAACAACCAGAGAATCCAGGGAGCTTTCCTGATATGCTAAGTGTCGGAAAAGCATCCTTTCTCCTTCTCCTGATCTGCTGCTGTCCCCCAGCCAGCAGGGGAACCTGTGCATCGAAAACTGTGTTTGCCTGTTCAGTGGGGGAAATGGCACTATTCATCAGAACTTTTATGGTTCCTTAAATATTCCATTATAATCCTGTTCATCCCTCTACTTGCAAACAGAATCCAATGATTGGGAAAAGTGTGTGTTCTAGGAAGTCTGGTCCTGATGTGAAAACTAGGGCTATGGAACAGGCAGATACTGATTTAAGAAACAGAGCATAGTTTTTTCTATGTCACTATGTCACAGTTTCTGATAAATACTTGGAACAGGACTCCCAGTACTTAGTCTGAACACAAATATGAAAATATGTTACATCTGAAAATGTAGAACAGGACTTAAAAACTAAACACATTAAAATCTGGAGGAAGTAGATCCTCAAATGTAAACTGTTCACATTATTCAAAGATGTGTCTGAAAAGGGGTCAAGAGCTTCTGTGCGAGCTAATAAAACACAGTGAGTAAACACTGGAAAATGTGGAGGGATGTACTTGTAGGGTTTGAAATGCACTGCAGTGCAGTACATTGGAAGGCTTAAGCCACACATAATGCAAGGTTCTTCACTAATTAAAATTACCTAAAGATAAACCTTGTTCAATTTCCCTAATAACAGATTCCTTTTAAGTTCTCATTTAAGTACTTAAATATGTACCATGAAAATCAGTGAAAAATTGAAGATGCAGGAAACAACCACAAAAAAAAAAAAAAGGGCTAAATGCTAGAGAAACATTCTGGTGGTGAGAGTTTTAAAGAACTCCATCTCTCCAGCTTACAAAAATGAGTTGGAGGTAACCTGATTTCCATCAAAGGACCTTTATGAGAAGGAGAAACTAGGCACTAAGTGGACTCTTCAATCTTACATAATTGATTTCAGTAATGTCTACATCATGTGTTCCTGGCACTATAAGGTAGTAGAATTAAAACTGACTGGAAAATTTCTCATGAGATGGTTTTGAATTGACACCTGGAAGGTACTGTCTTTGAAAATTCTTTTGATGAGAAGTTCCTCTAACTCCAAAGAGTGTTTCAAGGCCAAACTAACGAGTCTTCTGGAGTGCCAAAAGAAGTAAGGTAATTGTATGGGGTATGGAAAGGAAAGTTACATGCTGTCATAGCACATAATTCATAGGAGCTTTCCTACTGCCTTATGAAAGGGAATGTGTCATCAGCTAAGCTACCTGTTGGTCTGAGAAATACCTCTTGACCCTTTTCTTTTACTCTTTTATTTTGTTCTCCTTCTTTTCTATATTGACCCC